>LR812525.1:303519-618519 GCA_903798195.1 Danio kyathit | reverse complement strand
GCACTGTTAGGAGCTGCTTAATGGAGAAAGTGTAACGGCTTGTGTTAAAGTTGTGAGTGAAGGCAGATGTCACAAATGAAGAGCCAATAAATAAACAGTGCACAAAATAACAAACAAAAAACCAACATCTCAACCCAGCTCAACAATGCAGTCCCGCTGGTTTATCCAGTTTTGATTTCTATTTTTAGATCTCTGAAGGTCATTAGATGGAATCTCATAATGGGTATATATGCAAAATTTTGTAATTATGTGGCTGTTGTAACTAATATTCAAAATAATATGTTATATATGAAACACACACACACACACACACACACACACACACACACACACACATGCATTACTCACAGAAACACAGTCACAGAAACACACACACACACACACGCTTTGGGCTGCACGATTAATCATAAAAAGATCATAATCTCTATTCGACTCAACACTATCTTAATCCAACATCTCAACGATTGAGCTAATTATATATGCTGCTCAGTAACGTGAACACCTCCAAATTGTGTTGAGAGAGTCACACACACTATTTATAAGGTATAATTCAGCCAAAAATCAAATTTCTGTCTTCCTGTAATGAGGCATTCCCAGTCGGGAAATCACACATGAGCTGACGCATCGTTTGTTTACCACAGAGAGGACCCACACACTGGCGAATGAAATCTACTTTAGTGAACAGAACCTGCATAGGCTGTGAGGAACAGATGATAAAGTTGTAAACAGTGTTGGGCAGGTTAAGTTGGAAATGTAATGATTACAGATTACAAATTGCTCTATTCAAAATCTAATAAGTAGTGTACCTTTTTATAAAAGTAAAGTAACTGATTACATCTGATTACTTTTAAGTTTGTAATGGATATTTTCAACTAAATCATTTTTAAGCATTTATACCAAGCGGGAGTGAGCTTACAGCAGCTCTGTTTACTGTTAGAGTTTCAACATCTCACATCACTTCAATTAAGATTATATTAATTTAATTTTAAAGTACAGCCACCACAAAACCAGATCTTATAACAAAAACATGTTCACAGTTGTTACAAAATCAGAACTTTAGTTAGTTGTGCAGGGGGATTTTTGTGACATTTGCAATAAAAAATACATCTCAGCTATTTTAGCAATTTTCATTTTTAAATCAAAGAAACTTAAATCCAAGTCGATCATATCTTAGTGATCAATAAACTGTCAGAAACAGATGAGGCAGAACTGTTCAGTTCATTTGTTTACTGTAAAAAATATGCTGCACTAAACAGAAACAAATTATATTATATATAACAGCAAAAACAAAAAATGCAATAAAACCAGCTGTTACTCATTTACAACACTATAGTAATTTATAGTAAAGGGAAAAATTTAGGAATGAGCATTATATTGTGTATGTATTTACAACTCGTCATTAATAAATGACACTACATAATGTAGTATCATTAGTAACTATCATGAACTAATAGTAATTACCATAGTATACTTTAGCCTTTACTACAGTAAACTATTTATATAGACCTCCTCTCCCTCAGTCATCTTTCCATCAAGGAAGTTTCTCGTGTTGGCCTAATTGGTTGGCGATGTCATCGACCAGAGCAAGAGGTGGCAGTAACACACCAAAAAGTTTGTTGTCGACCACCGAAAAACCGAAAGAAGAGGAAATCACCATTCTTGCCATCATTTGGATTTACTTTCATTGGCTAGACACCGGCCTCACAGCTCTGTGAATATTGGTGCCGTCACTTATTAAGCCGTGATTGATTAATGTAGCTTGTGTGGATAGGGCTTGAAATTTTACCATTTTTGGTCGCGTATGCACTTGAAATTTTATCTATGTGACCTCAAAATATATTTGGCATTCACGCATTAAGCATATTTGCACCTAAACACACCAAACGCAGCGCTCAGGAATGGTTTAAAACAGTTGACATGTCAACTCGCTGCAGTAAACAAAGCCTGAAATGCTTGCCCCGCCTTCAAGCTGTTCTTATTAGCCCACTGCGCTAGAACAGAATGTGAATGGATTGGTTAATATCAGCTGTCAATCACTCAGTTCCGATGACAGGGAGCTACAGCCACGAAATGTAAAGGTCTGGATCTGAGAGAATGAAAACAACACTGACAGATTTAGTTTTAGAAAGCACCTAAAGTTACTAATAATGGCAGATCTGATCAGTGGTCATGTGCTGAATGTCAATCCAGCATTTACACTTTTCCAAGAGTGAATAAAAGACTTCCAGTGTTTAAAGTCCGCTATGAAAATGACTAAAGCATTCACTGTAAAGCCGGTGGGACGGAGTTTTCAGTGTTTGCCACTGAATCTACACATAAGGCAGGAGATGTTCTAACGTTATTTAATCCTTCATTTAATCGTCACGATGCTGTCAGTCGTGCTACTGACACCGAGTTCACCATCGCTAAAGAGCATGCATTCACTGAGATTAAACTAATATTGCAGCTTATGAAAAGACCGGTATTGCTACTAAGATGACGTATGCAAGTAATAAGTCATATGTCAATATCATCTGTGCAATATCAGACAGCACCCGTGAGAACAGCACAGTTATTATTGTTAATTCAGTTCATCTCATTCACGTCAAGCAGTGCGTGCAGAGCCGGTGAGCGCATGCAGATTTCTGTTTATTTGTTAGTTTTGATTTTAAATGCAATAAATCTGTTCATATAAAGCGTGTAGTAACGGTGCTCATAATTTTTGGTAAGTGCGACAAAATTTTGTCTTGTGGGCCTAAACTTTTGAAGTTAGGAGCACCGGTGCTACCAAGAAAAAAAGGTTAATTTCGAGCCCTGGTGGATGCTACTACTCCACTAGTAAAATACCTTCGCTACTAAAAAGCTTTTTGATTTATAAAGTAGTGCTTGTAGCGGTGCTACTGCTCAACACTACTAATGTAATAAAATGGCTTTGGCCAGAGGAGTCTGTTGGTGCCCTGAATTTCACAAATGGATAACTTTGAGTCATAATATATCATTGGAAATGAAAGGGTCTGTTTTTATTTCTGTACACTCACGATAACCTCAAAACAATTTGCCTTCTCAGGTTCCACATTGAAGCTTTTGATGTCGAACGTATTTTAACAGCGGGCAAACAAATTGAGCACTGAACTGTTATATTTGTGCCCTTTTCAGATTTCAGGGTGAAATTATTTTTAGATTTCCAGCAATAAAATGCTTTTTTTATCACTTGCCATGGTGCAGCTCTCAGACTGGTTGTAGTAGCTTAATGCTTTCAGCGGCAGAGAGGATTAATGTTACTGGTAGATGTTATGCGCCGCAATCAAAACCAGAAAACCAATCAAAAGCATCAGAATAGCGCCGCTTTAATAAATGGCCTTAGCAGAAGGCATCGTGCATATCAAAAACAGGCAAAGCAACAGGTTAATATTATTCAACATATTTAGATGTAACCCCATTTGCAATCTTTAACATTTTCATAAGTAACTGTAATTTAATTACACATTTTTTCTAAGTAACTGTAACGAATTACTTATTCCCTAACACTGGTTATAAATAATGTTCAGTTTGTTGCACAGAGCGATCATTTCAGTGCTTAGTCAGGAGCCATGCGGGTAGTAATTATTAGGGATGCTCCGATCAGGATTTTTGCAGCCGATACCAAGTACCGATTCTTTGTGATGGTGATCGGCCAATACTGAGTACCGATTCTGATGCTTCAAGCTTTATAATACATGAAGCACATTTTTCCCCCTAAGTATGATAATTAAGTGGAGATCTTGCCTTACACCTCAGAGAATAAATGAAGAATGTTGCATATAATCCCTCAAACATGTCTCTTATAACCATTTAGTGTGGACATGTCATGGTCAGAAGCAACTTTACAGAAAATAATAGATAAAACAGATACAAAAAAATGGTAAGAAAAACAACTAACAAAGCAATTTGAAAACATTGCAAATGATGGAAGAAGAATTCGACATGTCTCAATCAAGAAAAAGTACATATTTGATGCATAAGATGTTAAAATGCACATCTATAAATATATATTTATTTATTGCAGTAAGTATATTACAAAAAGGTATATTATGAAATATTCAATTAAAACATTTTTTTTTACGTTTTTAATTGTATTTCAGCCAGGTTTTAGTGAACTTGCAATATTGTCAAAAACACAGAACTCTCAGTTCTTATACATGTAAAAAGGTCTAAACACATGCAAGACCATTCCAATATTTTGCTCTCCAACTAGCATGTCTGGTTCCTCTGCATATAAACTCGTAAACAGACACCTGTGATCGGTTCATGAGATCGGCTAGATTGGCGAGTACCGATCCAGTCATAAAATGTGATTATCGGCCGATACCGATCTCTGGCCGATCGATCGGAGCATCCCTAGTAATTATGATTTGCATGTATGTTTTTTTTTTTTTGTTCTCAAGTTGACGGCAAGAACTGCACTCTGCAATGAAAATGAATCGCGCACGTTCTTTAAAATGATCATATCGCATCTTAGAGTTATGATTACTACAAGCATTTGATATGTTTTTCCTTTCATAATAAACACAATATAATAATAAATGAAAAAGTGTTTATACAGGGTGTCCACGGGGTCTCAAAAGTATTAAAAGTTGATATCAATTATGAGAAAATTAAGGCCCTTAAAAGGTGTTAAAAAGTCTTAATTGTGTTTTTACGAGGTCTTAAATTTTGTTCAAGCGTTGTTCAAAGTGTTTGACTCTAAAAAAGCATAAATATGTTTGAGAAAATAAATGAATTTAATCCATTTTGGAACAATGCTGTAACATAAACAAATGTGGAAAAAGTCAAACACTATGAATACTTTCCGGATGCACTGTATACCATCTGGCAAAGTGACTATACAATTTGCATTCATTAGTAACATTGGTTATTGTACACTATCCTGTCTAGACATGCCGATATTCTTTCTTTCAAAAAAGCAGGGAATCAATTTTGAGTATGGGTAAAACCGTACTTGACAAGGCTCATTTCACTTCATACACACATAGATATTATTTTCTAACCTGAGTGTCTAACAAACCTGCCAACATTGCTTTAGATCAGGGGTGCCCAAACTTGGTCCTGGTAGGCCAGTGTCCTGGAAAGTTTAGCTCCAACCCTAATCAAACACACCTCGACCAGCTAATCAAGCTCTTACTACATATACTATAAACTTCCTGGCAACTGCAGTTGGAGCTAAAATCTGCAGGAGACCGGCCCTTCAGGATCGAGTTTGGCCACCCCTGCTTTAGATAACGGCTTAGGTTGCACACAGGAAATCTTAGAATTGTAAAAATGTTGATAAGCACTTAATAGCCACATCACACCAACCTGTTCATACCAAAATAAAGCATCCTAATATAAAGGGCACCCTAGTTCATTAATTCAAATAATAACATGCCACTTGATCGATGTGGAAACATACCACTAAAATGAAAGATTCCACCATATGAGTTCAATCTTGTTAATGGTGTGTGAATGTCAGTCATCCAGGGTGTGTTTTCAGAAATCAGTGGCTTGACATGCCATCTTAAAAATGTAGCCCTCGTATAAAAACACATAAAGAGCCTGTGACCACAAATGCCGGTCACTGACTGACTGATCCTCGGTGATAAGATGAGAAACACTCAAAATATTTACTTCAAAAGACATAATTTGCATTTAGGGAAGTTATGTTTAATACAGTCACTGATATTTTTATTGATAACAATCACTACAGATATACAAAGATGGCTCACTCACATTGGTATTAATGGGGAAACATTGGCTGCCACATGGCGAAATAAGTCCTGCCATACTGGCTGAATAGCCAATCATCTATCTTTAAAGCCTAGCAGTTCTTTTTGTGGAGGGTCTGTACAGATTTGTGATTCTAATTCTTATATTAGTATTTTTACCACCATTTAGGATGGATAGAATGCGAATTGGGACTCAGCACCTGTTTTTCCAGTGTTTTGTAGCCGAGTCTTCTGGTTACCACAGAAACAGCCATAGGGGAGATTGGTGATGTGAAATAATACTAATGGACCCTTTTCACATTTTCAGTTTTCTCCACAGCAGAAGTGGTCATAGCTGGGAAACTCAGAGCGTAGTGAACGGGAGAGTACAACAAATCATTATTCTACAATCTTATTAGCTGAAATAATGACAGAAAATCTCCAGGATGGTGTTATCAAGACTTTCAGAAAGAGGAAAACACTAGTGTGAGACTGAATACGGCAGCCAGAAGAGAGAATAATGTCAGATTTACTGTCCTGCCCCTATAGACGCTGCATTTGTTGCAGAGATTATTTCATACATCTGTAAATACATATAAGGCCCAATCCCAATTCTGTTTTTGTACCCCTTCCCCATGGCCCTTAAAACCGAGTGTGAAGGGGAAGGGCTTCAAAATTGACCCCTAAGAATTGGGCCAGCACTACAGCACCTGCACACATCATCATATGTCATCACCATCTCTTGCTTCATATGAGATCAGACGATGGCGACTGCTGTAGTTACATTTACACAGTGGCCATATTCGTCATGTAAACACACCAAAAACAACATTTAACATTATAGCAGACACTGTAGAAAGGTCACTTCCAGTCACTAGACTTTTCTGACAGGGTGTTGGAGCGTCATCGACTGTCAGAATGTTGGAGTTATGATTATGGATTATAGATCGCGTAATTTAGTGTTTTTTTATTTTAGTGTTTTTTTTAAAGCATGACTATAAAACACGAACGCGGTTATGAATGTATTAAAACATGTGCTTGTTTGTTGTAAAAATACATAATAATGACAAAAAATACTCATTTGTGGCTGGTGTATTCTGGGAAATTTTCTTACCCCTTGGTTTCGAGTGTGGTCCTGAAAAATCTCATTTCGAAGGGGGGTATACCCCTTCCCCTTAACCCTACGCATTCAAGCTAAAGAGAATTGGGACACCCCTACCCCTTCACGGGAACGCACAAAACGAGGGGTAGGGGTAAGGGGAAGGGCTAAGGGGTAGAATTGGGATTGGGCCTAAATGTGCATGCTTATTTTAGATGCTGATGTCTGCATATCCTTTCAAAAATAAAATAAAAAATCTTTAATTTCAAATGAGTAAATCTGTTCGAAAAAGTAATATCCTTTTGGAAAAAATTTTGAATTATAAATATGCAAATCCGCTGTGGCGACCAATGGGGCACTTTACCCTTATGACACTTTTCACAAGATTTTTTTTCCCAATTTCTGTTTAACAGAGAGATATTTTCAACACATTTCTAATCATAATAGTTTTAATAACTCATCTCTAATAACTGATTTATTTTCTCTTTGTCATAATGACAGTAAATAATATTAGACTAGATATTCTTCAAGACACTTCTATACAGCTTAAAGTGACATTTAAAGGCTTAACTAGGTTAATTAGGGTAACTAGGCAGGTTAGGGGAATTAGGCAAGTTATTGTATAATGATGGTTTGTTCTGTAGACTATTGGAAAAAAATATAGCTTAAAGGGGCTAATAATATTGACCTTAAAATGTGTTTAAAAAATTAAAAACTGCTTTTCTTCTAGCCGAAATAAAACAAATAAGACTTTCTCCAGAAGAAAAAATATTATCAGACATACTGTGAACATTTCCTGAATCTGTTAAACATCATTTTGGAAATATTTAAACAAGAAAAAAAAATTCAAAGCGGGGCGAATAATTCTGACCTCTACTGAATATATAGGAACTGGATCGCTGCTAGCTCCGGCTCACGGAGCGCGTTGCTGGGAGTGAGGAGTAGAGGCAGGCGGTCGAAAACCCCTGGGAATTTTCGGCCTTTCCAAGCTGAAACAGAGAGTGCGCGGCACGCCACTTCCAGCAGTGGATGCTGGACGAGCGTGCCTCAGCTAAAGAGCAGGCCAAAGCTCTAATGTATATAGCCTATCTTTGGCTGCTTGAAGACCATCCGTCAGCCACCCAGGTAGTCGAAAGGCTGATGATTGACTGCCTGCTGCAAGCGTTGCCCTCTCAGCAACAACACCACATCCTGCGCCGCAACCCTGCCACCTGGCCGGAGCTAATGGAAAGCATCAGCGCCCCAGGATGCTAGAGAGAGAGCGGAGGAACCCCAGGAATGGCGACCTGCGAAGGGCACCACACGTCCAGTACACAGACCCACAGCCCCCTTGCCACCGGATCCGAAGTCGTCCACACCATCACCATTTATGCTTTTTCACCCGGTCTGCTCTCCAATGCCCCATGAGACGGACAATCCCGGTCCCCCGGATTCCGAGAAGGCACCGGACGACACGCGACGGCAGCCGCCAGCAAGACCCGCCCACCACCGAGAGCGACAGTAAGGATGAGAGTCGCGTCTCCCCTCCCTCAGACACTCCGCTGCAGGTCACGACCGGAGGTTCCCTACACCGATAGCAGCCAGCAGATAGGAGCCTCCAGAAGTGCTGGTCCAGAGTCCGGCTGGTGGACCAGGAGGTCCATCAGCCTGCGCCTCACCCAGCTGAGAGGAACGTGGCAGACCTGCCAGTGTGGCTCAAGCGTTGCCATGGAAACGACTTCCTCACAGTAATCTCCGCTCCTCACGTGCTGATCAGGGACAGCTGCTGCTCATTTGAAGGGGAGTATTTAACAGACATCGTTGTGGAAGACATCGAGCAAGATGATGGCAGGAAACCCGCTGAGTTCTCTCCTCCCACTGGACTTCACACTGCACCATCACTGGGCCTTTGGACACTGAATTCACCGCCCTGCACATCCCAGCGCACTTATCCTTTGCTCCACTCCCTTAATAAACACCCTACAGGGATTTTTATTGTGCCTCTGAGTCTGTGTGATCGCTCACCTCCGACTATATATATAATTTTATATATATATATATATTAGAGGTGGGCATAGATTAATTTTTTTAATCTAGATTAATCTAGATTAATTTCAAAATTAATCTAGATTAATCTAGATTATAATGGCTCATTTAAATTCTGCCGAAGGTATTCAGAATATGTGTGCTACCCAAATAATAAGTCTTTGAGAACGGGTTTCTCAAGCCGGGTGTCGCATTAGACCACTGTCTCATCTCCAAAATGTTTCCAAAATGCATCACAAACTGCTTGAGAAACTGTTCTACTATGATAATTGGTGATGAAAATAAATGATGTTCAATAAGATGTGTTTACTTACTTGTGTTTACTAACTGTTTATTCAGTTAAACATGAATGTTGAACTGTAGGCCTACATAAGCTCCAAACAGCGAATTCTTCTGAGCTTAATCAGACTAAAGTCAGCACTGAACTAAACAGAAATGTAATTAAGATGTGGAGTATGCAGATTTTAGTGGCATTATTGAAGTAAACGCCGCGGTCTTTAGGACCTTTCGCCATATTTTCCGACAAGGTCCACACGCGGCTGTCAGAAAGGACTGCACACACACATAAACAAACACACACACACACACACACACATCGCGAAATGCGGAAGTTTTTTTTTTTCTTACCATTTGGCATGCGTTATTAAACTCCATAACTCTCTCACCAGTCCTTACTCCGTATTTGCGTCTATATTACCCCAGTTTGTCACGAAGGAATAAATGAAAAGTGAAACTGCAGTTAGAGTCAGGCATCCTGCTGATTTGATTCAATAGAGCAGACGGCTCACCGGTCAGGTATACATCCGCGGTAAGTTATCAAGGTGAAAGTCATCATAGCTTGCGTAGAATAGACCCAGCTCCCAACCCAACTTTGAGAATAGATTAACGGCGATATTTTTTTTATCGCGCGATAAGAGTCTCGCGTTAACGCAGCACGTTAACGCCGTTAACGGCCCAGCACTAATATATATATATATATATATATATATATATATATATATATATATATATATATATATATATATATATATATACAGTTTATTTATTTATTTATTTACTTGTGTATTTATTTATTGTTTTATTTATGTATTTGTGTATTTATTTATTGTTACGTATTTATTATTTATCATTTTCGTCTTGCATACTATAGACCCTTTTCATAAGACTTTTTTCTTAAGCTCAAATTGGTAATGAAAAAATTAAATAAATAATTATATATATATATATATATTTTTTTTTTTAAATTATTATTATTATTTTTTTTAATAAATATAAAATACATTTGTTTTTTTTTTAACATAATTAGAGCTTAAGAAAAAAGTTATGATATTGTTGAGGAATTTAAATATGTACTTTAATTGCTAGTTCAGATTTCAGGATATCCACATTTATTTAGATAGGACTTTTCTTAAACTTTATTACTATTTGATACGTTTTTCCCCCCAACTGACGATCATTAATCAACCATCAAAATAAGAATGTTACATTTAAATAAAATGAAAATGGAGCGATGTCTAGTGTTAATATTCCACTAATGAATATTATTTTTGAAATGCAGAACCAACAGAACATTAGGATTGACACATCAGACACCTGCTGTACTTCTGTGAATGAGGAAAACTGAATAATGTGACCACTAAAACAACCCGCACATAAGCTTTTATTCAAATAACTAACATATTAAACATATGACTGAAAGCCTAACCTGCACGACAGGTATACTCTGAGTTTAGTTTCATTTATAAAGCAGAGCAGGCAGTGAGCATAACCACATTTTTCAGTAAAGGGTTAGGTGGTATGCCAAACATTTATTTTATTTTATGGTTACGATTAAGGATGTGCATCTATCAATTAATTTTCAGTCAAATTAACCAGTGCTATTTTTATTGCTGTTACTTTGATACCATCTGTATATTATTATATTATATTAATACAATGAAGCCATTGTATTTGTTTATTTCTGAAATGTTTTAATAGTGTCTAATATGGTGTCTTTCGCATGAGGTAAGCAGTACAATGTAGTTCTTCTGTGAACTGTTAAACAACTAAATTAAGTTTAAAGGCTTTTCAATTTAAAAGCTTTTTAATCTGATATAGATTTTCAACCAGCTTGGGTCCATCATAGGTGCTGTTTATTTAGTTTTTATCTTATAGTTTATTTTACTGTTTTGTGGTTTATTTAATAGATTTAATTATAGTTTATTATGATAATTATTATAATTGTCTTCAGGCGATGCAGTGGCGCAGTAGGTAGTGCTGTCGCCTCACAGCAAGAAGGTCGCTGGGTCACTGGTTCGAGCCTCAGCTGGGTCAGTTGGCATTTCTGTGTGGAGTTTGCATGTTCTCCCTGCGTTCGTTTGGGTTTCCTCCGGGTGCTCCAGTTTCCCCCACAGTCCAAAGACATGCGGTATAGGTGAATTGGGTAGGCTAAATTGTCCGTAGTGTATGAGTGTGAATGAGTGTGTGTGGATGTTTCTTGAGATGGGTTGCAGCTGTAAGGGCAAAACACATGCTGGATAAGTTGGCGGTTCATTCCCCTGTGGCGACCCCAGATTAATAAAGGGACTAAGCTGAAAAGAAAATGAATGAATGAATAATTGTCTTCATTCTTTACAGCACCTCTGTTCAAAATGCATTACAGCAGACTTTTTACAATAGCTCATTTAAGATAAAAGACCATTCGACGAGCACAAAATAAATATTTGTAGATCAGTTTTTACTGATGTCTACGCTGTTGACTATCCTTTTCAGCACCTGTTTGCTTTGATCTATTCAATAGGCGCTGTGTCAGTAGTCACTAGCACACATTCAAGTGCGGTTTGTCTGCCTATATTGGTTTTTTAGCTTTATCATTTCCTGCTAGTCCTGATTGAAATTTTTTACTCATCTCGTAAATCTAAAGAATCAACAAGGAACTTAAGCAAGAATGGAGAGATGTGGGAGGTGAGACCTGATGAATCACACTATAGATATGACAGATGAAATGTCAGATATCAAACCAAGAATGGAGAAAGACTCTGAACTAATGCTCTTTATTTTGATCATTTGCATTGAGACAATAAATAAATAAACAGATTTAATGAATTCCAATAATTTACCACACTGTGCAACTATATGCATATATATCTATATATGTATGCGTGTAATTTATACATTACATTTACATATTTATATATGTTTATATATTACATTTAAACACTTAAATACATTGGTAGATCATGAGGTTTTAGTGGATTTAAATTAAAATCTCTCTCTCTCTCTTTTTTTTTTTTAAACCACATCCAAGGAAAGTGCATATGAACAAATAATACATTGATGAAATTAGAAAGAAATGCCCTTTGCAGATTACATCGATCGGAAACAAAACCCAATAGTTCCAAATAATAAATTAGAGAAAGCATTTGAATGTCAGGGTTTATCCAAGACTTGAGCTGAAAGTGGATGCGCTGCACCCTAGCTTCAAGATCTAGTTCATGTTTTTGTTTGTGAGAGTCCTTCACTTGAGTAGATGTGGAAAATACATTCATTTGTGTCTCAATCGTTCATATTGATCATATGTGCAGTAGTTATGATCATATAAACCGGGGAAGTAGAAGAGACGCAGCCATCAGGAGTAAAGCCGTCAGCACACTGATCTTACTGCTGACTTCACCTGATGAATATGCTGTTTACAAAAAGAGAACAAGACAGAGTTTGTTTAGTACATATCATTCACCGTCAGCGTGGAATATTATCTTAAGCACAACTACACAAACAGAGTAGGTTAATCTGTATTTATCACATGGCTCTCTGTAATACTTGATTCTGATTGGTCATTCATGAAATTCTGAGGTTTTTCCTAGATAACCAAAACGTTTTAAAGATTAAACAGTTATATCCATCATTCAGGAATGTGATTCTTCCGTATAAAAATACAAATTTCCATGTTTTCCGAGCTCAATGGGGCAACCCCTGTAATTTGCGTAAATCCAAAGGTTTTTTTTTGAAGGGGGGGGGGGGGGGGGGGGGTCTCCATCCCCATCGTCATCAAAGCAGATGACCTGCTTTATTCCAGATGTCTTTCAGGGACGTAATTGTAGACCTACCTAGGCTACTGTGTATAGACCATAATGATATTGTATAGTATTATAATGTGACGAAGCCGCTGACAATATGCAAGATTATGAAATCGGGGGTGGGGGCCGCCATCTTTTTGTACCAATAATAAATAGGTTAAGGTTGTTCTGCATTCAGTTGTTTTTTTTTAGTTTTTTTTGCAAGCTTAACTGTTATGATTTTCAGCGATCTAGTGGCTGCAGATCGCTTACGGACTACATATTCCAGTCATGCACCGCTCACACGCATTGGTTCCTCATTCCATTGATTGACACAAACACACAGCTGATGCTTTTCAGAACGATTACATGGACTTTAAAAGCAGCACAGACACGCACACTAGTTGCTGACTCTTGTTATACTGTACTGTGACATTACGATGCATATTCCTTGCCGGTTTTGACCTTTGCTTTTTTTGTTTGTTTTTTTTTACGTTGCTGCTTCCTGGATTTTGACTATCCGCTTGTTTTATCGACCATGACTCTGGATTGCCCGTATTAGGGTTGGGTCGATAGATGGTGCCATTGTACATCACCGATTGACACAACGATGCTGAGTCGGCGTCTCACTATAGTTGTTAAACGTGATATTTAATTAATCTTGTCTCTATCTAACGCCTCTTCTGTCTTTTGAAACTATCTTGTAACGTGTCTCAGCATCAGTACGCTGCTTCAGTCTTTCGCTTTCACGCTTGTACCTAGTAATTTTAGTGAAAACCTCAGATACTGTTGGTTGGTTCCTGTTGGTTGTGCACCTTTTTACCCAGCAAATTTGTGGACGCCATTATAAGGACACAGATCACTCTGCCTATTCATGCCAGAGTCCTGCAGAAAAAGTGATTAACAGGTGGTAATTTGTGTGTAACTTATCTTTATTTATTTATGATTTGGTTATGGGTAAAACAAAGACCATGCGGGTCAGGTAGCTGAAACGGTAGGCTACAAACAATTAATTTGTTGTGAATTAATTAATTATTCATTAATAATTAATTCACCGCCACCTACGACGACGATGCCATTGTCCATCGCGATGTTTTACATTAGACATTGTATAATGCCAAATTGGTTGACATCGCCCAACCCTAGCATACACATCTGTTTGCCTCTGTGTTGACCACTGCTCGCCTGACCATTCCCATAATAAATCCTGCATTTGGATCCGCACTCCATGTCAGCGTCTCAGTTACATTACAGAAGACTCAGCCACTAGTGTGTGTGTCTGTGCTGCTTTTAAAGCCCATGTAATCAGTTCTGAAAAGCATCAGCTGTGTGTTTGTGTAATCAATGGAATGAGGAGCCGGTGCGTGTGAGCGGTGCATGACTGGAATCTGTAGTCCATGTAATAGTGGATTTGTAGTTCGTTAGCAATCTGCAGCCACTAGATCGCTGATAATTATAACATTTACACTTAATTAAAGAGCTTGTAGATTATATCAGCTCTGATCAATGTTTTGTGTCTAATAATTTAGTTTTGTGTCCAGTAGCCATGTAATAATCAGGATAATGTACATTCAGCCGATGGTTATTGCAGAAAAACCCTTCAGTCGGACAGCTGCTGATAAACCTGTCGCACTTTATTCTACAATAACCTTCGGCTGAATGTACATTATCCCTCACTTTATACAATGTCAAAGCATGAACACAAGTAATATTTTGCTGTAGTACAAGATTAAAGCACACCACTTACCTGTATTATTTACTATTATTGAGTAAGTGTAGATCTCAAAGGGTAACGTGTTGTTTCTGGCTGCTTGGACTATAGTATTCACTATCTGGGTGTCATTGGGTAAAGCTGTGCCAGCTGCAAATGCTAAATCCATGCTGTTCCGGATCGACGGCACAATCTTTGATTTCACACCGGCATCACTACAGAGAGAGTTTTAAATCAAGATTTAGTCATGAAAACAGACTGTTGTATATTTGAAGCTGGATTTAACCCTCATGTTGACTGTAAACACTTTCTTCACTTCTGCAGGTGCTTATATCATTATAAAATACACACTTTACTGTAGTCGGAAACAATGATGGAACACTAATGAGGGAAAACCTGGACGTTCACAGGATTTGTGTTAAAATAGAAAAATAGATTTGAGGCTTGAAATTAAATCGGTTTAGTGAAGGCGAGGGCCGAATAGTGTATATTGTAGGACAAGAGGAGGGTTAAAGACACGCAAGCGTGCATATGCCTACCTGAAGTTTGTTAAAGATATGGTGCTGAATGATACTGGGTAGTCATAGAAGAAAAAGGGCTCAAGCTGTAAAACAAGAGCAGCAACAAAATTGGTTTTCTGTTCTCGAAGACGATACAACAAATTCCTAAATGAATCCTTCACACTTACCCCTGTTTTTATCATCATTGCCCTGGTCTGAAAATCAGTCGTAGTCTTATTTGAAAGAGCAGCCGTTAAGGTTCCATTGGTCAGGATTATCACTGGAATTATCTGCAGTGATTCTGTAAAAATAAAACAGTTCATCGGTTGCAGTCTTTAATAGATGTGGATACTGAATATATCAGAAGACCGATTCCTGCAAACTTACTGATAACCATAATAGTGCTGACATCCACGCTGAGGTTGAAGCCTGAGGCTGGATTTACAGCTGCGTCTTTTAGAGTCTGCACAATGTCGTTGTTGTCGGGAATGGGTTCAGTGGAGTTTTGGTTGAACACTATTTCTAGGTCTACCTGTACATTTTGCACTACTGCCCTCATTTTGCTCACAGCTCTGAAAGAAAACACATAAAGTTTGTGTTAAAGTCTGCCCGGGTGGAAGTGGTGAAGGTTTTGTCTTTTTAAAGGTGCTGTATGTAAGTTTATGACTGTCCTAAATCATAAAATTACCATGAAATGTTTGCAAATGTTTAAGAACGATATGAACATATTGTTTATCTGTAAAACAATGCTAAAGTCATTTATTCTCGCTTGAAAATGTGTGTTCCATGCCGAAATGTTTGTTTTCTTTTGATCTCTGTAACTCTGCCCACTGCCAGTTTAACCAATTATATTTAAGCACCCCAGGCACAAACATGTTGTTCTTAAACATCCCTGAGCTGTTATAATAATAATAATAAAAAAATATATTAAAAAACTAACTTAATAGTTTTGTCATGTTTTCCAATCCAAATATCTAAAAAACTAAATCAAGATACAATCTAGACACATGAAATAGCATAAGAAATTGTCTCATTTTCTGATAAAAACCCACATCAAAATTAAGTGATTGTTTGCTTAAAACAAGCACAATTATTTGTCAATGGGGTAAGAAAAATAATCTTAATGAAATATAATCTCAACCAGAAGTTTTAAGCATCACTTAATTTCCTCATGCAATTTTTCTTGTCTAGTCTTGATTTAAGATTTTTTTAGATCTCTGGACTGGAAATGAGACTAAATGACTAAGTAAGACAAGCTTTTTTGCAGAGCAGCTATACATGACTACAGATGTAAAAAATGAAGGATCCAAAAAAGGCGAGTGAATAAAACGTGTCTTTAATCTTAAATGCAAAGTAACTACCACTGCTGCTTTACTACTGTTATTAACCCTTTCTGGCCCCGGAGTGAGTTTTGTTAGGCGATCATTATTTTAGAACGTTCACCCTTAATGTTTCCGTGGCGACGTGCAATGTATGACAGATGTATCTCTTTTATTATGCTTTTCCCTTTTAATTCAAAATATTCACAGGCTTGCTCATCATGTCATCAACTACCTGTGTTTTTGGTTGTTTAAAAGACGTATAAATGATCTTGATTGAACTGTATTGTTACTTTCACTATGTGTATCTGATATGAATAATACACATCGGCAAATTATATTTGAATGCATCGTTAGACTTCCATAGACTTTCTTGTGTGTTTTACAAACTCTAAATGTATTGTTGTACTCGTACTTGTGTGTATTTACATGTCTAAAACATAAAATAAGCATTGGGTTGTTAAAAACACTGCATAATTGTTATAATATGACTCTTCTTTGGCTCGGCGCCAGCCAATGCACCAAAGTTCAGTTTGACTTTTTCATGTCATGCTTGTCAAGCAAGAAGTAAACTCCAGCACCAGGGGCATTACGGCCCTCACTTCAAAACTGAACAAAAGCAGGATTCTGTAGTGATTTACCCTGCAATTGCTCCCTTCCTCCTCATCAAAGACTCCAACATGTTTGCGTTTCAGGTGCTGGGTCGATGCCGTGGTGCTCCCGTTATCACTTTTGCTTATTTGGCCGTTAACACACTTTTCTTTTTGTTTATTTAGTGTGAAATGCTTCCTCAAAGGGTCACACAAATTTCGCTGCCTTTGCCATGTATCTTTCCTCTACGTTACCTCCGCTCGTTTTTTTTTTTGGTCTGTCCTGTTTATGAGGCGCTGAACTCTGCTGGCATCAGTGCGCGAGAGAGGCAGAGTGCGCACAACTAAAGTTTTTTAATAATCAAACATCTCTGCGTCGTGCAACATGACGAATCGATTATGAAATTCGTTGCCACTGCTTTTAGTAATTAATCGATTTAATTGATTCATTGTTGCAGCCCTGATAAACAATAATACAAATATTACAAATGTAAACATTAGCTGAACAGTTTTTAAAATGTAAGGCTCGCTCTTCAAGGACGCTTGCTCCTGTTGGCATGGTCAATCTGGCAACCTGTGTGTGCGTGGGGTAATCATAGGAGGGGATGAGTGAAAAAACCCTCTCCAATATTTTAAATTTCAGCTGCAGTACAAAGTTCAACCATTAAGTGTCAATCCTACATACTGCACCTCTCAAGAGTTCACACTTAGCTGATGATTGATAATAAAACCTTGATTGGCATGCGGTCCCGGAAGAGAGCCCTGAGCTTATGAGATCCTCGAGCCCTTGGCGCCCTCACGTTTGCAGGGCGAGAGGGGAGTTTGAGCTCAGGTAGATCTAGATAAACTCCCCCAGCTTATTCTAGCTAAATGATGGATATGGATGACTGTACTTGCTTAGAGCTTGACTATGGTATCAATTTTGTGTGTTCAATTTAGTTTAGTAGGGACTTAAACTAGCAGCATTCTTGCTGTGAGGCAGCAGTGCTAATCACTGGGCCGCCGTGTCGCCCATCTAAAAAGGAGGGAAAGTAGAGGGGGGTGGGGGTTCTTCAAGAGGAAGATATTGAGATAAGAAAACTCTGGTTATTTATAGTGAGTTAGGAGTCATCTGACTGGATAATCTATCATGAGCTGATGCTGGAACAACTGAGAACAATCATAAGCACGTGATCCTCTCGAAATTTGTTTATACATAAAGTTCACTTAAAAATCAATAACATGCATCTGTATACATCCATTCATCCAATAAATTAGAGTGCTGATTCAGTAGCTACTCCACAGCTCTGGAAACGTTTGCAGGAATGATTGAAATCATGAAAATTACATGAATGATGCTCCAGGATCAACCTGGATGTTAATCCAGCATTGCATCTTACTTGGCAAAAACCCACCCACCAAATTATACATCACAAATTAAACTTATCTTTTTTATGTTAGTTCAAAAACAGTCAGCCATCTGGGGGTGCTGAAGCATGTTATTAATTTAAGTAATAATGCAAACTGGAAACTCACCTAAAAGCAATCACGATAACCCTGAGGAAAAGAGCTCCATATTTGGATTTATACACTTTGTCACACTGTGGAAGAAATTTGGCAGCGTTATTAAATATTAAATGCATACATGAATCATGCTCGTCTAGATCAGTGTGAAAAAGGAGGTTTAGATTGGCCAAGAGATCAAATTCAATAAAGCATTTATTTATTTTACAAGCTAAAATTGCACCTCCTTGCTGGTGATATTGCATCTTAAAGAAACTCACCTCTTGCTCAACTTCTTTTGCCAAGTTCTTAAATGCTGTACTTGTTGCATCTTCCAGATCTGAAGTGAATACTATTAAAATGACCATCTCTATGGCTACAATTGGTGGAGGACGTGTTGGTAATACTGTTGTAGTTGAAACCACAGATGTTGCTTTTGTTGTTGTGGTGGTTGTCGGTGGTGTTGTGGTTGGTGTTGTTTTCGTTGTTGTTGTTGTTGTTGTCTTCGTAGTTGTTGTTGTTGTAGTTGTTGTGGTGGTTGTAGAGGTTGTCGGTGGTGGTGTTGTAGTTGTGGCTATTGGTTTGGTTGTGGTGGTTGTTTGACTGCTTGTGACTGTAGGTGCTATCGGTGGTGTTGGTTTAAGTAAAGGGGTGGTTTGTATTGTAGTAGTTGCAGGTAGGCTTGGAGTTGTTGATATACTGGAAGATACAGTTGTAGCTTGAACTGTACTGATAGGTTGGGATGTTGTCGTCAACTGGATTGTGATTGTCGACTGTGGTTGTAAAGGGGTTGACATTGTCTGTTGGGTGGTAATTACTGTTGCAGTCTTTGATGTTGGCTGGATAGTAGTTGATGCAGATTGCAATGTTGTTGTGGTTGGGATTGTCGCAGTTGTAGATATAGCTGTAGCTAGAGATGTGTGAATTGTTGACAGCGTAGACTCAGTTGTAGCTGTTGTAGCTATTGTTGACTGTGCATCAGTTGTCGTTTGGATTAGAGTTTGTTGTGAAGAGGTCAGGTTTGGAGGTGTAACAGGTTGCAAAAGAGTTGTTGAGAGGGTTGTAGCCTGGGGGCTGTTCGTATCCTGGGAGTTTTCTGTAACTGTTTGCTGGCTTGTTGTAGTGGATGCAGTGGTTGTAGCATTTTCCTCAGGTCTGACTGTTGTTGTTTAACATAGATTGATTGCATTGTAGATTTTAGAATTATAATTGGGGAAAAGTCAATAAGTCAAATTTATCAGTCTCTGTAAAAATGAAGTACCATGATAATTTAAACATTTTTGTCTATGTAATGATTTACTTACCAGTTACATCAGTAATATTAAAAGCTGTGCTTGCATTGAAGATAGCAAATCTGATTTGCCCATCAGTGGGCAAATTGTCCACTGTGAATTCCAAATCCATAAATGTGACGACTGAACCAGGACTACATAAAGAGAGAGGAATGTTAAGTGTTATACACTTGTTTTGTGTTTTTAAGGTAGTACAAGAGTGTAATGGGTACAGTGATCAAAAATAACTTTTACTGCACGATGTACATACAGCATAGATACTTGCATGGATATAGCGATGGATGGATTATGATTTTAAAAAATGAACAAGAAATACTCACCGGAACCAACGAACTCTCAGTCCAAGGAAAGAAATGAAATCTTTTCTTAAGGCTGGTTCGAACTGCGGAAAAGTTGGAAAGCCATTTTCAATGTGAAGTTTTGAATTCTGTACTGGGTACTTTGTACGAACAATATTGAATTACAAACGTATTTAAAACTTACGTCAGTTTTTACTTTTTGTTCTCGATTTTTGTACTGAGTTGAAAATGAATTCAGCAGTTCAGTATCAAATATTTCATCACAGGTAAACTTGATAGGTACTGAAGTTGTAAGCAGTGTAGTAGGACTTGCTGCACTTGTAGTCAGTTTCACTACAGTTGTTGGTGGCTCTGTTGTAGACTGTAGTGCTGTTTTTAAAGAATGAATAATTTGATACATCTCAGTTAAAGCGAAGACATAACCTCTCATTTAATACCTATCAGACTGAAGCAGATGCAGCTGATTATATTTAAACAATGACAAATCAAAGAAGAACTTTCATGACTTTACTAACATCCATCTTTTGCTGGAAAAGTTACCACCAATCACAAATAAGTAGGATAGAAAATAAATTTATAATTTTGTATCTATTATTAACTGCAGAAAATCCGTTGACCATAACAAACATTTTGAGTTGTCATTTATTGCACAAAATATATACATAAATTTGTGTAACTTACAAGAAAGAGGACTTTCATGTGAGGCAGTAGTTGTGATGATAGTAGAACCCTGGTCACTTGTTGAGAACATGGACTGTGTTGCAACTGTTGGAAGTTGTGATGTGGTCATTGTTGACTGGGCTTCAGTTGTAGTTTGGCTTTCAGTTTGTATGGTTGATAAAATAGTTACAGATTGGGGTGTATTTGTAGACTGGGCACTTGTTGAAAATGTAGACTGGGTTGATTCTGTTGGGAGTTGTGATGTCGTCATTGATGACTGGGTTACACTTGTAGTTTGTGTTGGTTGTGAAGTAGTTACAGGCTGGGGTGTATTTGTAGACTGGGTACTTGTTGAGAATGTTGACTTGGTTGATTCTGTTGGAAGTTGTGATGTGGTCATTGTTGACTGGGCTTCAGTTGTAGTTTGGCTTTCAGTTTGTATGGTTGATAAAATAGTTACAGATTGGGGTGTATTTGTAGACTGGGCACTTGTTGAGAATGTTGACTGGGGTGTATCTGTTGGAAGTTGTGATGTGGTCATTGTTGACTGGGCTTCAGTTGTAGTTTGGGTTTCAGTTTGTATGGATTGTGAAGTAGTTGCAGACTGGGGTGTATTTGTAGACTGGGCAATTGTTGAGAATGTTGACTGGGTTGATTCTGTTGGAAGTTGTGATGTGGTCATAGTTGATTGGGCTTCAGTTGTAGACTGGCCTTCAGTTTGTGTGGTTGGGGAAGTAGCTACAGACGGGGGTGTATTTGCAGACTGGGCACTTGAGAACTTTGACAGGATCGTTTCTGTTGTAAGTTGTGATGTGATCATTGTTGACTGGGCTTCACTTGTAGTTTGGGTTTCAGTTTGTATGGGTTGTGAAGTAGTTACAGGCTGGGGTGTATTTGTTGGCTGGGCACTTGTTGAGAATGTAGACTGGCTTGTATCTGTTGAAAGTTGTGATGTGGTCACTGTTGACTGGGCTTCAGTTGTAAATTGGGTTTTAGTTATTGAGGGTTGTGTAGTAGTTACAGACTGGGGTGTATTTGTAAACTGGGCACTTGTTGAGAATGTTGTCTGGGTCGATTCTGTTGGAAGTTGTGATGTGGTCATTGTTGACTGGGCTTCAGTTGTAGATTGGGCTTCAGTTTGTAATGTTGGGGAAGTAGTTACAGACTGGGGTGTATTTGTAGACTGGGCACTTGTTGAGAATGTTGACTGGGTTGTATCTGTTGGAAGTTCTGATGTGGTCAGTGTTGACTGGATTTCACTCGTAGTTTGGGTTTCATTTTGTGTTTGTTGTAAATTAATTACAATCTGTGATGTAGTTGTAGACTGGGCACTTGTTGAGAATGTAGACTGGGTTGATTCTGTTGGAAGTTGAGATGTGGTCATTGTTGACTGGGCTTCAGTTGTAGTTAGGGTTTCATTTTGTATTTGTTGTGTAGTAGTCACAGACTGGGGTGTATTTGTAGGCTGGGTACTTGTTGAGAATGTTGACTGGCTTGTATCTGTTGAAAGTTCTGATGTGGTCATAGTTGACTGGCCTTCAGTTGTAGTTTGGGTTTCGGTTTGTATGGATTGTGAAGTGGTTGCAGACTGGGGTGTATTTGTAGACTGGGCAGTTGTTGACAAGGTTGACTGGGTTGTATCTGTTGGAAGTTGTGACGTGGTCATTGTTGACTGTGCTTCAGTTGTAGTTTGGGTTTCAGTTTGTATGGTTGGTGAAGTAGTTACAGACTGGGGTGTATTTGTAGACTGGGCAGTTGTTGACAAGGTTGACTGGGTAGTGTCTGTTGGAAGTTGTGATGTGGTCATCATTGACTCGGTTTCACTTGTACTTTGGCTTTCAGTTTGTAAGGGCTGTGAAATATTTACAGACTGGGGTGTATTTGTAGACTGGGTACTTGTTGAGAATGTTGACTGGCTTGTATCTGTTGAAAGTTGTGATGTGGTCATAGTTGACTGGGCTTCAGTTGTAGTTTGGGTTTCAGTTTGTATGGATTGTGAAGTAGTTACAGACTGAGGTGTATTTGTAGACTGGGCACTTGTTGAAAATGTAGACTGGGTTGTATCTGTTGTAGGTTCTGATGTGGTCATTGTTGACTGGGCTTCAGTTGTAGTTTGGGTTTCATTTTGTATTGGTTGTGTAGTAGTTACAGACTGGGGTGTATTTGTAGACTGGGCACTTGTTGAGAATGTTGACTGGCTTGTATCTGTAGAAAGTTGTGATGTGGTCATAGTTGTCTGGCCTTCAGTTGTAGTTTGGGTTTCATTTTGTATGGACTGTGAAGTGGTTGCAGACTGGGGTGTATTTGTGGACTGAGCACTTGTTGAGAATGTTGACTGGGTTGTATCTGTTGGAGGTTGTGATGTGGTCATTGTTGACTTTGCTTCAGTTGTTGTTTGGGTTTCAGTTTGTATGGTTGGTGAAGTAATTACAGACTCGGGTGTAGTTGTAGACTGGGCAGTTGTTGACAAGGTTGACTGGGTAGTGTCTGTTGGAAGTTGTGATGTGGTCATCGTTGACTCGGTTTCACTTGTACTTTGGCTTTCAGTTTGTATGGGCTGTAAAATAGTTACAGACTGGGGTGTATTTGTAAACTGGGTACTTGTTGAGAATGTTGACTGGCTTGTATCTGTTGAAACTTGTGATGTGGTCATCGTTGACTGGCCTTCAGTTGTAGTTTGGGTTTCAGTTTGTATGGATTGTGAAGTAGTTACAGACTGAGGTGTATTTGTAGACTGGGCACTTGTTGAAAAAGTAGACTGGGTTGTATCTGTTGTAGGTTCTGATGTGGTCATTGTTGACTGGGCTTCAGTTGTAGTTAGGGTTTCATTTTGTATTGGTTGTGTAGTAGTTACAGACTGGGGTGTATTTGTAGGCTGGGCACTTGTTGAGAATGTTGACTGGCTTGTATCTGTTGAAAGTTGTGATGTGGTCATAGTTGACTGGGCTTCAGTTGTAGTTTGGGTTTCGTTTTGTATTGGTTGTGTAGTAGTTACAGACTGGGGTGTATTTGTAGACTGGGCACTTGTTGAGAATGTTGACTGGCTTGTATCTGTAGAAAGTTGTGATGTGGTCATAGTTGTCTGGCCTTCAGTTGTAGTTTGGGTTTCGTTTTGTATGGACTGTGAAGTGGTTGCAGACTGGGGTGTATTTGTAGATTGAGCACTTGTTGAAAATGTTGACTGGGTTGTATCTGTTGGAAGTTGTGATGTGGTCATTGTTGACTTTGCTTCAGTTGTTTGGGTTTCAGTTTGTATGGTTGGTGAAGTAGTTACAGACTGGGGTGTATTTGTAGACTGGACACTTGTTGACAAGGTTGACTGGGTAGTGTCTGTTGGAAGTTGTGATGTGGTCATCGTTGACTGGGTTTCACTTGTACTTTGGCTTTCAGTTTGTATGAGCTGTGAAGTAGTTACAGACTGGGGTGTATTTGTAGACTGGGTACTTGTTGAGAATGTTGACTGGCTTGTATCTGTTGAAACTTGTGATGTGGTCATATTTGACTGGCCTTCAGTTGTAGTTTGGATTTCAGTTTGTATGGATTGTGAAGTAGTTACAGACTGAGGTGTATTTGTAGACTGGGCACTTGTTGAAAAAGTAGACTGGGTTGTATCTGTTGTAGGTTCTGATGTGGTCATTGTTGACTGGGCTTCAGTTGTAGTTAGGGTTTCATTTTGTATTGGTTGTGTAGTAGTTACAGACTGGGGTGTATTTGTAGGCTGGGCACTTGTTGAGAATGTTGACTGGCTTGTATCTGTTGAAAGTTGTGATGTGGTCATAGTTGACTGGCCTTCAGTTGTAGTTTGGGTTTCGGTTTGTATGGATTGTGAAGTGGTTGCAGACTGGGGTGTATTTGTAGACTGAGCACTTGTTGACAAGGTTGACTGGGTTGAGTCTGTTGGAAGTTGTGATGTGGTCATTGTTGACTGGGTTTCACTTGTACTTTGGCTTTCAGTTTGTATGGGCTGTGAAGTAGTTATAGACTGGGGTGTATTTGTAGACTGGGCACTTGTTGAGAATGTTGACTGGCTTGTATCTGTTGAACCTTGTGATGTGGTCATAGTTGACTGGGCTTCAGTTGTAGTTTGGGTTTCATTTTGTAATGGTTGTGTAGTAGTTACAGACTGGGGTGTATTTGTAGGCTGGGTACTTGTTGAGAATGTTGACTGGCTTGTATCTATTGAAACTTGTGATGTGGTCATAGTTGACTGGCCTTCAGTTGTAGTTTGGTTTTCGGTTTGTATGGATTGTGAAGTGGTTGCAGACTGGGGTGTATTTGTAGACTGGGCACTTGTTGAAAATGTGGATTGGGTTGTATCTGTTGTAGGTTCTGATGTGGTCATTGTTGACTGGGCTTCACTTGTAGTTTGGGTTTCATTTTGTGTTGATTGTGAAGTAATTACAGACTCGGGTGTACTTAAAGTTTGGGTTTCAGTTTGTGCTGGTTGTGAAGTAGTTACAGGCTGGGGTGTGTTTGTAGACTGGGCACTTGTTGACAATGTAGACAGGGTTGATTCTGTTGGTAGTTGTGATGTGGTCATTGTTGACTGGGCTTCAGTTGTAGTTTCAGTTTCAGTTTGTGCTAGTTGTGTAGCAGTTACAAACTGTGGTGTATTTGTAGACTGGACACCCATTGAAAAGGTTGACTGGGTTGTATCATTTGGAAGTTTCGATGTGGTCATTGTTGACTGGGCTTCAGTTATAGTTTGGGTTTCATTTTGTGTTGGTTGTGAAGTAATTACAGACTGGGCTGTATTTGTAGACTGGGCACTTGTTGAGAATGTAGACAGGACTGATTCTGTTGGGAATTGTGATGTGATCATTGTTGACTGGGCTTCAGTTGTAGTTTGAGTTTCAGTTTGTGCTAGTTGTGAAGCAGTTACAAACTGGGGTGTATTTGTAGACTGGACACTCATTGAAAAGGTTGACTGGGTTGTATCTGTCGGAAGTTCCGATGTGGTCATTGTTGACTGGGCTTCAGTTGTAGTTTGGGTTTCAGTTTGTGTTGGTTGTGAAGTAATTACAGACTGGGATGTATTTGTAGGCTGGGCACTTGTTGAGATTGTAGACTGGGTTGATTCTGTTAAAAGTTGTGATGTGGTCATTGTTGACTGGATTTCACTTGTAGTTTGGGTTTCAGTTTGTGCTGGTTGTGAAGTAGTTACAGACTGGGGTGTACTTGTTGGCTGTGCACTTGTTGAGAATGTTGACTGGGTTGTATCTGTTGGAAGTTGTGATGTAGTCATGGTTGTCTGTGCTTCAGTTGTAGTTTGGGTTTCATTTAGGCTTGTTGCAGTTGTTCCAGTGGTTGTTTTAGATGTTGTAGCGTTTTCATCTGGCCTGACTGTTGTTTTTGAACGTAGATAGAATAGTTGTGTGATTTTTGCATTATTGTTGATAAAAAAAAAAGATAGATGTTAAATTAGTCTAAGTGATACATTTAAATAGAAAGTTTCTATAAAAAATGTTTTAATATTAAATAAAAAAAATGTATATTTAATATATTTTTTAATATTTTTCACCTCTTCATCTGATTTACTTACCTTGTACACTGGTGATATTAAATGAGGTGTTTGCATTGATGAAAACAGCTCTGATCTCATCATCAGTGGGCAAATTTTGAACTGTGAATTTCAAATCCATATATGTGACGACTGAACCAGGACTACATAAAGAGATGTAAATGTTAAAGTTTAGATAAGTACATTTTATAAATTGTAAAGGTAGTATAAACATTTTGCAGGGATAAAATCAAGAAAGAAATACTCACAGGAACCGAAGAACATTCAGCCAGATGAAGGCAATAAATTTGTTTCTTAAGATCGGCTCAAACTGTGAAAAAGTTGCAAATTAAGTTACAATGTTTAAAATACAGAAATAAGTTCTCTACTGTGTACTCTATAGTAAATATCTTGAAATACAAAACAAATTTAAAGTTTTTTAGACAACCTACTTCATGCATGACTTTTTGTTCTCGATTTGTATACTGAGGTGAAGATACATTCAGAAGTGCAGGATCAAATGTCTCATCACAGGTAAACACGACGGGTACTATAGTTGTAAGCAATGTTGTTGAGGGATTTACACTAGGTATATCAGTTCTAAATGGTGTGGTTGATTGATCTGTAGCTCCTGTTGTTGACAATTCAAGATCTTCCCTTGAATCAGTTATAAATTGTGTTGGTATTTCAGTAACACTGGTAGGTACTTCTGATGTAGATGCTGTTGTCAATTCTAGTTCCTCAGGAGTTGTTGATTTTTCACTGAACACTGTAGTTGATCGTTCAGCCGTTCCAATAGTTGGCATCTCTGTTGAATCTGCCGTAAATGGTGTTGGTATATTTGTAAAACTGTTAGATACTTCGGATGTAAATACTGTTGTCAGTTCTAGTTCCACAGGAGTAGTTGATTCTCTAGTGACCTCTGTAGTTGATTGATCGGTCAGTCCTGCAGTTGTAATTTCAGTTTCTTCTGTTGAATCTTCAGTTGAGTCAGTTGTAAATTGTGTTGGTATTTCTGTGAAACTGGTAGATACTTCTGATGTAAATGATGTTGTCAGTTCTTCTTCTTTAGGAGTAGTTACTTTTCCTGTGACCTCAGTGGTCAGTTGATCAGTCGCTCTGATAGTTGACATTTCAGTTTCCTTTGTCAAATCAGTTGCTAATGATGTTGGTATTTCTGTGAAACTGGTAGATACTTCTGATGTAAATGCTGTTGTCAATTCTTCTTCTTCAGGAGTAGTTAATCCTCCAGTTACCTCTGTAGTCAGCTGTTCAGTTACACCATTGGTTGTCATTTCAGTTTCCTCAGTTGAATCTTCAGATGAATCAGTTGTAATTTGTGTTGGTATTTCTGGGAAACTGGTAGATACTTCTGATGTAAATGATGTTGTCAGTTCTTCAGGAGTAGTTACTTCTCCAGTGACCGCGGTTGTCAGTTGATCAGTTACATCAATAGTTGTCATTTCAGTTTCCTCAGTTGAATGTTCAGATGAATCAGTTGTAAATGGTGTTGGTGTTTCTGTGAAACTGGTAGATTCTTCTGATGTAAATGATGTTGTCAGTTCTTCAGGAGTAGTTACTTCTCCAATGACTTCTGTGGTCAGTTGATCAGTCGCTCCAATAGTTGACATTTCAGTTTCCTCTGTCAAATCAGATGTTAATGGTGTTGGTTTTTCTGTGAAACCAGTTGATACTTCTGATGTAAATGCTGTTGTGAATTCGCCTTCTTCAGGAGTAGTTGATTCTCCAGTTACCTCTGTTGTCAGTTGATCAGTTACTCCAACAGTTGTCATTTCAGTTTCCTCTGTTGAATCTTCAGATGAGTCAGTTGTATATGGTGTTAGTATTTCTGTAAAACTGGTAGACACTTCTAATGTAAATGCGGATGTCAATTCTAGCTCCTCATCAGTAGTTAATTCTCCAGTGACCTCTGTAGTCAGTTGATCAGTTACTCCAACAGTTGACATTTCTGTTTCCTCTGTCAAATCTGTTGTAAATTGTGTTGGCATTTCTGTTTCCTCGGTCAAATCTGTTGTAAATTGTGTTGGCATTTCTGTTTCCTCGGTCAAATCTGTTGTAAATTGTGTTGGCATTTCTGTTTCCTCGGTCAAATCTGTTGTAAATTGTGTTGGCATTTCTGTTTCCTCTGTCAAATCTGTTGTAAATTGTGTTGGCATTTCTGTTTCCTCTGTCGAATCTGTTGTAAATTGTGTTGGCATTTCTGTTTCCTCTGTCGAATCTGTTGTAAATTGTGTTGGCATTTCTGTTTCCTCTGTCGAATCTGTTGTAAATTGTGTTGGCATTTCTGTTTCCTCTGTCAAATCTGTTGTAAATTGTGTTGGCATTTCTGTTTCCTCTGTCGAATCTGTTGTAAATTGTGTTGGCATTTCTGTTTCCTCTGTCAAATCTGTTGTAAATTGTGTTGGCATTTCAGTTTCCTCGGTCAAATCTGTTGTAAATTGTGTTGGCATTTCTGTTTCCTCTGTCAAATCTGTTGTAAATTGTGTTGGCATTTCTGTTTCCTCTGTCGAATCTGTTGTAAATTGTGTTGGCATTTCTGTTTCCTCTGTCAAATCTGTTGTAAATTGTGTTGGCATTTCTGTTTCCTCTGTCAAATCTGTTGTAAATTGTGTTGGCATTTCAGTTTCCTCGGTCAAATCTGTTGTAAATTGTGTTGGCATTTCTGTTTCCTCGGTCAAATCTGTTGTAAATTGTGTTGGCATTTCTGTTTCCTCTGTCAAATCTGTTGTAAATTGTGTTGGCATTTCTGTTTCCTCTGTCAAATCTGTTGTAAATTGTGTTGGCATTTCTGTTTCCTCTGTCGAATCTGTTGTAAATTGTGTTGGCATTTCTGTTTCCTCGGTCAAATCTGTTGTAAATTGTGTTGGCATTTCTGTTTCCTCGGTCAAATCTGTTGTAAATTGTGTTGGCATTTCTGTTTCCTCTGTCAAATCTGTTGTAAATTGTGTTGGCATTTCTGTTTCCTCTGTCAAATCTGTTGTAAATTGTGTTGGCATTTCTGTTTCCTCTGTCAAATCTGTTGTAAATTGTGTTGGCATTTCTGTTTCCTCTGTCAAATCTGTTGTAAATTGTGTTGGCATTTCAGTTTCCTCGGTCAAATCTGTTGTAAATTGTGTTGGCATTTCTGTTTCCTCGGTCAAATCTGTTGTAAATTGTGTTGGCATTTCAGTTTCCTCGGTCGAATCTGTTGTAAATTGTGTTGGCATTTCAGTTTCCTCGGTCAAATCTGTTGTAAATTGTGTTGGCATTTCTGTTTCCTCGGTCAAATCTGTTGTAAATTGTGTTGGCATTTCTGTTTCCTCGGTCGAATCTGTTGTAAATTGTGTTGGCATTTCTGTTTCCTCTGTCAAATCTGTTGTAAATTGTGTTGGCATTTCAGTTTCCTCGGTCAAATCTGTTGTAAATTGTGTTGGCATTTCTGTTTCCTCTGTCGAATCTGTTGTAAATTGTGTTGGCATTTCTGTTTCCTCTGTCAAATCTGTTGTAAATTGTGTTGGCATTTCTGTTTCCTCTGTCAAATCTGTTGTAAATTGTGTTGGCATTTCTGTTTCCTCTGTCGAATCTGTTGTAAATTGTGTTGGCATTTCTGTTTCCTCGGTCAAATCTGTTTGTAAATTGTGTTGGCATTTCTGTTTCCTCGGTCAAATCTGTTGTAAATTGTGTTGGCATTTCTGTTTCCCTCGAGTCAAATCTGTTGTAAATTGTGTTGGCATTTCAGTTTCCTCCTAGTCAAATCTGTTGTAAATTGTGTTGCATTTCTCTGTTTCCTCTGTCGAATCTGTTGTAAATTTGTTTGGCATTTCTGTTTCCTCGGTCAAATCTGTTGATAAATTGTGTTGGTATTTCTGTTTCCTCGGTCAAATCTGTTGTAAATGTGTTGGCATTTCTGTTTCCTCGGTCAATCTGTTGTAAATTGTGTTGGCAATTTCTGTTTCCTCTGTCGAATCTGTTGTAAATTGTGTTGGCATTTCTGTTTCCTCTGTCAAAATCTGTTTGTAAATTGTGTTGGCATTTCTGTTTCCTCTGTCGAATCTGTTGTAAATTGTGTGGCATTTCTGTTTCCTCTGTCAATCTGTTGTAAATTGTGTTGGCATTTCTGTTTCCTCTGTCAAATCTGTTGTAAATTGTTTCTGGCATTTCTGTTTCTCTGTCGAATCTGTTGTAAATTGCCTGTTGGCATTTCTGTTTCCTGTCAAATCTGTTGTTAACTGTGTTGGCATTTCTGTTTCCTCTGTCGAATCTGTTGTAAATTGTGTTGGCATTTCTGTTTCTCGCGTCGAATTCTGTTGTAAATTGTGTTGGCATTTCTGTTTTCCTCTGTCGAAATCTGTTGTAAATTGTGTTGGCATTTCTGTTTCCTCTGTCAAATCTGTTGTAAATTGTGTTGGCATTTCTGTTTCCTCGGTCGAATCTGTTGTAAATTGTGTTGATTTCTGTTTCCCTGTCAAATCGTTGTAAATTGTGTTGGCATTTCTGTTTCCTCTGTCAAATCTGTTGTAAATTGTGTTGGCATTTCTGTTTCCTCGGTCAAATCTGTTGTAAATTGTGTTGGCATTTCTGTTTCCTCTGTCAAATCTGTTGTAAATTGTGTTGGCATTTCAGTTTCCTCGGTCGAATCTGTTGTAAATTGTGTTGGCATTTCTGTTTCCTCTGTCAAATCTGTTGTAAATTGTGTTGGCATTTCTGTTTCCTCTGTCAAATCTGTTGTAAACTGTGTTGGCATTTCTGTTTCCTCTGTCGAATCTGTTGTAAATTGTGTTGGCATTTCTGTTTCCTCGGTCAAATCTGTTGTAAATTGTGTTGGCATTTCTGTTTCCTCTGTCGAATCTGTTGTAAATTGTGTTGGCATTTCTGTTTCCTCTGTCGAATCTGTTGTAAATTGTGTTGGCATTTCTGTTTCCTCGGTCAAATCTGTTGTAAATTGTGTTGGCATTTCTGTTTCCTCTGTGAAATCTGTTGTAAATTGTGTTGGCATTTCTGTTTCCTCGGTCAAATCTGTTGTAAATTGTGTTGGCATTTCTGTTTCCTCTGTCAAATCTGTTGTAAATTGTGTTGGCATTTCTGTTTCCTCGGTCAAATCTGTTGTAAATTGTGTTGGCATTTCTGTTTCCTCGGTCAAATCTGTTGTAAATTGTGTTGGCATTTCTGTTTCCTCGGTCAAATCTGTTGTAAATTGTGTTGGCATTTCAGTTTCCTCTGTCAAATCTGTTGTAAATTGTGTTGGCATTTCGGTTTCCTCTGTCAAATCTGTTGTAAATTGTGTTGGCATTTCAGTTTCCTCTGTCAAATCTGTTGTAAATTGTGTTGGCATTTCTGTTTCCTCGGTCAAATCTGTTGTAAGTTGTGTTGGCATTTCTGTTTCCTCTGTCAAATCTGTTGTAAATTGTGTTGGCATTTCTGTTTCCTCTGTCAAATCTGTTGTAAATTGTGTTGGCATTTCTGTTTCCTCTGTCAAATCTGTTGTAAACTGTGTTGGCATTTCTGTTTCCTCTGTCAAATCTGTTGTAAATTGTGTTGGCATTTCTGTTTCCTCGGTCAAATCTGTTGTAAATTGTGTTGGCATTTCTGTTTCCTCGGTCAAATCTGTTGTAAATTGTGTTGGCATTTCTGTTTCCTCGGTCAAATCTGTTGTAAATTGTGTTGGCATTTCTGTTTCCTCTGTCGAATCTGTTGTAAACTGTGTTGGCATTTCTGTTTCCTCTGTCAAATCTGTTGTAAATTGTGTTGGCATTTCTGTTTCCTCTGTCAAATCTGTTGTAAACTGTGTTGGCATTTCTGTTTCCTCTGTCAAATCTGTTGTAAATTGTGTTGGCATTTCTGTTTCCTCTGTCAAATCTGTTGTAAATTGTGTTGGCATTCTGTTTCCTCTGTCAAATCTGTTGTAAATTGTGTTGGCATTTCTGTTTCCTCTGTCAAATCTGTTGTAAATTGTGTTGGCATTTCTGTTTCCTCTGTCAAATCTGTTGTAAATTGTGTTGGCATTTCTGTTTCCTCTGTCGAATCTGTTGTAAATTGTGTTGGCATTTCTGTTTCCTCTGTCAAATCTGTTGTAAATTGTGTTGGCATTTCTGTTTCCTCTGTTAAATCTGTTGTAAATTGTGTTGGCATTTCTGTTTCCTCTGTTAAATCTGTTGTAAATTGTGTTGGCATTTCTGTTTCCTCTGTCAAATCTGTTGTAAATTGTGTTGGCATTTCTGTTTCCTCTGTTAAATCTGTTGTAAATTGTGTTGGTATTTCTGTAAAACTGGTAGATACTTCTGATGTAAATTCTGATGTCAATTCTAGCTCCTCATGAGTAGGTAATTCTCCAGTGACCTCTGTAGTCAGTTGATCAGTTACTCCAACAGTTGGCATTTCTGTGTCCTCTGTCAAATCTGTTGTAAGTTGTGTTGGTATTTCTGTGAAACTGGTAGATAAGTCTGATGTAAATTCTGTTGTCAATTCTCCGGTGACTTCTGTTGTCATTTGATCAGCTAGTCCTTCAGTTGGCATTTCAGTTTTCTCTGTTAAATCTGTTGTCAGTTCTGTTGTTAATTTTAGTTCCTCATCAGTACTCTGTTCATCAGTGAAATCCACAGTCGTTTCTTCAGCTGTAATTGCAGTCTCTGAATTTGCTGTTATAGTTGGCATAATAGACCCTTCTAGTGTTGACTGTTCGTAGTCGTCTAACGAAGATGTGGAGAATTCTTGCATTTCTGAAATGCCACCATTGGTCGATTCATCTGTAAACAATGTACATTTTTACTCAGTAATTTCTTTTCATGGCATTTGAAGCAATTGTGCAAGATGATGAAGTGATCTCACCTGTTAAACTGGTTATAGATTCAGCAGTGCTTCTTGTAATTGATTCCATAGATATTTCTGATGAAAATCCATCAGTTGTGTTTGTTGCAGAATCATTTGTGAAACTGATGTTAGATTCTGGTGTGATGCCCTCAGTTAAGTCTGTGGGGCTTGTAGCATCAGCCGTCGTTATTAACTGAGCTGTAATTACAGTGCATAATGAAATGTCAGGTCATATGAAAACAGGCATCAACCATTTAACATTTTCAAATAAATGTGAAAAGAAAAAACCTGACCTATTAATATAAAAGTTGTGGTCATCAGTGTTGTTCTCCACATCTTGATATCTGTGAGAATTAATCACATTTAATTAAGAACTCAAAGTACAGTATTAACCTTTTGCTCTGCATTTCTCAGTTCTTTTCTGCCCGCAGACAAGTCTGACACACCCGGTTCTGGTCATTGAGCACTTGAATAATGAGCAGATGAATTGAACAAGGTGTGTTAGATATTTTTAACTTCAAAAAAGTGCAGTGGCAGAACGTTTGACAGTCATTGTCTGCCAGTTTTACTGTACTGCGGCTTCGAGGAAACACTTGAGGAAGCAAAGCCAGTGAATAATTCAAGAATTTCTCGGAGACAACTAGTTACTCAAGAATTTTTTCTTTTGTAGGTTCAAAATGGGTCATGGGTGACTTGATGAAAATAATAATTTATTTATAAAAACCTTTGCAGTTTTGTACTCAATTATTTGCACTTAAAAGTGTCCCGTTTATCTATAAGCTGTGATATGTCTTGATAATATTTCAGATGCTTTTGTTCTAGTATGAAACATTTCAATGTTTTTGTGTCTGTAATCTGTAGATATTAAAATAAATGTTCTCAATATATATATATATATAGAATTTATTTATTTTAGCCAAACTAAAAGTAATAAGACTTTATCCTGAAGAAAAATAATATAGAAGTATTGTTCAAATATGTATTTTTCAATTTAAGTCATCTTTAATTCTCTAGCACTTTTACAATGTAGATTGTGTCAAAGCAGCTTTACATAGAAGTTTTAGTGAATTGAAATTGAAAGGGTCAGTCCAGTTTTCAGTGTTGAAGTTCAGTTTAGTTCAGTGTGATTTAATTTTCACTGCTGAAAGTCCAAACACTGAAGAGCAAATCCATCCATCCACAGCTCCACATGTTCTCTGTTGGTTTACTTATACACTGACGATTTGTACTAGTAATGTATATGATTAAAAACTAGTTGTTTATAAATAATCATTTTTAAAACTGTAAACAGTGTTTAATGTTTCATGGAGCGATAAAAATAAATATTTGAATGAAAACCTTGAACTCTTACATCAACACAATTATTCTTGATTTTTCCAAACTACCAAACAAAAGTAAATAGCAACAGTGTTTTTTCAGTCTAAGAGTTTCCATTTCCACTCAATGGCTCCACAGTCAAAGTTGAAAATAAGTATATATTCTTAAGTATATAACTCTATAAAGTGTTCAATTCCTAATTTTCAGAGCAGTGACAGCTTAGCGCTAATATTTCTCCTCTCTGTTTTGACTGGTTTCTGAATGGTTGCACAAATACATTGATTTAAATACAATGTTCTTTGTAATGTCTTTGTAATTATTAATATGAGTAATTTTATTTTAGCCTGATTGTCTTGTTGGGCTTTTTATCTAGCTCTGGGTCATTATTTCACTTCAGCGCTCATTCAGAGTGGTGTTGAGGTGGCAGCTGTTTATTACACAGCAATGTTTGGTATTTATTTGTTAGGTGCGATGTGATGAAACATTAATTCAGGGCTTTTGGTCATTATCACAAAATAATTAAACAGAACTCTGGTATTTTTGTGGGGTTTTCTTTCCCACTGCTATTCATATTCCCAAAAACAAATATTTCAGTTAAAAGAAATAAAAGATATTATGTTTACGCAACGTGCTAAATCGACATCCAGGTACATTTTAGGACAAAATATTCTATTATTTGCTCAATAAAGCTTGAAAAATGAATTGAAGAAATTTGTTGTTGTTACATTAACACATTTACAAAGATTTTAATTCAAATAATTAATATATTTTTAAATCTGAACGTTTACTCTAACAACTTGATCCTTCAGAAATCATTCTAATATGCTGATTTGACTATCAATAAACAATTATTATTAGTAGTAGTAGTAGTAATAGTATTAGTAGTGGTAGTAGAATCATCATCATCATCATTTACTTCAGCTTTCTTTGATGAATAGAAGGTTCAGACATTATACATTTATTTTATCACCAATTTTGATCAGTTTAAAGAATCCTTGCTAAATAATTTCTGTAATTTCTTTAAAAATAAATACAATGCCTCTGACTCCAAGTTTTTGAATGGTAAAGTGTGTGATGTTTCAGTAACTTTTTATTTCAGATAAATGTGGATCTTTCTAGTCATCAAAAATGCTGAACAATTACTCAACTATTAATATGGATAATTACAATAATAACAAAATGTATTCTTGACCAGCAAATCATCATATTAGATTGCTTTCTGAAGCAAAATGTAAGTAGTGAAATGATGCTATTTTACATAGTAAAAAATATTAACATCAAATGACAATTATTGAGTATTTTGAGGTATACGTGTGATCGTAAATAGAGTCTTAAATAAAATAATAGTTGTTCAGAATACGACTTACGAGATTGTATTGGCATATAAGCTATACCTTTCACTAATTGACATTTTAGTGTCTGGCTTCTATATATTGTGGGAATTAATGAATGCTTACCTCTTGCTCAGCAAAATCTTTATGTTGAAAAAGTGACTTTTATTGACATTTTTAATAGTTTAAGATTATGTAATGTCTTGTAAATTATGGTACAAAAAACTGGTAATAAACTGCAAGTGTTTTTAAAATTATTTTATGGATTTGTTCCTATTTATTAATAATTTATTATACAATTTGTTGTTTCAAATGACTAAAATGTCACTATTGAAACTGTAGAGTTCAATTTTATACATCAGAAGTCGGCAGAGCAGAGATCATCATCCTATAATCCAATTCATAAGCATAAATAAAGAGAAAACGTCATAATCATTAATATAATATTAATCAATATTAGAATTTTTAAGCAAAGTTTTGGCTCTTTTTTATGTTTATTTATATATTTAAAAATGCTAATTGAATTATTTTTATAATAAACAAAAAATAAATGTATATTTTTAAAAGTATTCATATTATTTTTAATAAAGTCTTGGCTTTTAAAAATATATGTATTTTAATGGAATTTGAATTATTTTTATGTTAAATTGAAAACATCATAATCATAAATATAATATATAATTTTTTACAATGTAATTTATTTTCAATTGTTTGATTTTTTTTATTTTTTTAAATCAAATTGTGGCTCTTTAAAAAAAAAAAAAAAAAGCCATTTAAATCATCTTAATAATAATAAGAAAATGTCATAATCATTAATAAAGAAAACAATATAGAATATAATTTAGAAATAAAAAAATTGTACAATTATTTTCAATTTTTATATAAAATTCTGCCTTTTAAATTAATAAATAAACACACATGCAGTTTAAATTTTTTTGGTCAAATTCTGTAGTGATGGACATAAAAATGAAAATAAGTAAGTCAATAAATAAATAACATATATATAACTAGTAACATAAGAGGAATACAGTAAATCAGACTCACCCATTTCTCTTGACGGCTTCAGGAATGGATGGTGGAGTTGAATGTCCTGTAATGCTAATACACTGGCTGTGTTGTAAATCCCATGGCTAAAGCATGTGTTGTAGTCATGCATTAGTGAAATTCAAGGTTTTATCACCTCTGTTTCTGGTCATGTGCTGCGAGTCATTATTGCAAGTGCGGAAATTGTATTCAAAAAGGAAGAAAATCTCTTATTGACGCATTGATGTAATTGTTCAACAGCATTCCTGTTCTGGAGTTGTGCCATTCATTCTCAGCCTTTTAGCAGCTGCTTTGTTTACTTAAATTCCAGGTTAAAGCCAAAGAAATGCATGTGTCACTGCTGCTGTCATACTGAGGATTAAGGAGATGCAAAGACATTATTCATTAATGCAAACAAACTACGGCCAGGTGTGAAAAAGAGAGAAATCTTGCTCCCTTATGTTTTTATGTTGAATCAAATGAACTTTTCTACTTTTCTTAACTTACATCAATCAAACTCACTCAACATATTAAGTTAAACTGTGTGTATCTTGCTTAAAAAATGTAGCTGAAACCTGATTAACATATTAAAGGCAAGCCATGTTTATTTATATAGCACATGTCATCCACAAGGCTAATTCAAAGTGCTTTACATGAACAAGAAGTCTAATCAAAGAAGTCTAAATCAACATACAGATATTTTGTCGTGATTTTTACAGTGTAGTGCTTGCTTTTATTCCAGATTAAGAGCACTTGTAATTGTATACTCTTTAATTAATGATTAGCACTATTGTTAAGAGAGTTATTTTTAGGTTGATGTCACTCATATTTTTAGAGATTATCTCTGATGATGTCACGCGTGAGGCTAGTCTTTAGAGAGATTAGCATTAGTTTTGTTCATTCATTTTCTTTTCAGCTTAGTCCCTTTATTAATCTGGGGTCTCCACAGTGGAATGAACCGCCAACTTATCCAGCATATGTTTCACGCAGCGGATGCCCTTCCAGCTGCAACCCATCACTGGGAAACACTCATACACACTCATTCACACACATACAATACGGATAATATTAGCTTGCGCAATTCACCTGTACTACATGTCTTTGGACTGTTGGGGAAACCGGAGCAGCCAGAGGAAACCCACGCCAACACGGGGAGAACATGCAAACTCCACACAGAAATGCCAAATGACCCAGCCGAGGCTCGAACCAGTGACTTTCTTGCTGTGAGGCGATCATGCTACCCACTGCGCCACTGTGTCTCCTTTAATATTATATTATATTGTATTATATTATAGTATAGTATATTATAGTATAGTTTAGTAAAGTATAGTATATTGTTAGTATACGTCATATTCTGTTACAGTATAGCGTTTTTACATCATTAAATTTTTTAGAATTATATGTGATATGTTGTAATATAGTGTACTATTAGATGTATTTAATATAACAAGGGCAGCACGGTGACTCAGTGGGTAGCGCTCTCGCCTCACAGCAAGAAGGTCGCTGGTTCAAGCCTCGGCTGGGTCAGTTAGTGTTTCTGTGTGGAGTTTGCATGTTCTCCCCGTGTTGGCGTGGGTTTCCTCCGGGTGCTTTGATTTCCACCATCGTCCAAAGACCTGCTGTTTTGGTGATCTGGGTAGGCTAAATTGTCCGTAGTGTATGAGTGTGTATGGAAGTGTATGGGTTTTTCATAGTGATGGGTTGCAGCTGGAAGAGGATCCACTGCATAAAACATATGCTGGATAAGTTGGTGGTTCATTCCGCTGTGGCAACGCCATATGTGATATAGTATATTATTTGTTAAATTACATTATACATTATATTACAGTATCATTAGCTTTACATCAATAATAATTGTGTCATTATATGTAAAAAAAAAATTAGAATTGTATGTAATATGTATATTATAATGTTATATTATGTTATGTTGCATATCATTATTACTACATACATGCATACACTCACCGGCCACTTTATTAGGTACACCTGTCCAACTGCTCGTTAACACAAATTTCTAGTCAGCCAATCACATGGCAGCAGCTCAATGCATTTAGGCATGTAGACATGGTCAAGACGATCTGCTGCAGTTCAAACGAGCATCAGAATGGGGAAGAAAGAGGATTTAAGTGACTTTGAACGTGGCATGGTTGTTGGTGCCAGACGGGCTGCTCTGAGTATTTCAGAAACGGCTGATCTACTGGGATTTTCACGCACAACCATCTCTAGGGTTTACAGAGAATGGTCCGACAAAGAGGAAATATCCAGTGAGCGGCAGTTCTGTGGGCGCAAATGCCTTGTGATGCCAGAGGTCAGAGGAGAATGGCCAGACTGGTTCCAGCTGATAGAAAGGCAACAGTAACTCAAATAAGCACTCGTTACAACCGAGGTCTGCAGAAGAGCATCTCTGAACACACAACACGTCCAACCTTGAGGCGGATGGGCTACAGCAGCAGAAGACCACACCGGGTGCCACTCCTGTCAGCTAAGAACAGGAAACTGAGGCTACAATTCACACAGGCTCACCAAAACTGGACAAGAGAAGATTGGAGAAACGTTGCCTGGTCTGATGAGTCTCCATTTCTGCTGCCACATTCAGATGCTCGGCTCAGAATTTAGCGTCAGCAACATGAAAGCATGGATCCATCCTGCCTTGTATCAGCGGTTCAGGCTGGTGGTGGTGGTGTAAATGGTGTGGGGGAGATTTTCTTGGCACACTTTGGGTCCATTAGTACCAATTGAGCATCATGTCAACGCCACAGCCTACCTGAGTATTGTTGCTGACCATGTCCATCCCTTTATGAGCACAGTGTCTCCATCTTCTGATGGCTACTTCCAGCAGGATAACAAATGTCATAAAGCGCCAATCATCTCAGACTGGTTTCTTGAACATGACAATGAGTTCACTGTACTCAAATGGCCTCCACAGTCACCAGAGCTCAATCCAATAGAGCACCTTTGGGATGTGGATTGGCATCATGGATGTGCAGCCGACAAATCTGCAGCAGCTGTGTGATGCTATCATGTCAATATGGAGCAAAATCTCTGAGGAATATTTCCAGTAGCTTGTTGAATCTCTGCCACCAAGGATTAAGGCAGTTCTGAAGGCAAAAGGGGTCCAACCTAGTAAGGTGTACCTAATAAAGTGGCCTGTGAGTGTACACAGGACCGTAATTGCTGTGTACTTTCACCTGTGGAAACATTTAGGATTATGAGAATGTAGCTTTCTCTTTTGATTCATATTACACAGTAAACAAGATTCTTGAATTTTAGTTTCATCCTCCATCAGTTCTGTTTAATTTAGTTTAGCTCCTCTGGATTTGGGCTTTATTTCAGCACAGCAGTTTTCTCAGTTGAACTGAACATTTGACTTGTTTGCTTCTGTTTTTAGTCTTCAATATTTTTGAGATCCAGCAGATGGCACTATTTTACATCTTATGGACAATTACACAACAGTAGAAATGTACAGAGCCAGCAGAAATAGCTGCAGATTTCTGAATGTTCTTATAGTCAGTTTTTCTGGATCTCACTTGTACAGTATTTTTGCCAACACTTTGGTATGGTGGTCACATGCTTTATTATCTATAACGTTTATCTCAATAACAACTCATAATCTACTAATTATTCACTCACCTTTTTTAGCTCAATATCCCTCACCTTAGCCTTGCTGAAAGCCCAAATCTACCGTCACAAAAAGAAAAAAACTGTACTGAAAAATAAAGCTACAATTTCCCTCTTTTTCCAGCTTCAGACCTTTAATTAACATCTTTGAACTGTGTAAAAGCACTAGATTAACCTACTTTAAATATTTTAATTGATGCAAACAAGAAAATCTGTGCAGATGGAAAATATGAAGAGGGGTGAAAATTAGCAGTAATCAGATCATATGAAGTGAAAAAACTAAAAGATTGGTCAAATGTTTTATATGCTACTTCTGCAGGTAGTGCTTTAGAAATGAGCTGTAAGAAAGTTCTACTACTAATAATGTTTAGGGCCTACAACAATAATAAATATAGTTAAAGATTGTAATAGAATTCAGCAATTGTAACTGGTTTTGTACAATATTTTGCAGCATTAATTCACAATGGTAACACGGACCCGCTCTTCTCTCCCTAACATGCCACACAACAACCCCAAAACATGATCAATTCTGAGTATGCTTTGCACAGGTGAGTGGGCTTAACAAACCACCTGTAGAAAACACACTCATTCATCTCTCTGACACTTTAACCACACTTTTGCACCAGACATTTTCTTACAGTCACTCCATACCTCATAAAAAAACAACAGAAAACATTGTGCATTTCTAAAGTGTGCCTCACAGTCGGCCTGATAAGCCACCTGTAGAAAAACTTTTTTTTTTTGCCTTTATTTTAACAAAACAGAACAATGACCACAGATTACAACCAATACATTTCTTAGCATCACAGCACATAATAAAGATCAAGAAGAAGACACAAAAATACAAAATAATAATAATAATAGAGGAATACATAAATTAACCAAGGTTTATGATGATCTAAGGTTTTGCAAAAATGTACCTGAAATCCTGGGACCTACATATTCAAGGAAAGGAGTCCAGATCTGATAAAAAGTATCACATTTTCCTCTGGACCAGTGGGTAAAATATTCCAATGACATAAAATCAAATAGTACCTTATGCCATTCTGATACTGTCGGTGGCTTATCAGATATCCATTTGAGAAAAATACACTTACGGGCAGCATAGGTAAGAAAGTTAAACAACTTCCTGTTTCTTGCACTCTTCAAATTATTATCAGTAAGATCAACAAAAAAAATAAGAGAATTGAAGCCACATCTTGTATTAAATATCAGACTTAATCTCCTACAAATCTGTACCCAGTAGCCTTTGATATATATACAGTTCCAAATACAATGTATGAAATCACCTTCTTCAACTTTGCACTTTAAACAGAATGGAGAATTATTTGAATTAAATTTATGTCTACGTGATGGGGTAATTTGGAGACGATGTAAAAGTTTGAACTGTTGTTCTTTAGTTCTATTACAAATTGATATATTGCCAGCATACTGCCAAATGTGTGTCCAAGTGTCTGCATCGATTGAACATCCCAGATCTTTCTGCCAAACATCTAGGGTTGCCTCATTATTAACTTTTGTTCCTAGCAGCAGAGCTGGGGTGCGTTTCCCAAACAACGACGTAACTCGCGGCTGAACTATCATAGTGCGATGCATCGTTTGACAAAAAAAACGATGTAGTGCCGAGTGTTTCCCAAAACCCCTAGTTTCTCTGTCGCAGATCCATCGCTTGAACCACGTTAGTTATAACGTAAAAATCCTATAATGATGCTCTAAACGGGGTGGAGCAACTTCTTTAGAGAACAATCTTTGTGCAAATTATATTGTTTTACACAAACACGCATTTAAAATAAAATCCAATATTAGTTTTGGTAAAAACATGCACTCGTTTTCACATATAGGGCCAATGTTTGCTTTACTAATATTATTGAGAAGTTGAACATTACATATTCTATTCTAAAACATAAAATCACTTCCAAAAGCGAACACTATTCTAATATCAGATATAAATCATATAAATAAATAAATAATGAGGCGATTTATTATAAATATATTTACTTTAATAATAATATTAATAATATTAATGATGATGATGATGATTATTATTATTATTATTATTATTATTATTTAGGATATTGTTTATTTATTAAAAAATAAATTACAATTTTACATGCAAACCACAGCAGAAAGTTCTAACCAACAGACCCATGTCGTATACAGCAGAGAAACTTCATAAATAACCCACTATAAAATAAAAGAATTAACATATGCTATGTTTTTTATTTTCACAAGCTTTGAAGACGTAACATAATTTCCGCTTTTAAATATACCTATAGCTTTCACCATGAGGCTGTGTTCAAAATGATATCAATGTTTTCAAAGTGCACTGCGAAGGGAGCACAATTGTAAACATGCAGATCGCTAAAACTGAACTGTAAAAATACTGTGAAAGCAAATTACACCTAAGAGAGATGATGCTTTTTTATTTTTAATAATTCCAGCTTTGCATGTTAGAATGTTCTAAATGAATAGGGCATAGGGGGGATAAGTGGGAATAGAACACAGCCAGGAACTATGTTTCTAACTACAGCTCCAGAGGTGTCGTTTCAAGAGCTCAAGTTTGCGACGCAGTTTGCGAATGTTCGTTGGAGCGATGGATTTGGGAAACAGCAAATCAAAAAACTATGTTTGTAACGACGGAACTTGCGACCTTAGTTGGCTAACGATGGTTTTGGGAAACGCACCTCTGCATAGCAACGCTTTATTAGTGATCTCGATCTATTATCAATGAGCACCTTTTCTATTGGGGTAAGATAACAAGAAAATCCAGGGAGAACATGTTTCTGCACAAAACTTCTAATTTGCAAATATCTAAAAAAATTATTTAGGGGTAATTTATATTTAGTTCTCATCTGTTCAAATGATAACAATACCTCCTTTTCAAATAAATCTTTTATAGTGGTTATACCAGCATCTCTCCACAATGTAAAACCATTGTCCATAATTTCTGGGCTGAAAATCAAAATTTCCTTGTATTGGCGTTATAGGGGACAAAAATTTACCTTTTCCTTCCCAATTCCTAATTTTTTTCCACACTCTCAATGTGTTACTTGCGATCCTATTCTGCGCTAGACCAGGGATTCTTTTAACATCTAAAACAAATGGTAGACTGGCCAGTGAAATTGGTGAGCCATCACTTAAGTTGACTGATTCAATGTCTAACCAGACAGAATATGGATCATTTCTTACCCATTCACAAACATATCGAAATTGGGTGGCCAGCTGATACAACTTAATATCCGGAACGGCAAGACCTCCTTTATGTCCAGGAAGTTGCATCTTAGTCAATTTTAGTCTTGGTTTCTTTCTATTCCAAATGAAAGAACTGAACCAGCTGTTAACATCCCTAATTCTAGTGCAACTTAGAAGAACTGGAATCATTTGGAATAAATATAAAAATCGGGGTAATATTATCATCTTGATCAAGGCTATCCTTCTCAAAATAGACAGTGGTAGAGAGATCCATCTATCCAAATCTTCACGTACACGACGCAGAAGAGGGTCAAAATTGGTCTTATACATATTCTTTAACATTGGAGTGACAAAAATCCCAAGATAGGTAAAGCCCTGCTTAGTCACTTTAAAAGGAAAAGAAACTGGTGGGGGTTGAGACCTTTGCTTCCCCAGGGGCATAGCCTCCGATTTAGAAAAATTTATTTTATAGCCTGAAACTTCACTAAACTGCTCAATAACCTCCATAATCATTGGAATTGACTTATCCGGTTGAGTAACAAATAAAAGAATGTCATCTGCATACAAAGCAATTTTATGTTGTTTGTCATTAATAAGAATACCAGAAATATGTGGATTGCACCTTACTGCCTCAGCTAGAGGTTCAATAGCCACAGCGAATAGCAAGGGTGACAAGGGGCAGCCTTGCCTAGTACCTCTTTCCAAGCGAAAACTCTCTGAGCGCCTACTATTTGTGATAACTGATGCTACTGCACTATCATACATTATCTTAATCCATTGTAAAAAGGATTCACCCACCTCAAAACAATTCAATGTATAAAACAAAAACTCCCATTCAACCCGGTCAAATGCTTTTTCAGCATCCAGGGAGATTATCATACTATTGAGGTTTTGATGTTGTGATAATTAAATAATATTAAGCAACCTTCGCATATTATCACTAGAGTAGCGTCCATGAATAAACCCAGTTTGATCAACTTTTATGATTGAGGGCAATATTTTTTCTAATCTCAAAGCTAAAACTTTGGACAGTAATTTAAAATCATTATTGAGTAGGCTGATAGGTCTATATGAGGAGCATTCATCTTCTGGTTTTCCTTTTTTAAGTATTAGGCTAATATTAGCCTCTCTAAGAGATCTAGGCAGAGATTTAGTTTCAAAAGAAAAATTAAACATCTGAAGCAGTGGTTCCATTACCAGAGTGTGAAACTCTTTATAAAATTCTATACTAAAACCATCAGGTCCTGGTGCTCTCCCCGAATGTACCATTTTTAAGGCCTTCATAAATTCCTCTTTACCTATTGATGCATTTAGCTGTTTTCTTTGTACATCACTAATTTTTGGTAAGTTAAATTTAGAAAAAAATATTTTAATTAGTTCAGCCCTATTTGCTATTCTTTCACTGGTATATAAGTCAGAATAGAACTTTCTAAATATATTATTAATACTTTTACTGTCAAATTGTTTTTGGTTATAAGAGTCTTTGATGCATGAAATATCTTGTGAGTCTGCCCTCTTTTTTACAAGGCAAGCCAGATATTTACTTGGCTTGTTGCCAAACTCATATAATTTTTGTTTAATAGACTAAAGATTCTGACTTGCTTCTGAGTAAGAAAGGAGTTTAATGCAGCTCTAGCGGCTAAAGTTTTGTTAATACTAGCTGGGTTGTGTAAATATTCCCTCTCTGCCTCGTCCAGCTGTGATTCAAGTGCTCGTTGTTTTACTAGGCTTTCTTTTTTCTTTTTGCTTTGATATGCAATAATAAGGCCCCTAGAAAAAGCTTTACAGGTTTCCCACAAAATTGATGGAGAAACCTCAGAAGTATTATTAATTGTGTAAAAAAGTTTAAATTCTGACTGAAAGTATGAAATAAAATTATGGTCTTTCAATAAATAAGGATGAAATCTCCATCTACCAGTATGCGGTAATCTATCACCGTGCAACAGTTCCATATATAAAGGTGAATGATCCGTGATGGTTATATTGCCAATCTCACAGTAAACAACCTAGCTTAACAAAGCTTTAGGGGTGAAGAAATAATCAATCCTTGAACTAGTCTTATGAACACCTGAAAAATAAGTAAAACCTTTACTACCATGGTTAAGCATTCGCCAAACGTCAACATATCTCAGATCAGCAAAGATTTTGGCGATCAGCTTAGCTCGCCTAGATGGAAGAAGTTACCAACAGGATTTTTATCTTGAAGTGGGTTCATTAAACAGTTTAAATCCCCTCCTACTACGGACTGCGCTCAGGCAAGCTCAGCTAACTGAACAAAGGCCTTGGACATAAAATCTAATGGATGGTTTGGAGGTATATACACATTCATTAGTGAAATATAATCACCAAAGAGTAAGCCTTTTATCAAAACATATCTTCCACCCTTGTCCTTAATACAAGTATCTAGTGTAAAAGGTATTTTTTTGTTAATTAAAATACAAACCCCCCTGCTATTTAAAGAAAAGGATGAAAAAAATACCTGCCCCACCCAGTCTCTCTGAAGTTTAAGGTGTTCTGCGTCTTTCATATGAGTCTTTTGAAGCAGCGCTATATCCACTTTTTCACTCTTTAGAAAGGAAATTACTTTTTTTTCTTGATTGGATTATTCATACCCCGTACATTCCAAGAACAAATTTTTAAAGTCGACTGATCCATTGTTGCTGAGACATTTTATGCTGACATTTCAAATACTTAAAAAGCTTAATGTAAACTGTGGTCTTCATCCAAAAACAACAACTATGTACTAAACTATAAGCTTTTGAACAAAAGCGAACATAAACACACAAAAACACAAGATATGTGAAACAGAAACCAAATAAAGACTTCAGAGCGGGGGTAACCATCAGAAAAGGCCTCCAAGGACCCTAAACCTGACTATGTATGCAGGTGGGTTGTTTCCGCTCCGGCGTTCGAATCATCCATAACAGCCAGTCCCAACAATATATTTGCATTATAAGAGAAGTGGATCATTTTAGTGAGTTTAATGTTCAAGCCTCTGTTGCGTCGTTCGTCTCAGTAACCGGAGCACACAAAGAGTCAATAAATGTCATTGCTTTCTCTGGACTGTTAAATACCTTCACAGAGTTATCAGCCGTTATTTTTAGGATAGCAGGGTAGATCAGAGAGTAACGATATCCCATTTCTAAAAGCCTCTTCCTTGCCTCGTTGAATCCACGTCGTTTTCTTTGTGTGTCCGCGGAAAAGTCTTGAAAGAAGTAAATTTTCTTCCCTTCAAAACGCACTTCTTTTAGCTGCCTCACCGCGTCCATCACTCGTTGTCGATCTGCGAACTTATGAAATCGGACGATCATAGGGCGGGTAAACCTCTCAGAGCCGGGAGCACCAATCCTGTGTGCTCGTTCCAACTTCACTCGATCATTCTTTGTTTCCATACGGAGTACTTTGGGAATCCATTTGTCCATGAAATTTACCACAGACATCCCCTCCGTCTTCTCCGGGAGACCGAAGATTCTTAGATTACGACGCCATCCCCTGTTTTCCTGATCATCCAACCTTTCTGTTAGAGCAGCGATCGTCTTTTCCATTTGCACAATTCGACTTTCTGTACCTGTAGCCGCGTTTTCAAGGGTTAAGATGCGTTGCTCTGCCTCTTCCACTCGGTTAGTAGTACGCTGCACTTCATTCGAAACATTTTGCATTTTCTCAAGAATCAACTCTAACTTGGAGTCAATCATCTTCGCGATGTTGGCTGTTAGTGACTCAATAACTTTACTCGTTTCAGGACTGAGATCGCAGCTAGCATGTAAAGCTAATACAGTCTGGTCATCGTTTTTGTCAGCCTCATTAGAAGCGGCACCATCTTTCCTCTCAGTGTTTTTTTTTTCGTGCTTTTTGCTGGCATTCTCACCAAAGACGATCCCCAGAAGTTTTCAAGTGACATGAAATAATGTTATAACTAACATTTATCGACAGCAATGGCTATTTAAAAGCTCAGTTCAGGATAATTTAGCTTATTTAGCCGGAGCTTAATCCAAACACCGCTTACTCGGTCGCCTGCATCGCCACGCCCCTCGTAGAAAAACTTTTAAAAACACTCTTTCTCCTACTCAGGGTGTACACAACCCACAATTAGGAATGCAAATGACCCACGGATTAAAATATATATATATACATGTATACACACACACACACACACACCTATATATATATATATATATATATATACACACACACACACACCTATATATATATATATATATATATATATATATATATATATATATATATATATATATATATATATATATATATATATATATATATATATATATACACACACACACACACACACACACACACACACACACACACACACACACACACACACACACACACCTATATATATACACACACACACACACACAAGCTCAAGCTGTTCTTCTTCAGAATAGTGTTCAGGTCACTGTGATGCTGCTGGAGGAAAACCTTTCCCGACTCTCTCCTCCGAAACAGCCCAAAGTGCTCAATAATGTTTAGCTCTGGGTACTGTGCAGGCCATGGAAGATGTTCAACTTGACTTTCATGTTCATCAAACCACTCTGTCTCCAGTCCTGCTGTGTGTATTGGTGAATTATCATCCTGATACATGCCACCGCCTTCAGGATACAACATTTGACCCATTGGGTTACATTGTCCTCCAGAATGGTTGGATAGTCCTTGGCAGTGAACCAGCGCCCATCTAGCATCAGCATTGGGCCTCAAGAATGCCATGATATTGAGCCCAAACCATCACTGATCCCCCCATGCTTCACTCTGGGCATCAGCAGTCTGAGTGGGACGCTTCTTTGAGGCTTCTCCACACTGTAACTTTCCCGGATGTGGGAAAGACAGTGAAGGTGGCCTCATCAGAGAACAATACATGTTCCACATTGTCCACAGCTCCAGATCTTCTCTGCTGCACCACTGAACCGGCGTTTGGCATTGGCACGAGTGAGCAGAGGTTTGTCTGCAGCAGCCGGTCATGTATATTAACCCTGTGGAGCTCCAGACCAACAGTTCTGCTGGAAACAGGAGAGTTGAGCTGCACATTTGATTCTGCAGTGAGTCGGGCAGCTGTGCTCTGATGTGTTCTGGATAAATCAGGGTTATCAGCCGGACGTCCCTTTCACACAGCTTCCTCTGGCATCCACAGTTCCTCCTATTGGATGTGGTTGTGCTTCTTGGTGGTTTGCCGACATTACTCTGGACACCGTGGCTCTTAATCATCACACACACATGCTGTCTTGGTCACAGATGTGCCAGCGAGACGCGCACCAACACTCTGTCCTCTTCTGAACTCTGCTATGTCTCCATAATGTTGTGTGCAGTGCAGTATTGAAGCAGAACTGTGCTGTGCCTCTGCTGATGAACCCTTCACACTCTGCTCTTACTGCTGGAGTAATGATCAGTGAAAATTGAACACCAGGAGGAGCGCATTCAACCATCAAACCTACAACACTGAACTGGCTAGTGTTCCAGTTTTATTGTCCAACCCCTATATATACAGTAGTTGTCTAGTTACATTGTGTATTAGGCAGACTTTTCAATTTCCTTCAGTCTTGGTAAACGATGTAACTACAGAAGAGTCAAGCTTTACAAAGGAAAATGGTCAAACTCTCTTTTTAATTTTTTGAGCAAAATGATAATGCTTAATGCAATTCTATGACCTGTGCTGAGCTAAGCTGAATAAGATCAGCTGAATGGATTTAAGAATGGCCAAACTCACCCGTCCCTTTTATAAAGGTGAAAAAATACTATAATGAATGTGTTTGTTGATGTTTGCTCATGTTAGTAAATGCATTCACCTTATTGTAAAGTGTTACCAAAACATTTATATTGCACAAAAGAAGGTCATACAAGTGTAGGAAAACGATGACATATTTAGATAAAATGCTGACTTATAATATTTCGTAATCATTTACATGTCACATGCTTCAGAAAAAGATGATGAAACTGCCCAAAACAGATCTAATCTGAAATGAAACTCCGCTGATAAGGAAATTCTCACAGCTAAAAAATGGGCAGAGAAATAATAGACCCACACAGGGATTGAAAATATATATTTATTCATCACTTATAATCCTAGTTGTGCCACCAATTTTTAGAAACATGTCTTTAGATACAACAAAGTCTCTTATTACAGCATAGTGATAAATACATCCTTCAACATATATAAGTTACAGAAATCAAACAACACCACATCCAACATGAACAACAATAATAATACATTTGATACGTTTCTCATGAACTCACAGAAAGCCCTTTAGGTTTAGAATAAGTGATTCTTTTGGTGACACATTTGATATTTAAATAATCAGAAAAAATGTAGAATAAATAATTTAGAAATACTCACTCAACTTTGTAACAATTTACACAAAAACTAAATACTAGCTACTTGTTGAAGTTTCATTAAATAATTGCACAGGTTTTCATAGACCTTATTTTATCCATAGGCTTATTTACCCCAGATATTTCTGATGTCATATCCTGTGACTATAGCATTCTCACAAGTTGTATTACGGGTTTCATAATCACTGAAAAACTTCATTCCTTTTGTTAATCAAAGCCAGTTCCTGGCTTTTCAAAGTCAGCCAGCATAAAAAGGACCTTTAACATTTTCAATAACATGGGTTTGCTTTCAGGGAAGTTACGATGCATTTCAAAGGAGCTACAAGCATGCGAGATAAAACAATTGATTTATCGCTTCAAAAATGTGTTTGTGTTTAAAAAAATAATTGCAGATCTGATCTCATTTCTGGAAAATCAACAAATTCTGCATCATTATGCATTTATATAGTTATATATCTAGACTGAAAAAAATATCCGCAAATTAGCAGTTATCTGTAGTTTGTGATTCATGTTTTTATTTTTATTTTTTGGTTTATTTCTGCTTTTCAATTGCATTATGGGACCTTGAACTTTCTTCCAACCACTTTTAACCGTAAGAAGTTTCAAAAAGTGACTTTTATGAACATTTATAGTAGTTTTAAGTGATATATTGTCTGGTTTGGTGTTGTAAATTGTGCTACAAAAGCCTAATATTGTTTCAAACTTCTAAAATGTCAATAAAAGTCACTTTAGAGTTGAATTTACAACATTAAAAGTGGACAGAGCAGAGATCGACATCCCATAATGCAATTCACAACCGCAAAATAAACGCTTTTGAATCACAAAATATGGAAATTTGGTTGATGAACAGATATTTTTATTGCTAAATGTAACCGTCCTGGGAAATAACAATACATTAACTGACAGAGAAAGCAACATAAGTGCATCATGCTGGCTTCTGAAAACATGCAGGTATGTGCAGATCCAGAGATGATGTGGACTTGATTATATACTATGATGATGATCGTTTGCTTTGAGGATTTCAGTGTATGATTATGTCAAATGTAACATTCATTACTACTTATTAAGCACTGTAGCATCAGTAGTTTTACATTTGAGTCCTTCACTTGATCATGTGTGCTGTAGTCACGATCAATGAAATTGGGGAAGCAGAAGAGACACAGCCGCCAGGAGTAAAGCCATCAGCACGCTGATCTTTTTGCTGACTTCTGCTGATGAATACGCTGTTTACAGAAAAAGAGAAGACAGAATTTATCATTCGGTGACAGTTTCAAAGGTTGCCTAAAGCTCTTCTTGTAAAGCAGATAGAGAACATCGTAACACTGTCAATCTGAACTGGAAATATGTGTGGAAAATGTCAAGCTTGTAGTCTACATTCCGATGGTAAAAAACACCCAACACACTTTTTTATTGCTTATTTTTCATCTTCAAAACACGGCATGACATTTGCTTACAAAACTGGCCAATTCGCCATTAATACCTAATATCTAAAAGTGTGTTTTATTGATTATGGATCAAGTTTGATGTGGATAATTCGTGCATTTAATGTACACCTTTTTCACACGTTTGCAGTGCACTTATGACTCGTTTCCACTGAGAGGTACAGTACGGGTCGGTGCAGGTCACCTTTATCAAGCTTGCATTTCCACTGTCAAAAGGGTACAGGTCGTTCTCATATCATATGGGCAGCACTTCTCACAAAACAGATGCTTTATACACCTAAATACTGTATAAATGTTCATTAATAACCTGTCTATGAACATGATCTGATTATAACTGCAGATCAATGAACAAAATAGCCTACTGTAACGTCTTCGGTTATATAAAATAAATGAACATATATATGAGCACATACAGACGCTTACAGTCTCCGATATGTGACCAATTACAGATAAACTACACACAGCAGACATTTAGGTCTTATGTGGGTTCAAAAACAACATGAAATATAGCCCACAGTCAGTGCAAACCTCTCATCTGTGTGTGTAATCTTCAGCAGCACATGTAGCCTCTGTTAGAGAGCGATTCCCTCATTCAGAGATCATAATAGTCCAGAAGATGATGATAATAGTTAAACATGTCAGTGTGTTCATGTTTTATATTGCTGAAGCATCATTTGCTGCTGTTTTTTTCTGCTTCTCCTTTGTTTTTCCGTGATTCACTCTCGCGTTTATCTCATTCTGACAGGATCGGATATCAGACGCGCTTCAATAATCACGTACACATTATTAATATGAGCTCAAGAAGTTTATTATTTCAAATATAGACGCGCGACAAGCTCTCTGGAGAACGCAAAACCACTTTCGATTTAAACGGGCTCGTACAACAACAACAACAACAGCACACGGCAGATTTTGTTCTTCTTGGCTTTGTGGCTGTTCATCAAGACGACGACAAGGTTTGTTTAAGCTCAGGTCGACCATGGCTCGTTATTATGTGTATATATTATTACGATGTAATGTCTCGGCTGTGTATTTAAAAAATGGCGCTTCCTTTGTTTTTATTCTCCTGCTTCTGCGAGTGACTTATCTCATGTAAACCAAAGACGTATCTCTGTTCTGCCTTATGGTACCCTTTGGACCTGTTGGTACCTTTTGCAAAGGGTGACCAAAAAGTGGTATGGTTTGCTTTTAGGTACCCTTTGACAGTGGAAACGACCATAAAAGCATACCGAACCACTCAGTGGAAACAGGCCATTACTGTAACCCACCTAATCCGCGTTTTTTATGTGAAATTAAATTTAAATACATGCAAACATTGCACTTCAAAATGTTCCCACTGATTCCAATGCCTTTTTCTAACTAAAAACATTACTATTTTATGTATTGTCAAAAAAACCAATGGATAATTCGTATGAAATTATACAATAAATTAATATGAAAACATAAGAGGAGGCCTGCCCCCAAACCCCACCCCTAAAACCATAGTAATGAGCAAATCCCATACTAAAATGTCAAAAATGAGACCCTACAAATATGAATTAGCCACTAAATCTGAAAGTTGCAAATCGTAAGTATGAATATGCACAAGTAGGTTAGTTTTCTGTCAAACAGCCCCAGTGAGATGTGCATCTTCTTTTTATCTTTCAACTATATTAAATCTATTTTATGAATTATATATATATATTTTATATTTTTAGATACATTTTGTAACTTTTTAGGACTTATCTAACGTAAATGTAGGACATTCTACACTTTAATTATGCATATAACATGACATTATATGACTTGTAGAGCTGCGCATCTATGGATTACTCTTCAGTGTTTGGACTTTCAGCAGTGAATATTAAAACACACTAAACTGAACTTCAACACTGAAAACTGGACTGACTCTGTTTCATTTCACTATAATCTTCTATGTGAAGCTGCTTTGACACAATCTACATTGTAAAAGTGCTATACAAATAAAGATGAATTGAATTGAACATTTATTACTATTTTGTGTCAATCATTAGTCATTTAGCTACAAAGCACCTTCTATTCTCTGTATCCATCGCATCAAAAATAGACTCGGTGTGGAAACGATTACTGAACTTCTGTGCACGCACCGCAACTGCATGCAGTGTGAAAGCTTGATAAAAATACAGACTGCAAACTCACTGCAGATGGGGTACCGTATATGTGAATCAGGCATTATACTGGATTAATTGCTTGAATTGCCCACATTAAAAACACATTCTAATTCGCTACTCAAACCGAAAAACATTGATACGCTGATATAAGTGCATCACTCACCTGTATTATTCACTATGATTTGATTTGTGAAGATCTGGAAGGATAACGTGTTGTTCTTGGCTGCTCGAACTACAGTGTTTACTATCTGGGTGGCATTGGGTAGAGTTGCTTCTGCCGTGAATGTGACATCCAGGGTATTATTGATTGTGGCCACACTCACTGCTTTTACCACATTATTGACACTACTGAAAGGAGAATGCAATCAACGGTCAGACATGAAACTGAGTATCACATTAAAGCAAAATCCATAAGAATACAGCAGCATATCGTGCATACCTGAGGCTTGTTAAGGTTAACACGCTGAATGTTCCAGGGTAGTCAGCAATAAAGAAAGGTTCAAGCTGCAAAACAAATCATTTAGTTTAGTCAAAGTTCCTCTTTTATAAATAGAGAAGACCCTTCATGCTTACCTCTGTTTTTAACAACGATGCCCTGCTCTGGAACTCAGGAGAACTTGTATTTGAGAAAGCAGCCACAAAGGTTCCGTTGGTCAGGATCGTCAATGGGATTAACTGCACTGACTCTATAAAAATACAAGGGATTCTCTGTTTAAAGACATTCTAGACAAGTTAATGTGATTGTTTTATTTAGTGTGAGCATCTTAGGAACTGCTCAATCAGACAAATCACACTCTTAACCCAAATAGTTGACTTTTCTGGAAAATTGTGTGGAAACCCGTTGCCTTCAATCACTTAAATTCTTACACAAAATGAAACTAATCAACCCTAGTTGAATTAACATATAACATAAGGTTGTTTGTAGTTCTATGTTACTTCAGCTAGGGCTGTTTAGTTTCACCTCATGCAAAATCTCTGAGTGAATTTTGCGATGGGACTAGACATGGGCTGGTATTAGATTCTGACGGTATGATAACCTTGGATAAAGATATTACGGTTTCACTGTATCACGGTATTGTGCTCACTGCTCTAACATATGTTCTTTTTAAATGTCTGGGTAAAAAGCAAAAAATGTTTTGCCCTTTGAAAGCAATATATTCTATTTTTTGAAAGATTTATAATATTTTGGAGCAGTAAACACGTCAGGCTATATAACTCAAATGAATCATTGACTTCTGCTGTCTTCATTAGTTTCAAAAACACAGATTTCTTAACAATTTAAAACGGCATCTTTGGATATTCTTCTCTGCTGGAGATGCTGTTCTAAAAAAAAAAATGTAAATAAAAAAATCTTAAACATACCTTAGCGACGGTATTACAGAAAATTTTGGCGGTATTAAAACCTTGACTTTTCCAAACCGCGGTATACCTTGAAAACGGTTATCGTCCCATACCTAGATGGGACACACCAAGCCCATCGGGAACTGTTGAGTCATTGACCATAATTGGTCTGGCAAGTGTGTAGGTGCGCCATTGGTTGTTGGCTGTAGATTCGAGAGAGTTCTGGATGCAGACCTGGTGCAGTGCAATCTGAGCTGCCTCCAATGCTTTTTAATAGGCTCACCTAACCCCACCCCTCACAGTGACGTCACTAGCTCTATTGAGTGCATTGTGTCTCAGCTTGCATCAAAAAGGCTGCTTCCAGATACTATTAGTAGAGTCATCGCTCCCAGTTTATTTGAGTGAGTGGTTGTAGATCTGAGACAAGCTCTGTCTCTACTGGTCTACCTCAAGGGGTCAGTTACTTTTTAACATTTAATTATCTATTTTAGGCCACCTTCTGAAATCTCTCTGTCTATATTTTCCTCTGTAAGCGAATGATAAACAATGGTTGCATCCATACACTCCTAGCTGTAGATTTCGTTTGTTTCAGTCAAACTTGATGGTGGTACCTCGAGCACATCTCAGATCTATGGGGCTTTTTCTTCCTATGCTCTTGTCCTCTGGAATTGTTCTCTGCTTCTTGAATTAAGGCATGGTCAGAATTATAATACTTTTAAAGTTCACTTAGAACTGTGGCCTTCCAGCAAGAAGGTCGCTGGTTCGAGTCCCGGCTGGGTTAGTTGGAGTCTGCATGTTCTCCTCGTGTTCATGAGTTTTCTCCAGGTGCTCTGGTTTCCCCCACAATCCAAAGATGTGCTATAGGTGAATTGGATGAACTAAATTGTGCGTTGTGTATGAGTGTGTGTGTGTGTGAATGAGAGAGTGTATGGGTGTTTCCCAGGGGTTTCTAAATAAAGTTTATTATTATAAGAAATTGCATTGATTGGTTGTTTAGCATGCAAAAGATTCAAGTCAAGAGGTAACACAGAGTAGCCGGCTGTAATTTTACTGCGTTGCTCAATATTTGCAAACGATATGGATTATTAGGTTATCAAACATATTTGCATGAGCGAATCCCTCCGTGGTGAGTGTGAGAGTGGTACTAAACGCTGCTTTGTTTACACTTTGTATGTGCACATCTCATCTTCGGGTTTTCCTTTGTGAAGTGAGAAAATATGTGTGGAAGGACACATACTTTTACGTCAGGCACAGAACACATGCTCTTCTTTCAGTTCAAGCCTGAATTGGTGTCGGGTTGTTGTGTTCAATGTGCAGCTTTTTGCTTGGCTTGGTGTGTCCTGGCCCTTAGGCCACAAGTTTCAACATAATTTTCCAGTAAAGTAAACTACTTTAGTTTCTGATTTCAACTTACTGATGACGCTAATAGTGGCGACATCGACGGTGATGTTCAAGCCTGAACTAGGATTTGCCGCTGCTTCTTTCAGGGTATTTACAACAGCAGTGCTGGTGGGAACTGGTTCAGTGGATGCTTGATTAAATATTATATCAACCTGTGCCTGGACATTTTGGTCTGCACGGGTTTTGGTAACAGCTCTGAAAAGAAAAACAACAAAGTATGTCTTTTTTATTTATGACTGCCGCAAAATATAGGGATTGAAGTTTAGGCATTCCTATAAAAGCAAACCGTAAAGGATCACACTAGCAACACCAGTGTCATGGGTTCTGATAGTGGTACATTTTTAAACACACACAAAATGCAGTTGAGCATGATTGAGCATTAGTTAATAAATGATTCATTTACATAATGAAGCAGATGAATAACTTACAAGAAAGCTTTGACGATGGTCCTGATGAAACGATCCCCAAACTGGGCTCTATAGATTTCATCAAACTGTGGAAACAGATGGTCAACATTAAGAATATTTCTAACTACTTGGTGTATCAATTATAATTCATGGAAGCAAGTCACATTTTTGTTCTTTTAAAGGGCTGCTATGTAGAGTTCAGAAAGCGTTATTATTAGCAACACTATTGTAAATTATCACCAACACCACTGGCTTAAATGCAGCTTCAAACACTTTGACTATATGCCTTAAGGCTCGTACACACCGGGACGCTTTTCATTTGCATTTATCGTCAGGGTTTTTCGAGACGTTTTTCCGGATTCAAACTTAAGCGATTTTCATTGCCGTTGAGCAGAAGAGTATGCAAAATTACTCCTTGACGTTAGATGGCGCTACACAACTTTAAGCTTCTGACACCCGCTTGTAACACAGAAGAAGAAGAGAAAGTTGACATGCTTGTTGTTATGGATGGTTCAAGTAGCAGCTCCAGCTCTAGCTCACCAGTGCAATAAGCAGCTCCACGTTCATATCGCCTCTGGGCATCTTCTTCAGTGTGCGCTCGCATTGACAGTTTTGCGCTTGAGCGTCTCCAAGTGCTGTTTACTGTAACTTCAGCAGCTCTGTGCACGTGAACAAAAGTGGCAATCTGATTGGTGAAGAAGGTTTTGACGTGGTGCGTCAAAACAAAAAAACGAGCATGAGGTATTTTTTTTAAATGATGCTGTTGCGCTTGCCGTTTTGCGCGTTGGTGTGGACGATCACATTGGCGCTCTTTATTTAGTCACGATGCATTAAACGTTGATGGAAAACGCGAGCAAAAAATGTCTGTGTGCACGGGCCTTTAAGCACTCATTCCCTCCTACTAATCATTTCATATGCTTTAAAGAACTGTACAAAAAAGTCTACCTTTAACCTGTATTTTATTTGAAATAACTATGCATTTTCAATCTGATATTGCCAAAGCAACAAATGTAAAAGTTGTCTAATGGCTTGTTCCACTGAGTGGTTAGTTTGTAGATGTACCACATAATTGAACATAAATGTTAATAACGTTCTTTGGTTGCAGTTTGAAACTTACTTGTTTCTCTACTTTGGTGGCGAGGGTCTTAAATTCTGGAGTTGCTGGGTTTGCTAACTGTGGAACAAATATCTCTACAATGACAACCTGAATGGCTACAATTGGAGGAGGACGTGTTGGTACTACTGTTGTTGTTGTTGTTGTTGTTGGTGTAGTTGTTGTAGTTGTTGCTGCTGTTGTTGTTGTCGTCGTTGTTGTAGTTGTTGTTGTTGGTGTGGCTGTAGTTGTAGTAGTTGTTGTAGTAGGAATGACAGTAGTCGTCGCTTTTGTAATAGCTGTGGTAGAAAGAATGGCTGTAGTCGTCGCTGTTGTTGTGGTTGTAGTAGGTGTGGTAGTAGGAATGGCTGTAGTTGTCACTGTAGTTGGTGTGGTAGTAGGAATGTCTGTAGTCGTCGCTGTTGTTGTGGTTGTAGTAGGTGTGGTAGTCGGAATGTCTGTAGTCAGCACTGTTGTTGTGGTTGCAGTAGGTGTGGTAGTAGGAATGGCTGTAGTTGTCACTGTAGTAGGTGTGGTAGTAGGAATGGCTGTAGTCGTCGCTGTTGTTGTGGTTGTAGTAGGAATGGCTGTAGTTGTCACTGTAGTAGGTGTGGTAGTAGGAATGGCTGTAGTCGTTGCTGGTGTTGTGGTTGTAGTAGGAATGGCTGTAGTTGTCACTGTAGTAGGTGTGGTAGTAGGAATGGCTGTAGTCGTTGCTGGTGTTGTGGTTGTAGTAGGAATGGCTGTAGTTGTCACTGTAGTAGGTGTGGTAGTAGGAATGGCTGTAGTTGTCACTGTTGTCTCTGTAGTAGGAATGACTGTAGTCGGCACTGTTGCTGTGGTTGTAGTAGGTATGGTAGTTGTGCTAATTGGATTTACTGTAATGTCCATTTGGATGTTTTGTAGAGTTTAGTAAAACAGAAACAGAACAGAGCAAATATTAATCTAAAATCATATGTCACCAGTCTGTTAATTTCACATGTAACAGCTATAGTTTACTAAAACTGCAGAAATACCAAAAGCATCCTAAATTATTTTGAAGGATGCTGCATTGGTGATGAGGCTTGTTTAACTTACCTTCTGCACTGGTGACTGTAAAACTCAGGTTTGCAGTTCTGATAGTGGTGATTATGTCATCATTAGTGGGTACAGTTGTAAATGTTACATTTATATCAGCGAGGATTGATCCAGGACTAGAAGAGGCACAGGGAGGACAAAGAGTTATTTTTAAATGTGATGCCTAATGCAGAAAGTTTTATAATTCATTTGGAGCAAAAATATTTCTGGTGGTATTGCACAAGAAGCTGTGATTTAAGAATAAATGCAATGCTATCAAGAAGTGTTTAATCCCAGATCAAGTGTGGAACTCTTTACAAGATTCTTTGAGAAAAAGTACTAGAATGCTACAGTACAGTTCTGAGTTGCTAAAATGGCTCAGTTTCTATAGTGGTGAAGTTGCCATAATTCTTCACAGGATTTAGGGCTGAGCCGCAGTATCTTTTGTATCTTTATCTCAATCTCAAAGCAATAGATGTATAAATAAAATAAAAAAGAAATACCCACCTGAACCTAACAACTTCCAATCCAATGTATGAAATGCCATATTTTTTTTTAAAGACTGGGTCAAGCTGTGGAAACATTTTAACAATGTTAGGTTCAACACAACATTCATTAAGGTTTCTTCACAGCTAAAATTACTACGTGAAAGAATTCATTTAGTTTTTTTCTTATGTACTTTGTCCACAATAATTTTTTTGACTACCCATGCCAACAAGCAGAGTGGACAATTATTGGATTTCAGTGATCAGCGTCTGCATCACTTATAATTAACGGCTTTAGAAAATGAAAAGCCACTAACTTCCAGGACTAATAATTATAAAAAATAGCAGCATACTGACGTGCAAAACAACTGCCAAAATGTGTGTTTTCAACATTTGTCACACAACATACCTCTTTGACTTTGTTTACTCTCTGACTATATCCTGGTGAAGTTGGATCTAACAAGTCGTCTGTAAATTGATCAGGGCTGGAAATCCTAACTAAAACTGTAGATGTGATTTGGGTTGTTGCTTGAGTTGTGCTTGCAGTTGGTGTGGTTGTTGTAGGTTGAGCTGTAGTTGTTTGTTCTGTTGTAGACGTTAAAGGACTTGTAGATGTTTTGACAGTTGTACTTGTCTGTTGTGTTGTTTCTGTAACAGGAGCTGTAGTTGTTTGTTCTGTTGTAGACGTTAAGGGACTTGTAGATGTTTGGACAGTTGTACTTGTCAGTTGTGTTGTTTCTGTAACAGGAGCTGTAGTTGTTTGTTCTGTTGTAGATGTTAAGGGACTTGTAGACGTTAGTACAGTTGTACTTGTCAGTTGTGTTGTTTCTGTAACAGGAGCTGTAGTTGTTTGTTCTGTTGTAGACGTTAAGGGACTTGTAGATGTTTGGACAGTTGTACTTGTCAGTTGTGTTGTCTCTGTAACAGGAGCTGTAGTTGTTTGTTCTGTTGTAGACGTTAAAGGACTTGTAGATGTTTGGACAGTTGTACTTGTCAGTTGTGTTGTTTCTGTAACAGGAGCTGTAGTTGTTTGTTCTGTTGTAGACGTTAAAGGACTTGTAGATGTTAGTACAGTTGTACTTGTCAGTTGTGTTGTTTCTGTAACAGGAGCTGTAGTTGTTTGTTCTGTTGTAGACGTTAAAGGACTTGTAGATGTTAGTACAGTTGTACTTGTCAGTTGTGTTGTCTCTGTAACAGGAGCTGTAGTTGTTTGTTCTGTTGTAGACGTTAAGGGACTTGTAGATGTTAGTACAGTTGTACTTGTCTGTTGTGTTGTTTCTGTAACAGGAGCTGTAGTTGTTTGTTCGGTTGTAGACGTTAAGAGACTTGTAGATGTTTGGACAGTTGTACTTGTCAGTTGTGTTGTTTCTGTAACAGGCGCTGTAGTTGTTTGTTCTGTTGTAGACGTTAAAGGACTTGTAGATGTTTGGACAGTTGTACTTGTCTGTTGTGTTGCTTCTGTAACAGGCGCTGTAGTTGTTTGTCCTGTTGTAGACGTTAAGGGACTTGTAGATGTTTGGACAGTTGTACTTGTCTGTTGTGTTGTCTCTGTAACAGGAGCTGTAGATGTTTGTTCTGTTGTAGACGTTAAGGGACTTGTAGATGTTAGTACAGTTGTACTTGTCAGTTGTGTTGTTTCTGTAACAGGAGCTGTAGTTGTTTGTTCTGTTGTAGACGTTAAGGGACTTGTAGATGTTTGGACAGTTGTACTTGTCAGTTGTGTTGTTTCTGTAACAGGAGCTGTAGTTGTTTGTTCTGTTGTAGACGTTAAAGGACTTGTAGATGTTTGGACAGTTGTACTTGTCAGTTGTGTTTCTATAACAGGAGCTGTAGTTGTTTGTTCTGTTGTAGACGTTAAGGGACTTGTAGATGTTTGGACAGTTGTACTTGTCTGTTGTGTTGTCTCTGTAACAGGAGCTGTAGTTGTTTGTTCTGTTGTAGACGTTAAGGGACTTGTAGATGTTTGGACAGTTGTACTTGTCAGTTGTGTTGTTTCTGTAACAGGAGCTGTAGTTGTTTGTTCTGTTGTAGACGTTAAGGGACTTGTAGATGTTTGGACAGTTGTACTTGTCAGTTGTGTTGTCTCTGTAACAGGAGCTGTAGTTGTTTGTTCTGTTGTAGACGTTAAGGGACTTGTAGATGTTTGGACAGTTGTACTTGTCTGTTGTGTTGTCTCTGTAACAGGAGCTGTAGTTGTTTGTTCTGTTGTAGACGTTAAGGGACTTGTAGATGTTTGGACAGTTGTACTTGTCAGTTGTGTTGTTTCTGTAACAGGAGCTGTAGTTGTTTGTTCTGTTGTAGACGTTAAAGGACTTGTAGATGTTTGGACAGTTGTACTTGTCAGTTGTGTTTCTATAACAGGAGCTGTAGTTGTTTGTTCTGTTGTAGACGTTAAGGGACTTGTAGATGTTTGGACAGTTGTACTTGTCTGTTGTGTTGTCTCTGTAACAGGAGCTGTAGTTGTTTGTTCTGTTGTAGACGTTAAGGGACTTGTAGATGTTTGGACAGTTGTACTTGTCAGTTGTGTTGTTTCTGTAACAGGAGCTGTAGTTGTTTGTTCTGTTGTAGACGTTAAGGGACTTGTAGATGTTTGGACAGTTGTACTTGTCAGTTGTGTTGTCTCTGTAACAGGAGCTGTAGTTGTTTGTTCTGTTGTAGACGTTAAGGGACTTGTAGATGTTTGGACAGTTGTACTTGTCTGTTGTGTTGTCTCTGTAACAGGAGCTGTAGTTGTTTGTTCTGTTGTAGACGTTAAGGGACTTGTAGATGTTTGGACAGTTGTACTTGTCTGTTGTGTTGTCTCTGTAACAGGAGCTGTAGTTGTTTGTTCTGTTGTAGACGTTAAAGGACTTGTAGATGTTTGGACAGTTGTACTTGTCTGTTGTGTTGTCTCTGTAACAGGAGCTGTAGTTGTTTGTTCTGTTGTAGACGTTAAGGGACTTGTAGATGTTTGGACAGTTGTACTTGTCTGTTGTGTTGTCTCTGTAACAGGAGCTGTAGTTGTTTGTTCTGTTGTAGACGTTAAGGGACTTGTAGATGTTTGGACAGTTGTACTTGTCTGTTGTGTTGTCTCTGTAACAGGAGCTGTAGTTGTTTGTTCTGTTGTAGACGTTAAAGGACTTGTAGATGTTTGGACAGTTGTACTTGTCTGTTGTGTTGTTGCTGTAACAGGAGCTGTAGTTGTTTGTTCTGTTGTAGACGTTAAAGGACTTGTAGATGTTTGGACAGTTGTACTTGTCTGTTGTGTTATTTCTGTAAAAGGAGCTGTAGTTGTTTGTTCTGTTGTAGACGTTAAGGGACTTGTAGATGTTTGGACAGTTGTACTTGTCAGTTGTGATGTTGCTGTAACAGGAGCTGTAGTTGTAGATGTGGTCGTCACTATTTGGTTTGTAGTGGCTGTAATCATAGCAGAAAACTATTAATCTCCAGTCATATGTCTCCAGTCTGTTAATTTCACAGCTATAGTTTACTAAAACTGCAGTAAAACCAAAAGCATCCTAAATTATTTTGAATGATGCTGCATTGGTGATGAGGCTTGTTTAACTTACCCTCTGCACTGGTGACTATAAAACTCAGGTTTGCAGTTCTGATAGTGGTGATTATGTCATCATTAGTGGGTACAGTTGTAAATGTTACATTTATATCAGCGAGGATTGATCCAGGACTAGAAGAGGCACAGGGAGGACAAAGAGTTATGGTCCTGTTTAATGTAACACTCAAAGAAATTCTCATAATACATTTGGATAGGGATGTAACGATGTGGAGAGGAAAGATTTTCCCAAAGCAGAGAGCAGTGTGTACAGAGGTGGTCAATAGACCCTCTGCTCCAGGGGACTGGACACTGGCTTAACATACTGATTATAAAATGACTATTTATATAGTAGGATAAATGCAGGAGCTGAACATGATTATGAAGATGAATAAATAATATTACTTGTATAATTAATTAGTATAAGTATCAGTGGGATACACTTAAGAGATAATCTTGAATTTTAAATATTCAATAATAATAAGCAAATGATTAAAATAGCTTTGGTATGCTCTGACATCTTTTTTTTAAAAGATTCTCTTAAAGGAGCTAATAATTTTGACCTTTAAAATGGTTTTTACTGCTTTTATTCTATCCAAAATAAAACAAATAAGACTTTTCTATAATATTATTAGACATACTGTGAAAATTTCCTTGCTCTGTTAAACATATTTTGGGAAATATTTAAAAAAAGAAATAAAAATCTAAGGGGGCGAATAATTCTGACTTCAACTGTGTGTGTGTATATATATATATATATATATAGAGAGAGAGAGAGAGAGAGAGAGAGAGAGAAATACTTACTGGAATCCTACAACTTCCATTTCAATGTATGACGGGCCATATTTTTTTTTAAAGACCGGGTCAAGCTGTGGAAACAATTCAACAATGTCAGGTTCAACACAACATTCATGAGTTTTCATTTTAAACATTAAATAATTCATTTGCTTTTACATGATATGTAGCACTGTCCACATTTCAGTCAATATCATTGGTTTTGAACCACATTTCATCTAAAACCTTAAACGATGTTTGTTAGACCACCCATGCCAACAGGATAGCAACCAATTGTTGCATTTCAGGGATTAGTGTCTGCATCTCTTATATGCTGCCTGCTTATTAGGGCAGGGCTTTTCCCTGCCTAAAGAATTAACAAGAGGTTGCCTCCATTTAATGCTGAACCGCCTCCCCCAAAGATTAGGTAGGCATCATGGTTATCAACAGACCTCAAGTGATGCTCAAACACACTTTGGCTTGATACATTAATATTTTGCATAACATTATATCTATAAAGGCTGTATTGTAGTTTTATTTTAATATGGCCTATGTTATTACTTCTGAAGAAGCAACAACGATTTCTACCGAATTGACCTTCATTGGTGACGATCAAGTACAGATAGAGGTGATACTACAGGCATTTTAGAAAGCAGAACTTGTAGAGAGTGATGTCTGTGATTCGCCACAGTGCGCAATTTGACTGTGGTACATATACAAAGAGGAGAACCATTATTGACCTTATTCTGCAATGCGGAAGTAAGCTTGTTTTTGTTTTAGAACCTCTGATTCAGCTGCTTATAGATGACATGCCTTCGAATAAAAAAGGCAGAAAATGGTCTGAAAAACTACTTGCTCTACAAACAAGTGTGTTTATGACAATTCAAATACAATTATATAATTACAAAATACCAGTTTGCAGCAATACACGCTATTTTTAACAGATAAAAATCAATAAGAAAATGATACCGGAAGACTTGAGCCAATGAGATTCCAGTGGCTGCGCTCTCTCATGAAGAATAAGGTCAATAGCTAGAGCTAAACAAAAGATGCGCGAGGAATGGACTGAGTCCTCATTCATAACTGATTCAGATTCATCAAATAAGTTTTTTTTCAGCTCATGGAGAACATCACTATGTTGTTTGGCACATCTGCCCTAACCTAATCTGATGCTTTGTCATTAATCAGTCAGTGTTTCGACTGTGAGTTAAAACAGCTTGTAAACAGTCACAAAAGCCAAAACATGCTTTAACGTCAGAAAAGCCATTTTATCATGTCCATAGACTTGTTAGTCTACAAGAAAACTTTTTGGGGAAATTTTGGGAAATGTGCAGTTAATTACATATAATTCGCTTTAAAGTTTGTTTATTATTTAATGTATGAATAAACCTGAAATGAAAATAATCTGTCTCATTAGAACCATTGTTTGTTTACATTACAAAAATGAATTGATGCACTTTTAATAATGCACATCTCACAAGATAATAAATAATCTGTTTGCGATTTGGATAGTTTTTTTCCTCAAGATATAGCATATTAACATGATATTTAATAGTGTATAACACTTCAGTATAAAGAGTTAATACAAATTTGGGTTATTCACAAAAATATGCAGATTTTCTGCTGGTTTGTTTTATTTTGTCAGCAAAAATAATACCAAAGAAATCAGGAGATGGTTTTGTTTTTGGGAGATGAGCTTGAGTTGCCACCTACTGGTGGTTTTAGTTCATGTTCATCAGTACTCACAGCACTACACAGAAATGATTGTACACAGAGCATATAGTAATATAGTGATCTCTAAATATTGTTAATTTGTCTCTGATTTAACCTAATATTACTGTGTCAGATTCAGGTTTATTCAGTTTAATAAAACATTTCTGTAAATTATTGTTAAATCAAATTTTTTATCTTAACTGATATTTATCATAAATTACTAAATTACTTTAGGTTTAAACATATTAGCCAGCCATGTATTTAATTACATGTACTGCCTTTTTAAATAAAACAAAGTTTTACTCGATGCAAAAATAGTTCTAAGTAGTAAAAAAAATCATGATCAGGATACCACCTTCGCCTCATTCTGAGCCAGAAAAAACCCAGCATTGGACTTATGATGGACTTTGGAAAATAAAACACCCCTAAATACCAGGACTAATAACTGTAAAATAGCAGCATAGTGATGTGCAAAAACATCAGTTGTTTTAAATTACAATTTTACTGTCAATATTTGTTGTAACGTACCTCTTTGACTTTCTTTACTCTGTCAATATATGCTGGTGAAGATGAATTTAACAAGTCGTCTGTAAATTCATCAGGGCTGGAAATCGTAAAATAAACTATTGTTGCTTGAATAATGATTGTAGCTGTTCGTTCTGTTGTAGATGTGTGTTCTGTTGTTGTTGTAAGAGGAGCCATGGTTGTAGTTGATTGTTCTGTTGTTGTTGTTGTTGTTGTTGTTATAGGGGCAGTGGTTGTAGTTGTTTGTCCTGTTGTAGAGGTATGTTCTGTTGTTGTTGTTGTTGTTGTTGTTGTAAGAGGGGCAGTGGTTGTAGTTGATTGTTCAGTTGTTGTAGTTGATTGTTCAGTTGTTGTTGTAAGAGGGGCAGTGGTTGTAGTTGACTGTTCTGTTGTAGAGGTGTGTTCTGTTGTTGTTGTTGTAAGAGGGGCAGTGGTTGTAGTTGATTGTTCAGTTGTTGTTGTAGGAGGGGCAGTGGTTGTAGTTGATTGTTCTGTTGTAGAGGTGTGTTCTGTTGTTGTTGTTGTAAGAGGGGCAGTGGTTGTAGTTGATTGTTCAGTTGTTGTTGTAAGAGGGGCAGTGGTTGTAGTTGATTGTTCTGTTGTAGTTGTATGTTCAGTTGTTGTTGTTAGAGGGGCAGTGGTTGTAGTTGATTGTTCAGTTGTTGTTGTAAGAGGGGCAGTGGTTGTAGTTGATTGTTCTGTTGTAGTTGTATGTTCAGTTGTTGTTGTAAGAGGGGCAGTGGTTGTAGTTGATTGTTCAGTTGTTGTTGTAAGAGGGGCAGTGGTTGTAGTTGATTGTTCTGTTGTAGAGGTGTGTTCAGTTGTTGTTGTTAGAGGGGCAGTGGTTGTAGTTGATTGTTCTGTTGTAGAGGTGTGTTCTGTTGTTGTTGTTGTAAGAGGGGCAGTGGTTGTAGTTGATTGTTCTGTTGTAGAGGTGTGTTCTGTTGTTGTTGTTAGAGGGGCAGTGGTTGTAGTTGATTGTTCTGTTGTTGTTGTAGGAGGGGCAGTGGTTGTAGTTGATTGTTCTGTTGTAGAGGTGTGTTCTGTTGTTGTTGTTGTAAGAGGGGCAGTGGTTGTAGTTGATTGTTCTGTTGTAGAGGTGTGTTCTGTTGTTGTTGTCAGAGGGGCAGTGCTTGTAGTTGATTGTTCAGTTGTTGTTGTAGGAGGGGCAGTGGTTGTAGTTGATTGTTCTGTTGTAGAGGTGTGTTCTGTTGTTGTTGTTGTAAGAGGGGCAGTGGTTGTAGTTGATTGTTCTGTTGTTGTAAGAGGGGCAGTGGTTGTAGTTGATTGTTCTGTTGTAGAGGTGTGTTCTGTTGTTGTTGTAAGAGGGGCAGTGGTTGTAGTTGATTGTTCTGTTGTAGAGGTGTGTTCTGTTGTTGTTGTAAGAGGGGCAGTGGTTGTAGTTGATTGTTCTGTTGTAGAGGTGTGTCCTGTTGTTGTTGTAAGAGTGGTTGTAGTTGATTGTTCAGTTGTTGTTGTTAGAGGGGCAGTGGCTGTAGTTGATTGTTCAGTTGTTGTTGTAGGAGGGGCAGTGGTTGTAGTTGACTGTTCTGTTGTAGAGGTGTGTTCTGTTGTTGTTGTTGTAAGAGGGGCAGTGGTTGTAGTTGATTGTTCAGTTGTTGTTGTAGGAGGGGCAGTGGTTGTAGTTGATTGTTCTGTTGTAGAGGTGTGTTCTGTTGTTGTTGTTGTAAGAGGGGCAGTGGTTGTAGTTGATTGTTCAGTTGTTGTTGTAAGAGGGGCAGTGGTTGTAGTTGATTGTTCTGTTGTAGTTGTAAGTTCAGTTGTTGTTGTTAGCGGGGCAGTGGTTGTAGTTGATTGTTCAGTTGTTGTTGTAAGAGGGGCAGTGGTTGTAGTTGATTGTTCTGTTGTAGTTGTATGTTCAGTTGTTGTTGTTGTAAGAGGGGCAGTGGTTGTAGTTGATTGTTCTGTTGTAGAGGTGTGTTCTGTTGTTGTTGTTAGAGGGGCAGTGGTTGTAGTTGATTGTTCTGTTGTTGTTGTAGGAGGGGCAGTGGTTGTAGTTGATTGTTCTGTTGTAGAGGTGTGTTCTGTTGTTGTTGTCAGAGGGGCAGTGCTTGTAGTTGATTGTTCAGTTGTTGTTGTAAGAGGGGCAGTGGTTGTAGTTGATTGTTCTGTTGTAGAGGTGTGTTCTGTTGTTGTTGTTGTAAGAGGGGCAGTGGTTGTAGTTGATTGTTCTGTTGTTGTTGTTAGAGGGGCAGTGGTTGTAGTTGATTGTTCTGTTGTTGTAAGAGGGGCAGTGGTTGTAGTTGATTGTTCTGTTGTAGAGGTGTGTTCTGTTGTTGTTGTTGTAAGAGGGGCAGTGGTTGTAGTTGATTGTTCTGTTGTTGTTGTTAGAGGGGCAGTGGTTGTAGTTGATTGTTCTGTTGTTGTAAGAGGGGCAGTGGTTGTAGTTGATTGTTCTGTTGTAGAGGTGTGTTCTGTTGTTGTTGTAAGAGGGGCAGTGGTTGTAGTTGATTGTTCTGTTGTAGAGGTGTGTTCTGTTGTTGTTGTAAGAGGGGCAGTGGTTGTAGTTGATTGTTCTGTTGTAGAGGTGTGTCCTGTTGTTGTTGTAAGAGTGGCTGTAGTTGATTGTTCAGTTGTTGTTGTAGGAGGGGCAGTGGTTGTAGTTGATTGTTCTGTTGTAGTTGTATGTTCTGTTGTTGTTGTAAGAGGGGCAGTAGTTGTAGTTGATTGTTCTGTTGTAGATGTATGTTCTGTTGTAGTTGTAAGAGGTGCAGTAGTTGTAGTTGATTGTTCTGTTGTAGATGTATGTTCTGTTGTTGTTGTAACAGGGGCAGTGGTTGTAGTTGATTGTTCTGTTGTAGATGTATGTTCTGTTGTAGTTGTAAGAGGGGCAGTAGTTGTAGTTGATTGTTCTGTTGTAGATGTATGTCCTGATGTTTCTGTAGCAGGTGCAGCTGTTGTAGCTGTTTGTGTGGTAATAAAAATGACTGTAGTTGTCACTGTTGTTGTGGTTGAAGTAGGTTTAATATTTGTTTGGAGGGAAACAGATAATACAACTGTTAATCTCCAGTCGTATGTCTCCAGTCTATTAAATCTAATTAGAATGAATGTTTATCTTACCTTGTACACTGGTGACATTAAAAGTAAGGTTTGCAGTAGTAATAGCTTGGCTTATTAGTTCTGAGACTGAACTTTCATTACTGGTTACATTAGCCATAGTTATATTTATATCAGAGAGGACTGATCCAGAACTAGAAGGAGCACATGGAGGAGAAAGAGTTATGGTCATTTAATGTAATTTTTAATACAGAATGTATTGAGTTTTAAAATACAGGTAAAAAGGTCTGGGTAGTTGCTTAAAACATCTCAGTTACTGATTTAAGTTGTTTCAAGGAATTTCGTGAAGTTCTTCATAGGAATTAAATTAAGTTTCAGTTTCTCCGACATCTTCATGTAATCATAGACTCACAGCAATAAATGTATAAATAAAAAATAATAATACTCACCGGAACCGATCAACCTTCATTCCAATGTATGAAGGGCCTAAATGTGCTCTAAAGACCGGGTCAAGCTGTGGAAACAATTCAACAATGTCAGGTTCAACACAACATTCATGAGTTTTCATTTTAAACATTAAATAATTCATTTGCTTTTACATGATATGTAGCACTGTCCACATTTCAGTCAATATTATTGGTTTTGAACCATTTTGTATAGAAATGTAATGCAATTTCATCTAAAACCTTAAACGATGTTTGTTAGACCACTCATGCCAACAGGAAAGCAACCAATTGTTGCATTTCAGGGATTAGTGTCTGCATCGCTTATACAGAACTGCTTGCCAGATTAAGGAGCAACATTGATTTCTACTGAAACAGCCTTTATTGGTGACGATCAGGTAAAGATAGAGGTAATACTATAGGCTACCAAAGTTTCAGCACATTTTGGAAAGCAGAGCTCACAGGCAGTGACGTCTGATTCTCGGAGCTGCATGATTTGACTGTGGTACGTATACAAAGGGCAGAGCGGTTATTGACCTTATTCTGCAATGCATAAGTAAGCTTGTTTTTGTGATTGTTTTAGAACCTTTGACTTAGCTGCCTATCAGCTTGTTAAGTGTGACGTCACGCGAAGTGGCTTATAAGTCTAAGTACTATAGCAAACTGTATGGGAGGCTCATCAAATGGTAATAATGAATGTTTACAAAGCAATGTAATTCTTCTGAAAATTACAATTGCGATATATACATCAACGCCTAAAATCTGATGAGCAGAAAGTGATTACTTTTTTCATAAACTGTTAAAATATCAGCGACTCCAGCCACCCAAGCCATAGACTTTTCTCTCTGCTACCCTCAGGCAGAAGGTTTCGCAGCATCCGGTCACGCACCAGCCGACTGAAGGAAAGTTTCTTCCCTCAGACTATCAGGCTGATGAACACTTAACACACCCCACACAAACTCTTCTATACCCCGCACTGCACACCGTCAAGATGTAGCATGCACTGCACTTTAACAAATCCATACTTAAAACAATACTGCCTACGTATCGCTGTCAACATTGCCAATTTTACATTGTCTTGTTTTTTGTGAGTATGTTGTTGTATACTGCACTGTCTGTGTTTTGCACTGTCGTTGTATTTGCACTGTCTGTATTTTGCACTGTCGTTGTATTTGCACTGTCTGTATTTCGCACTGTCTGTATTTTGCACTGTCGTTGTATTTGCACTGTCTGTATTTCGCACTGTCTGTATTTTGCACTGTCTGGAGCCAGCACCTAAGCTTTTCACTCATCATAGCACACGTGCTGCTGATGATGTGACAATAAAAGTGATTTGATTTGATTTGGTTGGTCATGCAAAAATGTGTACATCTTAATTTTATATAAAATTAATTTTATTTTGTGATATGACTAAAAAGTGGACATAAATGTAATTTTCTCAATTCAAATGAGTAGCAGCTTGGACCCGGAAACAGTATTTCATACGTCACCACTTAACAAGCGTATGGAATATATATCTTGGAATAAGAAAGGCAGAAAATGATCAGAAAAACTACTTGCTCTACAGACAAGTGTGTTTATGACTATACATTCAAATACAATTTTATAATTACAAAATACTAATTTACATCATCCAACAGCATAACGAGCTGTTTTTTCACGACTATTATCAATGGAAGTAAAATTTTTGTAAATGTGCAAGTAATTACGTATTATACATTTTTCAAATTAGTTTATTATTTGTATTATTATTGATTATAAAACTTAATTGATTCACTTTCAATGTTTGCTAATCTCACTAGATTTTAGGGATTGTTTTTTCCTGAACATACTATTTTAACGTTACAGTTTGTTTTATATAACACTTCTGTATAATGAGTTAATACAAATTGAGAATTATCAAACTAAATATGTAGATTTTCCACCGTTTTGTTTTATTTTGTCAACAAAAATAATAAGAAACAAATCATCAGATTTTTTTTTTTTAAATCAGCTCAGTGGCTCGATGACGCACTTATTAAGACTTGTTGCCACCTACTGGTGGTTTTAGTTCATATTCATCACTAATCCCAGCGTTACACAGAAATAATTGTACACAGAGCATATGGTAAGATAGTTAGCTCCATCTCCATCTGTCTCCGATTTAACTGATTATTGTGTCAGATTCAGGTTTATTCTGAGCCAGGAAAAACCCAGCATTAGACTTAGGGATAGTGATGTGCAAACAAATGTGTAGTTTTACACTATAATTTTACTGTCAATATTTGTGCTATAAATATTTGTCAGACAACGTACCTCTTTGACTCTCTTTTCTCTTTCAATATATGCTGATGAAGATGGATTTAACAAGTCATTCGTAAAATTATCAGGGCTGGAAATCGTAACATAAAATGTTGATATGTTTTGGGTTGTTTCTTGATTTGTGCTTGCAGTTGTTGTGGTTGTTGTAGGTTGTGTACTAGTTAAGACCGTGGTTGTAGTTGTAGGCAAGCCTGTTGTTGTAAGAGGGGCAGTAGTTGTAGCTGCCTGTCCTGTTGTAGTTGTATGTTCTGCTGTTGTAGTTGTAACGGGGGCAGTGGTTGTAGCTGTTTGTCCTGTTGTAGTTGTATGTTCTGTTGTTGTTGTTGTTGTTGTTGTAACAGGGGCAGTGGTTGTAGCTGTTTGCTCTGTTGTAGATGTAAGTTCGGTTGTTGTTGTTATAGAGGCAGTGGTTGTAGTTGGTTGTTCTGTTGTAGTTGTATGTTCTGTTGTTGTTGTAGAAGGGGCAGTGGTTGTAGTTGATTGTTCTGTTGTAGTTGTAAGAGGGGCAGTGGTTGTAGTTGTTTGTCCTGTTGTAGATGTGTGTTCTGTTGTTGTTGTAACAGGGGCAGTGGTTGTAGTTGATTGTTCTGTTGTTGTTGTAACAGGGGCAGTGGTTGTAGTTGATTGTTCTTTTGTTGTTGTAAGAGGGGCAGTGGTTGTAGTTGATTGTTCTGTTGTAGATGTATGTTCTGTCTTTGTTGTGTTAGGGGCAGTGGTTGTAGTTGATTGTTCTGTTGTTGTTGTTGTTGTTGTAAGAGGGGCAGTAGTTGTAGTTGTTTGTCCTGTTGTAGATGTTTGTTCTGTTGTTGTTGTAAGAGGGGCAGTGGTTGTAGTTGTTTGTCCTGTTGTAGATGTATGTTCTGTTGTTGTTGTGTTAGGGGCAGTGGTTGTAGTTGATTGTTCTGTTGTTGTTGTAACAGGGGCAGTGGTTTGTAGTTGATTGTTCTTTTGTTGTTGTAAGAGGGGCAGTGGTTGTAGTTGATTGTTCTGTTGTAGATGTATGTTCTGTCTTTGTTGTGTTAGGGGCAGTGGTTGTAGTTGATTGTTCTGTTGTTGTTGTTGTTGTTGTAAGAGGGGCAGTGGTTGTAGTTGTTTGTCCTGTTGTAGATGTTTGTTCTGTTGTTGTTGTAAGAGGGGCAGTGGTTGTAGTTGTTTGTCCTGTTGTAGATGTATGTTCTGTTGTTGTTGTGTTAGGGGCAGTGGTTGTAGTTGATTGTTCTGTTGTTGTTGTTGTTGTTGTTGTTGTTGTAACAGGGGCAGTGGTTGTAGTTGTTTGTCCTGTTGTAGATGTATGTTCTGTTGTTGTTGTTATAGGGGCAGTGGCTGTAGTTGTTTGTCCTGTTGTAGATGTATGTTCTGTTGTTGTTGTGTTAGGGGCAGTGGTTGTAGTTGATTGTTCTGTTGTTGTTGTTGTTGTTGTTGTAACAGGGGCAGTGGTTGTAGTTGTTTGTCCTGTTGTAGTTGTATGTTCTGTTGTTGTTGTTATAGGGGCAGTGGTTGTAGTTGATTGTTCTGTTGTAGTTGTATGTTCTGTTGTTGTTGTTATAGGGGCAGTGGCTGTAGTTGTTTGTCCTGTTGTAGATGTATGTTCTGTTGTTGTTATAGGGGCAGTGGTTGTAGTTGATTGTTCTGTTGTAGTTGTATGTTCTGTTGTTGTTGTGTTAGGGGCAGTGGTTGTAGTTGGTTGTTCTGTTGTAGATGTATGTTCTGTTGTTGTTGTTGTTGTTATAGGGGCAGTGGTTGTAGTTGACTGTTCTGTTGTAGTTGATTGTTCTGTTGTTGTTGTAAGATGGGCAGTGGTTGTAGTTGGTTGTTCTGTTGTAGATGTATGTTCTGTTGTTGTTGTTGTAAGCGGGGCAGTAGTTGTAGTTGATTGTTCTGTTGTAGATGTATGTTCTGTTGTTGTTGTAAGAGGGGCAGTAGTTGTAGTTGATTGTTCTGTTGTAGATGTATGTTCTGTTGTAGTTGTAAGAGGGGCAGTGGTTGTAGTTGATTGTTCTGTTGTAGATGTATGTCCTGATGTTTCTGTAGCAGGTGCAGCTGTTGTAGCTGTTTGTGTGGTAATAAAAATGACTGTAGTTGTCACTGTTGTTGTGGTTGAAGTAGGTTTAATATTTGTTTGGAGGGAAACAGATAATACAACTGTTAATCTCCAGTCGTATGTCTCCAGTCTATTAAATCTAATTAGAATGAATGTTTATCTTACCTTGTACACTGGTGACATTAAAAGTAAGGTTTGCAGTAGTAATAGCTTGGCTTATTAGTTTTGAGACTGAACTTTCATTACTGGTTACATTAGCCATAGTTATATTTATATCAGAGAGGACTGATCCAGAACTAGAAGAAGCACATGGAGGAGAAAGAGTTATGGTCATTTAATGTAATTTTTAATACAGAATGTATTGAGTTTTAAAATACAGGTAAAAAGGTCTGGGTAGTTGCTTAAAACATCTCAGTTACTGATTTAAGTTGTTTCAAGCATTTTCGTGAAGTTCTTCATAGGAATTAAATCTAAGTTTCAGTTTCTCCGACATCTTCATGTAATCATAGACTCACAGCAATAAATGTATAAATAAAAAATAATAATACTCACCGGAACCGATCAACCTTCATTCCAATGTATGAAGGGCCTAAATGTGCTCTAAAGGCCGGGTCAAGCTGTGGAAACAATTCAACAATGTCAGGTTCAACACAACATTCATGAGTTTTCATTTTAAACATTAAATAATTCATTTGCTTTTACATGATATGTAGCACTGTCCACATTTCAGTCAATATTATTGGTTTTGAACCATTTTGTATAGAAATGTAATGCAATTTCATCTAAAACCTTAAACGATGTTTGTTAGACCACTCATGCCAACAGGAAAGCAACCAATTGTTGCATTTCAGGGATTAGTGTCTGCATCGCTTATACAGAACTGCTTGCCAGATTAAGGAGCAACATTGATTTCTACTGAAACAGCCTTTATTGGTGACGATCAGGTAAAGATAGAGGTAATACTATAGGCTACCAAAGTTTCAGCACATTTTGGAAAGCAGAGCTCACAGGCAGTGACGTCTGATTCTCGGAGCTGCATGATTTGACTGTGGTACGTATACAAAGGGAAGTAAAATTTTTGTAAATGTGCAAGTAATTACGTATTATACATTTTTCAAATTAGTTTATTATTTGTATTATTATTGATTATAAAACTTAATTGATTCACTTTCAATGTTTGCTAATCTCACTAGATTTTAGGGATTGTTTTTTCCTGAACATACTATTTTAACGTTACATTTTGTTTTATATAACACTTCTGTATAATGAGTTAATACAAATTGAGAATTATCAAACTAAATATGTAGATTTTCCACCATTTTGTTTTATTTTGTCAACAAAAATAATAAGAAACAAATCATCAGATTTTTTTTTTTTAAATCAGCTCAGTGGCTCGATGACGCACTTATTAAGACTTGTTGCCACCTACTGGTCGTTTTAGTTCATATTCATCACTAATCCCAGCGTTACACAGAAATAATTGTACACAGAGCATATGGTAAGATAGTTAGCTCCATCTCCATCTGTCTCCGATTTAACTGATTATTGTGTCAGATTCAGGTTTATTCTGAGCCAGGAAAAACCCAGCATTAGACTTAGGGATAGTGATGTGCAAACAAATGTGTAGTTTTACACTATAATTTTACTGTCAATATTTGTGCTATAAATATTTGTCACACAACGTACCTCTTTGACTCTCTTTTCTCTTTCAATATATGCTGATGAAGATGGATTTAACAAGTCATTCGTAAAATTATCAGGGCTGGAAATCGTAACATAAAATGTTGATGTGTTTTGGGTTGTTTCTTGATTTGAGCTTGCAGTTGTTGTGGTTGTTGTAGGTTGTGTACTAGTTAAGACCGTGGTTGTAGTTGTAGGCAAGCCTGTTGTTGTAAGAGGGGCAGTAGTTGTAGCTGCCTGTCCTGTTGTAGATGTGTGTTCTGTTGTTGTTGTAGGAGGTGCAGTGGTTGTAGCTGTTTGTCCTATTGTAGTTGGTTGTTCTGTTGTAGTTGTATGTTCTGTTGTTGTTGTAACAGGGGCAGTGGCTGTAGTTGGTTGTCCTGTTGTAGATGTGTGTTCTGTTGTTGTTGTGTTAGGAGCAGTGGTTGTAGTTAATTGTTCTGTTGTAGTTGTTAGAGGGGCAGTGGTTGTAGTTGATTGTTCTGTTGTTGTTGTTGTAAGAGGGGCAGTGGTTGTAGTTGTTTGTCCTGTTGTAGATGTGTGTTCTGTTGTTGTTGTTAGAGGGGCAGTGGTTGTAGTTGATTGTTCTGTTGTAGTTGATTGTTCTGTTGTTGTTGTAACAGGGGCAGTGGTTGTAGTTGTTTGTCCTGTTGTAGATGTGTGTTCTGTTGTTATTGTTAGAGGGGCAGTGGTTGTAGTTGATTGTTCTGTTGTTGTTGTAACAGGGGCAGTGGTTGTAGTTGTTTGTCCTGTTGTAGATGTATGTTCTGTTGTTGTTGTAACAGGGGCAGTGGTTGTAGTTGGTTGTCCTGTTGTAGATGTGTGTTCTGTTGTTGTTGTGTAACAGGGGCAGTGGTTGTAGTTGATTGTTCTGTTGTTGTTGTAAGAGGGGCAGTGGTTGTAGTTGTTTGTCCTGTTGTAGTTGTATGTTCTGTTGTTGTTGTTGTAAGAGGGGCAGTGGTTGTAGTTGTTTGTCCTGTTGTAGTTGTATGTTCTGTTGTTGTTGTTATAGGGGCAGTGGTTGTAGTTGATTGTTCTGTTGTTGTTGTTAGAGGGGCAGTGGTTGTAGTTGTTTGTCCTGTTGTAGATGTGTGTTCTGTTGTTGTTGTAACAGGGGCAGTGGTTGTAGTTGATTGTTCTGTTGTTGTTGTAAGAGGGGCAGTGGTTGTAGTTGTTTGTCCTGTTGTAGTTGTATGTTCTGTTGTTGTTGTTAGAGGGGCAGTGGTTGTAGTTGATTGTTCTGTTGTTGTTGTAAGAGGGGCAGTGGTTGTAGTTGTTTGTCCTGTTGTAGTTGTATGTTCTGTTGTTGTTGTTATAGGGGCAGTGGTTGTAGTTGATTGTTCTGTTGTTGTTGTGATAGGGGCAGTGGTTGTAGTTGTTTGCTCTGTTGTAGATGTATGTTCTGTTGTTGTTGTTATAGGGGCAGTGATTGTAGTTGATTGTTCTGTTATTGTTGTTAGAGGGGCAGTGGTTGTAGTTGATTGTTCTGTTGTTGTTGTAACAGGGGCAGCGGTTGTAGTTGTTTGTCCTGTTGTAGATGTGTGTTCTGTTGTTGTTGTAACAGGGGCAGTGGTTGTAGTTGTTTGTCCTGTTGTAGATGTGTGTTCTGTTGTTGTTGTAACAGGGGCAGTGGTTGTAGTTGATTGTTCTGTTGTTGTTGTAAGAGGGGCAGTGGTTGTAGTTGTTTGTCCTGTTGTAGTTGTATGCTCTGTTGTTGTTGTTGTTAGAGGGGCAGTGCTTGTAGTTAATTGTTCTGTTGTTGTTGTAAGAGGGGCAGTGGTTGTAGTTGTTTGTCCTGTTGTAGATGTGTGTTCTGTTGTTGTTGTAACAGGGGCAGTGGTTGTAGTTGTTTGCTCTGTTGTAGTTGTATGTTCTGTTGTTGTTGTTGTTGTTGTTATAGGGGCAGTGGTTGTAGTTGATTGTTCTGTTGTAGATGTGTGTTCTGTTGTTGTTGTAACAGGGGCTGTGGTTGTAGTTGTTTGCTCTGTTGTAGATGTATGTTCTGTTGTTGTTGTTATAGGGGCAGTGGTTGTAGTTGATTGTTCTGTTGTTGTTGTAAGAGGGGCAGTGGTTGTAGTTGTTTGTTCTGTTGTAGTTGTATGTTCTGTTGTTGTTGTAAGAGGGGCAGTGGTTGTAGTTGATTGTTCTGTTGTAGATGTATGTTCTGTTGTTGTTGTTGTTATAGGGGCAGTGGTTGTAGTTGATTGTTCTGTTGTAGATGTATGTTCTGTTGTTGTTGTTATAGGGGCAGTGGTTGTAGTTGATTGTTCTGTTGTTGTTGTAAGAGGGGCAGTGGTTGTAGTTGTTTGTTCTGTTGTAGTTGTATGTTCTGTTGTTGTTATAGGGGCAGTGGTTGTAGTTGATTGTTCTGTTGTAGTTGTATGTTCTGTTGTTGTTGTTAGAGGGGCAGTAGTTGTAGTTGATTGTTCTGTTGTTGTTGTAAGAGGGGCAGTGGTTGTAGTTGACTGTTCTGTTGTAGAGGTGTGTTCTGTTGCTGTTGTTATAGGGGTTGTAGTTGATAGTTCTGTTGTTGTTGTTGTAAGAGGGGCAGTGGTTGTAGTTGATTGTTCTGTTGTAGATGTAAGTTCTGTTGTTGTTGTTGTTGTTGTTGTTGTAGGAGGGTCAGTGGTTGTAGCTGTGGGTGTGGTAGTAAGATTGTCTGTAGTTTTCACTGTTTTGGTGGTTGTAGTAAGTATGGTAGTAGTGTGGGAGAAACAGATCAGAAAACTGTTAATCTCCAGTCATACGTCTCCAGTCTCATAAATTCTAATAATGATGAATGTTTATCTTACCTTGTACACTGGTGACACTATAAGTAGGGTTTGTAGTATTAATAGCTTGGCTTATTTGTTCTGAGACTGAACTTTCATTATTGGTTAAATTGGCCATTGTTAAACTTATATCAGTGATGATTGATCCAGGACTAGAAGGAGCACATGGAGGAGAAAGAGTTATGGTCATTTTTTAAATGGTATTTGTCAATACAGAATGTCTTGAGTATTAAAGTACTGGTTAAAAAATTTGTGTAGTTGCTTAAAACATCTCAGTTACTGATTTAAGTTGTTTCAAGGAATTTCGTGAAGTTCTTCATAGGAATTAAATCTAAGTTTCAGTTTCTCCGACATCTTCATGTAATCATAGACTCACAGCAATAAATGTATAAATAAAAAATAATAATACTCACCGGAACCGATCAACCTTCATTCCAATGTATGAAGGGCCTAAATGTGCTCTAAAGGCCGGGTCAAGCTGTGGAAACAATTCAACAATGTCAGGTTCAACACAACATTCATGAGTTTTCATTTTAAACATTAAATAATTCATTTGCTTTTACATGATATGTAGCACTGTCCACATTTCAGTCAATATTATTGGTTTTGAACCATTTTGTATAGAAATGTAATGCAATTTCATCTAAAACCTTAAACGATGTTTGTTAGACCACTCATGCCAACAGGAAAGCAACCAATTGTTGCATTTCAGGGATTAGTGTCTGCATCGCTTATAAAGAACTGCTTGCCAGATTAAGGAGCAACATTGATTTCTACTGAAACAGCCTTTATTGGTGACGATCAGGTAAAGATAGAGGTAATACTATAGGCTACCAAAGTTTCAGCACATTTTGGAAAGCAGAGCTCACAGGCAGTGACGTCTGATTCTCGGAGCTGCATGATTTGACTGTGGTACGTATACAAAGGGCAGAGCGGTTGTTGACCTTATTCTGCAATGCATAAGTAAGCTTGTTTTTGTTGTAGAACCTCTGATTCAACTGCCTATAGAATATACATCATGGAATAAGAAATGCAGAAAATTATCAGAAAAACTACTTGCTCTACAAACAAGAGTGTTTATGACTATTCAAATAAAATTATATAATTACAAAATACCAGTTTGCAACACCCGTAGCAATACAAGCTATTTTTTATAACCAATAGTCAGTGGTAGTAAATGAGACCAGAAGTCTTGAACCAATAAGATTCGCCCACATGTACATGAAGAATAAGGTCAATAGCTAGAGCTAAACACAAGATGCGTGAGGAATGGACTGAGTCCTCATTCATAACTGATTCAGATTCATCAAATAAGTTTTTTTTCAGCTCATGGAGAACATCACTATGTATCTGCCCTAACCTAATCTGATGCTTTGTCATTAATCAGTCAGTGTTTCGACTGTGAGTTAAAACAGCTTGTAAACAGTCACAAAAGCCAAAACATGCTTTAACGTCAGAAAAGCCATTTTATCATGTCCATAGACTTGTTAGTCTACAAGAAAACTTTTTGGGGAAATTTTGGAAAATGTGCAGTTAATTACAGATAATTTGCTTTAAAGTTTGTTTATTATTTAATGTATGAATAAACCTGAAATGAAAATAATCTGTCTCATTAGAACCATTGTTTGTTTACATTACAAAAATGAATTGATGCACTTTTAATAATGCACATCTCACAAGATAATAAATAATCTGTTTGCGATTTGGATAGTTTTTTTTCCTGAAGATATAGCATATTAACATGATATTTAATAGTGTATAACACTTCAGTATAAAGAGTTAATACAAATTTGGGTTATTCACAAAAATATGCAGATTTTCTGCTGGTTTGTTTTATTTTGTCAGCAAAAATAATACCAAAGAAATCAGGAGATGGTTTTGTTTTTGGGAGATGAGCTTGAGTTGCCACCTACTGGTGGTTTTAGTTCATGTTCATCAGTACTCACAGCACTACACAGAAATGATTGTACACAGAGCATATAGTAATATAGTGATCTCTAAATATTGTTAATTTGTCTCTGATTTAACCTAATATTACTGTGTCAGATTCAGGTTTATTCAGTTTAATAAAACATTTCTGTAAATTATTGTTAAATCAAATTTTTTATCTTAACTGATATTTATCATAAATTACTAAATTACTTTAGGTTTAAACATATTAGCCAGTCATGTATTTAATTACATGTACTGCCTTTTTAAATAAAACAAAGTTTTACTCGATGCAAAAATAGTTCTAAGTAGTAAAAAAAATCATGATCAGGAGACCACCTTCGCCTCATTCTGAGCCAGAAAAAACCCAGCATTGGACTTATGATGGACTTTGGAAAATAAAACACCCCTAAATACCAGGACTAATAACTGTAAAATAGCAGCATAGTGATGTGCAAAAACATCAGTTGTTTTAAATTATAATTTTACTGTCAATATTTGTGCTATAAATATTTGTCACACAACGTACCTCTTTGACTTTCTTTTCTCTGTCAATATATGCTGGTGAAGATGAATTTAACAAGTCGTCTGTAAATGGATCAGGGCTTGAAATCGAAAGGTAAACTTGGGTTGTTTCTTGATTTGTGTTTGCAGTTGTTGTGGTTGTTGCAGGTTTTGAACTAGTTAAGAGTTCAGGTGTTGTAGTTGTAGGTGAGCCTGTTGTAAGAGTGGCAGTGATTATAGCTGTTTGTTCTGTTGTAGATGTGTGTTCTGTTGTTGTAACAGGGGCAGTGGTTGTAGTTGATTGTTCGGTTGTAGATGTATGTTCTGTTGTTGTTGTAAGAGGGGCAGTGGTTGTAGCTGTTTGTTTTGTTGTAGATGTATGTTCTGTCGTAGCTGTTTCTCCGGTTGTAGATGTAGGTTCTGTTGTTGTTGTTAGAGGGTCAGTGGTTGTAGCTGTTTGTTCTGTGGTAGTTGATTGTTCTGTTGTTGTTGTAAGAGGGGCAGTGGTTGTGGCTGTTTGTTCTGTTGTAGTTGTATGTTCTGTTGTTGTTGTTGTTGTTGTTGTTGTAACTGGGGCAGTAGTTGTAGCTGTTTGTTCTGTTGTAGTTGATTGTTCTGTTGTAGTTGATTGTTCTGTTGTTGTTGTAAGAGGGGCAGTAGTTGTAGATGTTTGTTCTGTTGTAGATGTATGTTCTGTTGTTGTTGTTTGTTCTGTTGTTGTTGATTGTTCTGTTGTTGTTGTAAGAGGGGCAGTGGTTGTAGCTGTTTGTTCTGTTGTAGTTGATTGCTCGGTTGTAGATGTATGTTCTGTTGTTGTTGTAACAGGGGCAGTAGTTGTAGCTGTTTGTTCTGTTGTAGTTGTTTGTTCTGTTGTAGTTGATTGTTCTGTTGTTGTTGTAACAGGGACAGTAGTTGTAGCTGTTTGTTCTGTTGTAGTTGATTGTTCTGTTGTTGTTGTAACAGGGGCAGTAGTTGTAGATGTTTGTTCTGTTGTAGATGTATGTTCTGTTGTTGTTGTTGTTTGTTCTGTTGTAGTTGTTTGTTCTGTTGTAGTTGATTGTTCTGTTGTTGTTGTAACAGGGACAGTAGTTGTAGCTGTTTGTTCTGTTGTAGTTGATTGTTCTGTTGTTGTTGTAACAGGGGCAGTAGTTGTAGATGTTTGTTCTGTTGTAGATGTATGTTCTGTTGTTGTTGTTGTTTGTTCTGTTGTAGTTGATTGTTCTGTTGTTGTTGTTGTTGTTGCAACAGGGGCAGTAGTTGTAGCTGTTTGTTCTGTTGTAGCTGTTTGTTCTGTTGTAGTTGATTGTTCTGTTGTTGTTGTAACAGGAGCAGTAGTTGTAGCTGTTTGTTCTGTTGTAGATGTTTGTTCTGTTGTAGTTGTTTGTTCTGTTGTAGTTGATTGTTCTGTTGTAGTTGATTGTTCTGTTGTTGTTGATTGTTCTGTAGTTGTTGTAACAGGGGCAGTAGTTGTAGCTGTTTGTTCTGTTGTAGTTGATTGTTCTGTTGTTGTAACAGGGGCAGTAGTTGTAGCTGTTTGTTCTGTTGTAGTTGGTTGTTCTGTTGTAGTTGATTGTTCTGTTGTAGATGTTTGTTCTGTTGTAGTTGATTGTTCTGTTGTTGTTGTAACAGGAGCAGTAGTTGTAGCTGTTTGTTCTGTTGTAGTTGATTGTTCTGTTGTAGCTGTTTGTTCTGTTGTAGTTGATTGTTCTGTTGTAGATGTTTGTTCTGTTGTAGTTGATTGTTCTGTTGTAGTTGATTGTTCAGTTGTAGTTGTTTGTTCTGTTGTTGTTGTAACAGGAGCAGTAGTTGCAGCTGTTTGTTCTGTTGTAGATGTTTGTTCTGTTGTAGTTGATTGTTCTGTTGTAGATGTTTGTTCTGTTGTAGTTGATTGTTCGGTTGTTGTTGTAACAGGGGCAGTAGTTGTAGCTGTTTGTTCTGTTGTAGATGTTTGTTCTGTTGTAGTTGATTGTTCTGTTGTTGTTGTAACCGGAGCAGTAGTTGTAGCTGTTTGTTCTGTTGTAGTTGGTTGTTCTGTTGTAGATGTTTGTTCTGTTGTAGTTGATTGTTCGGTTGTAGTTGTTTGTTCTGTTGTTGTTGATTGTTCTGTTGTTGTTGTAACAGGAGCAGTAGTTGCAGCTGTTTGTTCTGTTGTAGATGTTTGTTCTGTTGTAGTTGATTGTTCGGTTGTAGTTGTTTGTTCTGTTGTTGTTGATTGTTCTGTTGTTGTTGTAACAGGAGCAGTAGTTGCAGCTGTTTGTTCTGTTGTAGATGTTTGTTCTGTTGTAGTTGATTGTTCGGTTGTAGTTGTTTGTTCTGTTGTTGTTGATTGTTCTGTTGTTGTTGTAACAGGAGCAGTAGTTGCAGCTGTTTGTTCTGTTGTAGATGTTTGTTCTGTTGTAGTTGATTGTTCGGTTGTTGTTGTAACAGGGGCAGTAGTTGTAGCTGTTTGTTCTGTTGTAGTTGGTTGTTCTGTTGTAGATGTTTGTTCTGTTGTAGTTGATTGTTCGGTTGTAGTTGTTTGTTCTGTTGTTGTTGATTGTTCTGTTGTTGTTGTAACAGGAGCAGTAGTTGTAGCTGTTTGTTCTGTTGTAGATGGTTGTTCTGTTGTAGTTGTTTGTTCTGTTGTAGTTGTTTGTTCTGTTGTAGTTGATTGTTCTGTTGTAGTTGATTGTTCTGTTGTTGTTGTAACAGGGGCAGTAGTTGTAGCTGTTTGTTCTGTTGTAGATGGTTGTTCTGTTGTAGTTGTTTGTTCTGTTGTAGTTGTTTGTTCTGTTGTAGTTGATTGTTCTGTTGTTGTTGTAACAGGGGCAGTGGTTGTAGCTGTTTGTTCTGTTGTAGATGTTTGTTCTGTCGTAGCTGTTTCTCCGGTTGTAGATGTAGTTTCTGTTGTTGTGTTAAAGGTTGTTTGTCCAGTTATAGACGTAATAGTAAAGGCTGTTATTTAAAAAAAAATCAAAGCAATATACATTACAGATGCATTTTCATATGTAAAGTGTAATACAAGGAATAAAGATATTTCAGAGCAACTCACCTAAACTTAACACTGCAATAATCAGTGTTTTTTTACTCATCTTGGAATCTGTCAAATAGATCCCCTAAAAACATAAAATGCATGACATTTAAAACATATATGAGAGCTATATGTTTCAAAAGAACTTAAATGGACTTTGTTTTGAAAGCTGTCTGGACAGAAATGTTATGTAGGTATAGTTTGTACACTGTCATGTTGGAGAGAGTTAAACACAGCAAGTCTCTTCTTTAACATTTCCAGACATTAAAATAGAATCCAAATCCCAGCAATTTTGAGGTCCACCTCACTGTGGCGCAGCAGTGCGTTTTTTTTCCGCACACCGTTATTGATGGACAGGCATTTATTACCTTGTCGCATTAGAGAAGATTTACAAAGAAACTGGGATTAAAAGATCTGTTCCAACTCCCTGTGATCCAACTGCGTTTCAAGAAGCATTTAGTGCTACACCTTGTATTTTTTTTATAGCATTTTGAACAATACTTTTTGAGCTACTTAATTCATAACTGCTGGAATCACCACAGCTGCATAGTGTGGGTGATCGATATATCGATAAGGCCAATATATTAGGGAGTATTTAAAAATAAATTTTATTTGGTGATATTTTTATTTTTTTTAATTTTTTTTTTGACTTTCTGGTGGACTTTTATTTTGATAATGCAGAAAAGCAGCAGTGCCTGTCTTAGCACACTGTGTTTTCATTCTCCATTCTTTCATTCTTCTGCTCGCTGTTGTCATTCGGTTCAGTCTAATAAGGAAATCTATCTAATAGTCAGATAGAACTGTTTAAACAAATTAATTAAAATGTATACAAAAAGCATAAATGTTTTAATTAGTAATAAAGCAAACAATACTATCTCGTTTGCCATAAGCATGTGTGCATTTGTATCGTGCATTAACTGTTCTCTGCGTGACGCTCTGTCTGTCCATGTGAATTAAATGCTGAGAGATGAAAAACTTTAATCTCATGCTTTATGCATTTGCCTAGTGTCGTATTTATGGCATTCTTACCGTTTGATGTAAAATGAGTGTTACCTTTTCTTTATTTGAAAAAAAAAAAAGCATATTATTCCTATTGTAATCTTCCCAGCATATTCCAGTCTTGGTTACAGTTTCATTACTTTAAATGAATATGTATTAATTTGAGTGAATCGGGAATGACACAGTGTTTTTATGAATAACGATTTCTATCTGACCTGACCCATCTACGTGAGGAAAAACATCTTATAAAGGATGACATGTACTCATCAATGAGCAATTTCTGTTGTGACACGGAGGCAGTAAGCACGCAACCAGTGCCTGAATTTAACACGCACTAGAATTTAAAGCACATTGACCACAGTCTTTATTGTGCACCATGGTACTGCATGCTGTGAGTTGGTTTGCAGGTAAACACAAGAACAACATTTTTTAGCATTTGTTATAAGTAAAACGTCTCTCACCAAAAGTAAAAGGTCCTTTCCTCACCTGTCAGCTGTTGCTGGGCTCATAGCATACCCATGTAGTTGCGCACAATTAAATAATAACTTCATTATGAATAAAGAGCAAAGTAAATGACCAGATTACCAGCATGTGACATATTTTAAACTGTGGTGGCTCATTGGTTTACAAATTTTATTACATTTAAAATGTATTAACTTTTATTAACAAAAACTTGTTCAGGGACTGCTATGTAATGTTTATTTAGCATTAATAGTAATAAGTAGTTCTCTCCATCCATCCATCCATCCATCCATCCATCCAGATGCCTTAAAAAAAAATCCATATCATTCAGCCACCAGACAACACTAGTGTACACAGGAGTCACAGGAGTCCTAATTTGTGGCTATTAAATCCACTTTATTTTCTAATGTAACTTAGCTAAAATCCTAGTTTTTCGTGATTGTGCATTCGCTGAATCCAACGCAAAATCAAGAAAAAGTCGCAAATTTTTGCGATTCTGCAAAATTCTTAATTAAACGCAAAATAATCACAAAAGATGTGAAAAATCTCATGAAACATCAAATTCCAAACCTCGTAATCAAATGATATTAATTTCAGTTTGCGCTTTATTGTTTTACTTTACTTATAGACGCGTGCAGTGCACATGATGTATTTGAGTGTCTCTCGAAACATGACATCTCACCTGCGCCTTCACAATCATTAGATGGAAAGAGGCGGAATTGTTTTGCAGTAACTGTACAGTAAGTAGACGCGGATGAAGTCAATGCTAAGATTGGATTAGGCATCCTGTGCAGCGAATTGGGCGTTTTGTGCGTTTCACACACTTCAGACTGCAAAAGAAAGTTGGAGCAAACAAATCAGAGCAGTGGAACAGACTGAAAAGCTAGCAGCTAACAAGGATGATTGGTTTACAGATGACGGCCGCTGGACGAGACCGAATTGAAAGACATTATTTGTGCTTTACATGTATGGCTGGTATTATGGTGCTCGTCAAATCGATAAATGATGTAGTGTAACTCTTTTTCCTGCAGTTAATGAGAGAAAACGCTTCCCTGTCATTGGCGAGTTTTCCAGTCCGTGTTTTAGGTGTATTTCGGTAGGGGAAGCCCTAACGCATGTCCTGAGTGAGGAACATGATGTCAGATGCTCCGGGGAGGGAAATCTGAGAGAAACTAAGATCGTGGATATAACAACCTTCCTTTGGATTAATCCCCACTGTTTTAGATCTTGTCTTGACAGGAGACTAAAATAAAGAAGCTTTATCTCTATGATTTGTCATTGTGTCAGACTGCACACCTAACATACTAGGCTACCTAATATGGTAAATATTCTTTTTTTATTGCACAATTGTCTGCAAATTTCTGGCAATTACCACCACAAAATCAGCCATTTTTATTGCTAAAAAATCACAAAAAAATAAATCGTGCAAAACTAGGGGGTCTGTACAACAGCATATTTAACGGTTAGGTGGCCATCCTGTCACATTTGTCACAAGTAGATAAGCAAAAACAGCACAACATGTTAAAAACACAAGTGTTTGTTTCTTTGCGATTGTTGTAATGGCATTTGTGACCCTGATTATCTTTCTCTGAAGCCAAATGACGATAAGTGGGTGGGGCTGAACCAGCTCATTTGCATTTAAAATGCACAAAATCAGCTACAATTTCCTCTTACATCAAAATTGACATTTTCAACAGGGTAAAGTAAATGATCTGATACATATTTTAACCTGAAACTTCACAGACACATTCTGGAGACACCAAAGACTACGGACAAAATGGGAGCCCTATAAATGATCAACACCCTCTTCCACGCTCTCTCTGAGGTTACTGCCTTTTCACTTAAACACTTAACCACTAAAACATCTCAGTTGTTAGTAAGCATTGGACAGTAAGGGAAGACTCAATAGAAACCACATAATACCTAACACAGAAAGTGATACACGCATATAAAACTTAGTTTTGGGATAGGCTTATTTGCTGGGACAGTACACTTGTTACCGATGTTGCGTACATAGGACATATAGCATAAAGCTAATTTGCATCCCTAGTCCCTGGTTAGGCTTTACATAAAAAAAAAATAATAATAATACATAAATAAACAAACAAGAATAAAACACAATACAACAAACATGTACAATATATATACAGAGCCACAAACATAAAATGTAAGTCAATCTGCATAAAGAGAAATGTAAACCTGATCAATCTGAAAGAATAATACCTAATGCTCACATTGCTGTAAAGATTTCAACCATTCTTTCAGCTTTACAGAAAAAACTGGGAGCTCTGATTGTAACTTTAAATCAACACGCATGTCATTCCATAGATGTGAACCTTCCACTGAAAAGGATGCCTGACCCACAGCGGTTCTGCATCTGCAGATTCTACAATTCCCACTTACTGCCCCTCTAGTCTTCACCTCATCACTGCTGAATTTATGTAGCAACTCACAGACTACTTTAGGGGCAAACCATTTACACACTTAAACATAGTGTTTAAAGATGAAAACTTAACAAGAAAAAAACATCAGAATTGTATATTGTAGTGTTTTATTTTAAACAGAATCTTGAATGACTGATTTCTGAACTTTACTACAATTATCTACATACCCCAATAACTGTTGAATTATTTTTTTCACAGTTTGCTGTTTGTACATTGCAAAACCACAAACAAATAGACAATATTATTGCATTTTTGTCTTGTTTTCCAGTCGACTAATCATTCTAAAATGATTTAGTCATATGTATTAGCTCTTTTGTTTTGGAAAAATCTAAATTAAGCATTACATTTAGCATTAAACAATTAAAAAAACAGCTTACACTGTAAAAAATATTCATAAATTAGCAGTTTTCCATATTTTATGTTTTATTTTGAGTTTTCCCCATTTATTTCTGCTTTTGAATCGCGTTATGGGACCTTGATCTTTCTTCCAACAACTTTTTGGACTATTAAAAAATTGTAATAGTCATAAAGTTGTAGAAAGTTGTGATTTTTATGAGCATTTTTAATAGTTTAAAGTGCTATATTGTCTCCGTTTGTGTTGTATATTACAACCTTGTTACATTTTCAGACTTAATTCTCTAGATATTAATTATTATATACAGTTAAAGTTAGAATTATTAGCTCCCCTGAAATATTACTGAATTATTATTTTTTTTCCCCAATTTCTGTTTAGAGAGCAGATTTCTTCTTCTTCACTTTTTTAATCATAATAATTTTAACTCATCTCTAATAACTGATTTATTTTCTCTTTGTCATGATGGCAGTAAATAATATTAGACTAGATATTCTTCAAGACACTTCTATACAGCTTAAAGTGACATTTAAAGGCTTAACTAGGTTAATTAGGGTAACTAGGCAGATTAGAGTAATTAGGCAAGTTATTGTATAATGATGGTTTGTTCTGTAGACTATTGAAAAAATAGCTTAAAGGGGCTAATAATATTGACCTTAAAATGGTGTTAAAAAATTAAAAACTGCTTTTATTCTAGCTGAAATAAAACAAATAAGACTTTCTCCAGAAGAAAAAATATTATCAGACATACTGTGAACATTTCCTGAATCTGTTAAACATCATTTGGGAAATATTTAAAAAAGAAGAGCGGGGTGAATAATTCTGACTTCAACTGTATATTATATATTATTTCAAATATATCGATAAAAGTCACTTTGTTAAACTGTAGAATTGAATTTACAACATCAAAAGTGGACAGAGCGGAGATTAACATCCGATAATGCAATTCACTGCCGCAAATTAACACAAAATATGGAAATAACAGATATTTTTAAAGCGTATATGTAGTGAGAAACATAAAAAATGAAAGATGAAAGCAAGATTACTTTTCTAAATATGCATACACAAATGAATACTTTATTTCTAGTGCATGTGCTCTGCTAAGTTGTAACTTTACTGTAATTCACAATAACCTTAAAAAGATCATAAAGAATGAAGAAAAGCACCTGTGCAATTTGTCAAGAATGACATAGTAATGCTGAAGTCAGACTCACCCAATCCATCGCTCATCTATAATGTCATGCACCCAGGATAAACCCCTTGATAAATGTTGGTAAAATCAGTGTCTCTTCAGAGTCTTCAGTGCTTTTATTAGCTCTGTTTGCCGTCACCTGACGTAAAGCACATATTTATCGCTTGGTTCATTGTTAATGCATTCCTCTTTACCAAACTGGATATACGCACTTATACAACAATGCATTCCAGCACTTCTGTGAAAACAGGTTGTTGAAAAAGTGTATAATTTTACTCAGATGATCTTAAAATAATATCACAGGCTGTTTTATTGCATCTACAGAAAGCGTTAATATAATATTTGCTGTATATTAAATTGAAATCATCATATAATCTACTTACTCTCACATGATCTTTTCAAACGTGACTGCATTCATTTCTACAGGCGTTCACATACTTACAGACAAATAAAACACTTACAGAGAAAACAAAAGCACTTTAGAGACTTCTGGATGACATTGAGGAGAGCTTTAAAAAGAAGAATCAACGGAAAACAAAGAAAAAGGTGGAAGATCAAGTTGAGCAGAAATGCTGATCACTGCGCTTTGATTGAATCTGTTAAAACTCAAGAAACCAGAAAAATAGCTGATGTTTATGTGAGGATTATTATCTGCTGAGGTTTTGGCAGAGAGATTATAATCTCTGGTTTTACATGTCTTATTTTAAAACGTGACTTTAATTTTAAATATTGTCCAGCTGTCCTTTCCTCTCCTGTGAGTTCTTGTCCAGCACTGCAAACACAAGCTTTCCTCACTTTGACTTGTTTCTAGTCCAAATATCTAAAAATACTTAAATCAAGAAGCATTTTCTAGACAAGCAAAAGATATGGTCTTGTTTTCAGATATTATACGCTAAAATTAAGTGAGTTTTTCCTTAAAACAAGCAAAGAAATCTGCTAATCTTGTTTTTATTTTGACGTCAGATTATTTCCCTTACCCTATTGGCAGATTTTGCTTGTTTTAATGGAAAAACTCACTTATTTTGGCTTTGTATAGAAAATGCTTCTTGATTCAAGAGTTTTTAGATATTTAGACTAGAAATGAGACCAAAAACTCTACTTAAGAAAAGCATTTATACAGTGAGAAGTCAAGTTTTGATTGTTCCAGGTTGTTTTTCCGGTTTTATCTGAGCCTTCACAGTCTATAACCTGACCTGATTTGTGAGTTGTGTGCATAACCTTGTGTCTATCCACGTAAGGAATGCAGTCAGTCCCAAATGTGCTTTATTTTTTAAATGAAATAGATACGATATATTAATTTTAGTGATTTAGCAGCTAAACCAAACCCTTACAGAAAATCTGTTTGACACAAAGCGATATTCACAATACATTCAATTACATTAAAAGTTTAAAGTCGAGTCACATTCTTTCAGAGAGATCGCAGATATCAACAAACAAAAATAGTCCTATCAGTAATAGCGTGAAGCTTCGCCAGTTTTAAATAAGAGATTTGTTAAATTAATGTATATGCATTATATTAATGAACACGATTACACTGACAACAAAATTAGGAGCTTTTAATCTGCATAAAGATTATGCTCAGAAGATGATGGTAAATTTCACAAAGTTTACTGCTGAATAACGTTTAGTTTTTTTTTCAATGAAAAGTTATTATATTACTTTTTTAGTCGATTACACTGCAAAAATGCCTTTCTTATTCGAGTTTTTGTCTTGATTCTAGTCCAAATATCTAAAAACTCTTAAATTGAGAAGCAAGACAAGCACAAAATATTGTGAGGTTTTCAGACATGACATATGTCAAAATATAAGTGTTTTTTTTCTTTATTCTGATGATATACAACTTAATATCTCCTCTCAACCTGATAATCTGTATGAATTTACAAAATTAACAGATTGTATAGCTGATATTAAAAATTGAATGACTGATAACTTTTTATTACTAAACTCAGATAAAAGTGAGGTCCTGCTTATTGGACCCAAAAACCTCACACGCAAAATGCCAGAGCACTGTCTAACCCTTGATGGATTCTTAGTTCAGTCCTCATCTTCAGTCAAAATATTGGGGGTGATTTTTGCTAGCAGCCTGTCATTTGAAGGCCAGATTTCAGCATTTGTAAAACTGCATTTTGTCATCTTATAAATGTTGCCAAGCTTCGACATCTGCTCTCAATGTCTGATGCGGAAAAGCTTATTCATGCTTTCATGACCTCTCGATTAGATTACTGTAATGCGTTACTAGGCAGTTGCCCTGCTGGCCTAATTAACAAACTTCAGCTAAACGCAGCTGCTAGAGTCTTTCTAGAACACAGAAATATGATCATATTACTCTAGTTCTGTCATCAGTGCATTGGCTCCCTATTAAATATCCCATACGTTTTAACATTTTATTGACTGCCTACAAAGCCCTGAACAGATGAGCTCCCCAGTATATGAGGGAGCTCCTGGTGTGTTATAGCCCCTCACGTCCTCTACGCTTAATTAATTCTGGACAATTGGTTATTCTCAACCTGCAGTCTGTGTGGGTCCAGTATATTGATGGAGACTCTATACTGATCAGTGAGCGCCGTCTTTCAGATGAGACGTTAAACCGAACTTTTTCATATCTGCAATTTAACAAAATTTAATACCTGCACATATGCACTTTATGCCTCTCTGATAAGGTGTGATGCGTTCATGTCATACCCTTTGTTTATGATAATACATTTAACAAATCATTAAACACAGAATCCATAATGAAAATCAGTTGTTTTATTCATTTTGATTTGATTTATTTTAAATGACTCTTGTTAAAACCTTTAACTCCTAATAAAGCTCCATCTAAACTATATTCATCCTTGTCTGCTTAATAGTTAAGAGTTAGTGTTGTCCCGTCTTCCGGATGAGACGTTAAAACTGAGGTCCTGACTCTCTGTGGTCATTAAAAATCCCAGGGTGTCTTTTGAAAAAGAGTAGGGGTTTAACCTGGCGTCCTGGCCAAATTTGCCCACTGGCCTCTGTCGATCATGGCCTCCTAACCAACTCCTCTCCATCAATCATCTGGTGTGTGGTGTGCGGTCTGGTGCAATATGGCTGCCGTCGCCTCATCCAGGTGGATTTTGCACACTGGGACACTCAAACATGTCTAAAGCTCTGTAAGTATCCAGAAAAGCGCTATAGAAATGTCAGGAATTATTAGCATAAACAAAAAAAATCTTATGTCAAAAGGAAAAACAAGGCAAGACATGTTTATTTCTATAGCACATTTCATACACAGTGGCAATTCAAAGTGCTTTACAGAATAAAAGAGACAAGTATAAATAAAATGGAAACTAATAATATAAAAACAGATGAAAACAGCGTAAAGGTGTATCATATTTTCTCACTTTACTCTGGGACTTCCCCATTCTGGTGATCACCCCTCCTCTGTGGACTTTTTCGGTACCTATTAATCTATTGAACGTCTCCAACAGAATCAATTTTTCACATAAAATCGAGCAGCTCTAATTACGTGCCCCTTCTGGAAGTAAATCGCACGAGCCCTGAATTCCACCCCCTCCCGGGAATAGATCGCATTGGCTAGCCAAACGTATTAAAAGGTCTTGATCTCAGCCAGACGCCAGGGACTTTAACCCCCCCGCAACAGATTATCTGTGGCGAGTCACGTCTCGGATCTCACTTATTGTAATTACGCTGCTATCAAGATTAATTCTTCCCCAATGGCAGATTATTTAGCTTGTTTTAAGGAAAAACCCACTGACCCATTATTTCTGAAACCAAGACTATATGCTTGACTTGTCTAGAAAATGCTTCTTGATAAAAGAATTGTGAGATAATTGGAGATACTTAGACTAGAAACAAGAGAGAAAACTCTAAGTAAGAGAAGCATTTTTTGCAGTGTATACAAATAAAAACGTGTAGTTTTTGTTTTACTTCCATGTACATAAGTGTTACACAGCATTTTACAGTCTTGTACATAAACACTCATGAGTTTCATGCTCAGTTCAAGTATCTCGGGGTTTTGTTCACGAGTGAGGGAAGGATGGAACGTGAGATTGACAGGCGGATTGGTGCAGCGGCAGCAGTAATGCGGTCGATGTACCGGTCCGTCGTGGTGAAGAAGGAGCTAAGCCGAAAGGCAAAGCTTTCGATTTACCGGTCAATCTGCGTTCCTACTCTCACCTATGGTCATGAGCTTTGGGTCATGACCGAAAGGACAAGATCTCGGATACAAGCGGCTGAAATGAGTTTTCTTCGAAGGGTGGCAGGGCGCACTCTTATAGATAGGGTGAGGAGCTCTGTCACTCGAGAGGAGCTCGGAGTAGAGCCGCTGCTCCTCCACATCGAGAGAAGTCAGTTGAGGTGGCTCGGGCATCTGTTTCGGATGCCTCCTGGACGCCTTCCTAGGGAGGTGTTCCAGGCATGTCTCACCGGGAGGCGGCCTCGGGGAAGACCCAGGACACGCTGGAGGGACTATGTCTCTCGGCTGGCCTGGGAACGCCTCGGGATCCCCCCGGAGGAGCTGGAGGAAGTGTCTGGGGAGAGGGAAGTCTGGGGTTCTCTCCTAAGACTGCTACCCCCGCGACCCGGCCCCGGAAAAGCGGCAGAAAATGAATGAATGAATGAATGAGTTTCATGCAATCTCGATTCGACCCCATAGAAGATCTTAATCCAGCATTTCTGCGATTCTGGAGAGAAGCAAAGGCAGCCGCATAAGTCTTCACATTGTTTTACATACGCTGTTCAGCTACGTGGACACCTCCAAATAGTGTTGAAAGAGTCACATGCTGTATTTATAAGGTATAATTCACCCAAATATGTCATTTCTGTCTTTTCTGTTCAAATAGCCTTCATGTAGCTCAAAAAGTACAGTCCTGTGCTGGCAACACCAAGGTTGTGAGAGAAATTGTTGAGAGAAAGCAAGAACTGAAATAAACTGTACAGTCAGTGCAATGTCAGATAAAAGCATCAACAGAAATGCAGCGACCATTAAAATCAATGTTATATACAATATTTATACCTGTGATCCAAACGGTCTCATATTTATTGTCAAAATGAAAGTGCTTCATACAGTATCAAACCAGTTCTTCCACTGTTTTCCCAGTTTCTTTGTTTGTTTATTTGTTGGGCCATTTGAGCGCCTTGTCATATGATCTGTTTGACGCTCAAATAACCCGCATAGTTTGTTAGGTAACCACAAAACACTTGATCTATTTTAATTAGCAGGAAGTTTCTGTTCACTTCATCAGTGTGACGGCTTCATGGTTTTGACACTGTGCTCATGATTGTGACTTGATGCATGAGTGGGTAATTAAAGGCCACAGTTTTAAACATGGGCACTTTCCTTGTGTTTAGCAGAAAGATGATGCTTTCTCTTTCACACTTCTCATCGATTCCTTCTCTGGTGGTGTTGGTAGATAATGGCGAGCTTGTCAGATCTGCAGCTATTGAAGGTATGCTGTTTGAGCAGGTGTTGGTGGAGTCTGAGTCGTTCTGCTCTGCTTGGATGGATATCTGGCTGAGTTTATGAGCTGATGGGTCGGTCACTGGATTAGGAGACGATATCAAGTCTTCATTTGTCAATGTGAGAGGAGAAAATGCGTTTGCGATGGCGTCTGCATTAGATATTGGGTTCCCCTGAATGGTGGACGTAGAGGTCACTGCCTGGATTGACTGTAAAAAGAAAAGAAAAAGCCACTTGAAAACAAGATATTTTTACTGAGAATACTTAAATAATGTAGATTAATATCTAGCTATAAGGCTGTATTTCCATAACTCTCTGAAACTGACCCTTTTAGGCTTTGATCTTTATTGTGACTGTGGCTTTAAATTCAAATCTTTTCAAAAGAGGGTGGAGCTACAAATGCCTATGTGTCAGCATAGTGGCAGATTCAAAAACAAAACTACTGTCCTATGCAGATGAGGGAGAAATGGTCACTAGTGGGCGGGGCTTTTCCCCCCTGTGATGACACGTACAAAGGGAGAATGTCAATCAGCGTGTTTCTGGAGCTGGCTATATTCACACCCTTTACAACCCTGTTTAACCCTTTTATTAGAGTTATATTTGCAAAATAGGTTCTATTTAAGTATTCTGGTGAGTACATACAGTCAATGCAGCTGTGCGAATCACTTTTGCGATTTAACAAAATCTGTGCCCATAATCACTAACTACAGTTGAAAAATCCAACACGCATTACTGTGAATATTAATAATAAAGTAATTGTAAATGTGGATTGCTTTCACAGTTACTTTAATTTTGATGTTAACATCAGTAGCGATGCAGATGTGGACAGTTCGGTATTCGTTCATTAAAAGATCATCGCCGGTTATTACATACTGACGTCATTTATCTCAAATGCACTGTGGCGATAGAATACTATTGGAACGATGCGAAGGCGAGTAATTAAAATGCTCCAACTTCTTTCACTGACACTGAAGTACAGCAGAACCAGGAGACACTGTTTCACTGCTAGAGAAAATGAAAGCTCTCTCTCTCTCTCTCTCTCTCTCTCTCTCTCTCTCTCTCTCTCTCTCTCTCTCTCTCTCTCTCTCTCTCTCTCTCTCTCACATTTGGATCTTTGAACTGCTGGCAAGTTTGTAAGGTAACTTTTCCTTTCCTGTATCACTATTAAACTAGAACGAGTTTTTTCCACGGCGTCTATCATGGGACAGCTGTGATAGCTGCGCTTTATTACGTCACTCATCGTGAACAGCGCTGACAGTTTTAGAGCCAATCACAGCCCTTTCTGTTGAACACAAGAGCCACGTTTCCACTATTGTGCCTAAAGCGAGCGTGCCAGGGCCAGTCGCGATTCCACTATCACCTCCGGGGCCTGATCGGGCCAAAGCAAGGCTTCCTCAGGGCCAGCGGCTGGCTTTTTTCAGCCCACCGAATACCTTGCGTCAAAGAGGGCCAGCTGGGGTGAGCTAGCGGGTACACTAGTTTTTCGATCGCAGTACATGTACCAAAATAAATAAATAAATAAGGGAAAGAAAAATATACAGCTGGCCAGTTTAAGATGAGCTATTCCATAAAACACCTTATAGGCTAGGGGTCTTTTTGCTTATGATCGCCCTTATGTTTCCCTTTAAATGTAAGTCTGCTGCATAAAATAATAAGGTTTTAATTTATAAGTGTCATTTCTTTGCTGCGTCCTCCTCGATGTTTCAATAACACATAATAATCTTTACACCATATTAAAGAGACAGCAGCCAGTAACAGTTGTCCAGAGTTTCAAGTTTAAAAGGTGTGTTTGTGCATTAAACATGCGCGTTTAGATTCATGTGTGTGTGAGAGACCGGGTGAAAGAGCGCTCACTTCACAGCTCTGTTGATGCCGTGAGCGGCTGGGTTTCTGTCTTTATTTTAGAGATATACAACAGACCAGGCACGTGCACACATAGGGCTCAACCTGTGCAGTGTACATGCCCCTTTGAGTCCGGAATATAAAGTGCCCTTCCAAAATGAATGTAAGTGCCCTCCCCACCCCGTTCTTCAGTTCGCGATCATCCCATCCCCCGTTCTTCAGTTCACGATCATCCCATCCCCCGCTCTTCAGTTCGCGATTCCCCCCTCCAACCCCGCTATTCAGATCGCGGTCCCCGCACTTCAGTTCACGATTGCATCCCGCCCGCCAACCCCGCTATTCAGATCGCGGCCTCCCCCTTGCACGGCCCTGCAACAGACTACAACAGAAAGACATTAAACTTTACAAATGACGTGTCCACTTCTGTAGGCTCAACACAATAGTGTCATATCTAGATTAAATAGCCTCACCTATATTGAAATCATTTAAAGAATTACAAATATCAGCTATAATAAAATCACATTAAATAAACCAATATAAAACAGAGACAAAAGCTAGAACAGTTTAGGTATATACAAAACAAATAAATTAAATCGTTTCAAGCCATTTTAATCTTTCATTTTACAAAAGCGTCTCTGAAAAAAAGGTTTTAGATATTTTCTAAAAACAATAAACACCGGAGGAGGTTTGAAATATTATTTATAAAAAGTGTCCTGAAACACTTAACGGTTTACTTAAGATATGCAACATCCTTAAATCATTCTCTTAAATAAAGGGGAATCACCAAGTGTCATATAGCCTATGGAAATAATAATATGTTTTAGGTCTCTCCAGAGCATTTGGGCTGAATGTTTGACAGCGTCGATCTAAACGAGGATGTTATAAAATACATTTGATACTGAGTTATTACCGGAGAAATTCTGTGGTTTTATATTATGGATGGTGCGCTGGGTCCATCCCTCCTCCTTGATGTACGATGCCAACAGTCGGTCGGTGAGTAAACAAATATAATGAATGACAATACTGTGCGTATAGACATAATGTAATGCTGTACAGTAGTGTGTCATTTATTTAATTCTGTTGTCTTCATTTTAATCATTTCGTGATGATGCGATGGTGTATCAGATACTTTACCTGCCTGATTTTTCCTGAACTGGGGTGCGAACAATGTAGTGACGAGTGTTTCCCAAAACCCCTAGTTTCTCTGTCGCAGATCCATCATTTGAACCACGTTAGTTATAACGTAAAACGCCCATAAAATGTGGTGGAGTAACTTCTTTAGAGAACAACCCCATCATTTCTTTGTGCAAATTATATTGTTTTACACAAACACACATTTAAAATAAAATCCAATATTAGTTTTGATAAAAACATGCACTCGCTTTCCAAATTAATTGAAATATATGTAAATAGCACATATAGAGCCTGTGTTTGCTTTACTAATATTATTGAGAACATTACATATTCTATTCTAAAACATAAAATCATATACAAAAGCGAACACCATTCTAATATCAGATATAAACCATATAAATAAATAAATAATGAGGCGATTTATTAAGAAATTTTATTTAATATTTATTATTTATTAGAAAATGAAAAAAAGTCCTATTTTAATAATAATATTAAGGATAATGATGATGATGATGATGATGACGATGATTATTAAGTAGGATATTGTTTATTTATTTTTTGAAAAGTCTACGTTTACAATTTGAGCACATGCAAACCACCACTGCAGATATGCTCTAACCAGCAGACCCATGTCATATACAGTACAGATACTTAATAAATAACCTACTATAAATTAAAAGCATAACGTATGCTATGTTTTTTGTTTTCACAAGCTTTGGAGACGTAACATAAATTTCACTTTTAAACAATAGTCACCTATAGCTTTTGTCATGAGGCTGTGTTCAAAATGACATCAATGTTTTCAAAGTGCACTGCAAAGAGAGCGCAATTGTAAACATGAAGAATGCTAAAACTGATCTGTAAAAATACTTTGAAAGCAAATTACACCTAAGAGAGATGACCTTAATGCCTTCTTACTTTTAATAATTCCAACTTTGAATTTTAGAATGTTCTAAATGAATAGGGCATAGGGGGGATAAGTGGGAATAGAACACAGCCAGGAACTCTGTTTCTAACTACAGCTCCACAGGTGTCGTTTCAAGAGCTCGAGTTTGCGATGCAGTTTGCGAATGTTCGTTGGAGCGATGGATTTGGGAAACGGCAAATCAACAAACTATCTTTGTAATGACAGAACTTGCGACCTTAGTTGGCTAACGATGGTTTTGGAAAACGCACCCCTGGGCGGGTTGTGTGACGTTTGATTTTGGGGGCGGGTTTTGCATGACGCGCTGCGAGCTACTAGCCCGACAGTGGAAACGCAACATGATTTCGGCCTCACTGCTCATGCTCCCGGGCTATTGGCACGGCCCAGCCTGATAAAAGCCCAGGCTCGCACTGGCCTGACAGTGGAAATGAGACTAATGAGCAATCATAGGGATGTAAGAGCTCAGAAAGCAAGCGAAGTTATATTTATGTTTGTTCATTTGCTGTAAATGCTCATGTTGTTCTGTGATTGTACTTTAGTTTTGATCGAGTGTTTTCTTTGAGCAGGTCAAATAAAGGTACAGTTCATATATCTGACTGCTTGTATTAAAGGACAACATTGTATTACAAATAATATACTGTATAAATATGAATATATTTTAAAAGTTAATTCAGGAATTCTTGTGTTGTGAAGAAAAAATCTGAAACTGTGTATAGAAAGCATCGTCAATGCACCGTGATGCACTGAGATATGGAATTGAACTGAATTGATGGCATGATATTTGTAACCGAACTGAGAGACCAGTGTAGGTTCACACCCCTAACATATTGTAAAGATAAAATAATTGATTGTTAGTCATAATTTGTTGTTAGTCGTAAATAAAATAATAAAATAGAGACAGGTTGTGGAGGTGAAACTATTCCAATATAAATAATTATTTAGAGATTTACATGTTCTCAACAGCAGTAAATGATTTATACTAGTGTATGATTTATAACTAGTGTAGACGTTGCCTGTGGCGCAGTTGTTTGTAAGTCGTCTTGATCAGTAGGTTCACTAGGAGTTAAATATTGCTCCTGTATGTCAGTGCTGAAGATCTCAACATCTGATGCTGAGTCTGAGGCAGTAAACACACTTGTGTTCACTGTATCAGCCGTTGTGGATGATGCTGATTCTTTAGTGTTAAAACTGACCAGAGAACTGTCGTCTGTGTTTATGACTGTGGTGATATCTGCAGCTGTAGATTCAGTCGCCTCTTCATCAGACATTTCAGTGGAAATCCCAATGTAACTGCTGAGTGAGATCAGTTCTGCGGCTGTTTTCATAGATGATGCTGTTTCTTTGTGATTATGTGAAATGTGCTCTGTGTTCTCAGCTGAAGCTGAAGCTGAAATGAATGGTGGTGGAGAGATGGAGGCTTCTGTGGCTGTGATGGAGCTGTGGTTCTCAGTCAGAGGTGTGGTGTATGGATTCTGACTGTCTTCTGATGTGTAGGCTGGAAGCTCTGCTGTGGTATTTGCAGTGTATGTAGATCTGCCTGAGGGGTCGGCCACTGTCAATGATGATTCAGAATATTTCTCAGAACTTCTGTTAGTTGAGACTTCAGTTGTTAACTCGTGCGTTTGGACACTAGTTAATGTGCCAGGAGTTGAGGAAATGGAAATGTTGCTCTCTGAGGTTTCCTTTAGATTTAGACTCGAATCTGGAGGTATTGTATCCAGGGTGTATTTGGATGCATTGTCTGATGGTTGTTGTGATGTTGTCGCTGTGTTTGTTTTATGATCCTCAGCACCTTCAGTTGTACCAGAAGACATCAATGAAGGTCTTGTAGTTGCTGGAGTGGATGTTCTATATAGAGTTTCAGTCATTTCCACTAGTGATTCAGAGTCTGTCACGCTGCCAGTTGAGGCTTCAGTGGTGATCTCCGGTGTTTGGGTAATAGTTAGTGATACAGTAGCTGAAGAGATTGGAAATTTAGAGTTTTTCTCTAGATATTTCTGTGAATTGAAATCAGTGGTCACGGTGGTCTCATCTGTCTGAGTCATGTTTGGTTTAGATTTGTTGCTGTTAGTATCACTTGCAGCATTCAAGGTGTTTGCTGGAGAGATGGAGTCTTCTGTAGCTGTGTGTTCAGATGTAATGTCTGATGGGTCAGTCATTGATGTTTCAGAATATTTCTCAGAGCCTCTGACACTTCTGCTGGTTGAGGCTTCAGTTGTTGGCTCAGGGTTTTGGGTAGCAGTTAATGTTACAGGAGCTGAAGGAATGGAAATGTTACTCTCTGAGGTTTGAAGTTTTGAAGAGACGTTGCCATTTAAAGACTCACTGGTTTGGCAGTAGTCTGGTGAAAGACAAGAATTCAGTATTCCTGCAAGTAAAAATGGGAAATGCTCTTGAAAGGACCGTAGGTCAAGGAGAGACAGCCAATAGATATTATTGCTGAAATACAGACAAAACATATGTAGCAAATTAATAAATTGTTCACACAATGTAGTAAATGGAAGGGAGGTATTAATCAATTGTACCAGTGATTTTATTTTATGTCACACGTTGCCCTAACCTGTTAGCCAGCATTCAATTTAGGGGATTTACACCTGCCTAACTTTAAATGGTAACAGTTCCTGACTCCAGTAAGCTACAAACACAAATGATGCATCATTGGAAAGAAGACACTTTGAGGGGAAGTTACATGTTAAAAAATATAAAAAGTTATACATTATGAAGTCATGAGAAAAAAATTGTATTGTTCAATATTTGTTTTTCATATACAAACACAGGAAAACATTAATGTAATGTCCTAGAAGAAATATGACTTGAAAGCCAAGTGTTTCATGAGTTTATACTTCAGATTTAATGAAGATAGCATGCAAAATGAGATTTCTGTAAAACGTTTGCTGAGATTATATCGGTGTCCTTCTTTCCCTTATTGTCAGAGGCACTTTCTCAAAAATGACCATCCCTAACTAAAACCTTTACAGTTGCTGAATAATTCAGTCTACATTCACAGTTTATGTATCTTTGGAAAGAAGACACTGTGGGCTTGATTATCCATCACATAGAGTTTATAATGCTCAAAATGAAAAAAAGTTACAGATGCTTGAGTAATGTAAAAAAATTGCACCGCACTAAACACTTTATTATTTCATAAACAAATTTGTGAAATCAGTCCTGGAGCAACACGGAAAAAGAATAGGTCAAAAGCTACATATCTCCTGAATATATGTTCTGAATTTGATGCCAATGTCATGCAAAATGAAATTTCTGAGACAATGTCTTGTGATTTCCTCCCTCTCCTTGTTTGTGGAGAAGCAGTCTGATGAAGATTTCCAACAACTGTTTTAGTCTTTTCACATACCACCAATTCTTTAATTGTAAACTCAGATTTTAACCCATAAATAGTGGATTACCCAGTAAATGCATATCCATTAGATTTTTCTTTCACTCCTTGTTTATGAAGCCCAGTTGTCAGCTGATTTATTATAACATTTTTATTTCTTTCATTATTTGTTCATTGTATAATGGATGTTTTGTTTCTGAATTTAAGAAGTTTTACCTGTTGTTCTGTGATGGAAGTGGTTGTAAGATCATTGTAAATTAGTATCCCGAAAGCTATATGAGGGGAGCGGAAGAGCATTGTGGTAGACTTCGTCGGGGTGGATGTCATTGGGGTGAACGTTGTCGTGAGAGAGAGAGATTATTTGCTCGGCTAGTTGTCGAATAGAGAATTGAAGAGAGCTTATAACGTCTATGATCCTGTGAGGATAGCAACTTCCTCCTTGAGTATCAACAGACTAGGGCTGGGCGATATGGCAAAAAAAAAAAATCTCGATTTTTTCATGAAGTTTGACCGATTCACGATTTCGATTTCGATTTTTTTATTTATTTTTTTTATTAATTTTGTTTTTACTGTGTAACTACCTTACCAGCTTACCTTGTTCATTTAAATTTAAATAAATGCCGAAACTAGTTTTTTTCATGCTCACTTGTAAAAGAAAAGCAACTGTGTGACTAAACGTGGTTATGGCACTCTCTCATGTAGGGATGCTAAATATAGCTACAATAGAAATCACAGCACCCGTATTTATGTAGAGGTCATATGTTGTGCAGCTTTGGGCAATTTTTTTTTTGGAGATAAAATGACCAAAATGTAACGTGAAGATTGAAAAGGATTGGAGGGGAAATAAATATTTCAAATAACAGAAAAATAAACAATGATAATGCAGCAATAGTTTATCTGTATTAGTGGCATGGCAGAAATATATATTTAGACAGGCCTTGTCAAAGTGAGCGGGCACTTTCACTAATAAAAAATATAGCACTTAAATTATTTCATAACAATCAATAAAATAACAGCGGTTTTATATCAAAAGTTGGTAATGATATAAAATATACTTTTGATGGTAAAAAATAACCATTTAAATGATTTCAGTATTCAAACACTAAATAACGAATGCATCAAGTTAAATATAAAAAAACGAATGAAACAACACATAGCATATCAGGATATAAAGGACTATATTTAGCAAAATGCTGCTCTTTTGTTTTATGTTTACTTCAGTAATTCCACCCGGGAGCTGTTTTGCACTGTGAAACTGAAAACACTGAAATAAGTAAAAGAAGGGCATGCATCGAGTACTTTTGTCCGTCTCATCATTTGCTCGAGCATGAATTAACGAGCTGTTACTCTGCCGCCGGACATTGCGGAGAAAGTTACACCTATCATCATGCTTAAAACAAAGCATTAGAATTATTAAAGTGGCGATCGGGTGCGGATATATATATCAGATAAAATAATACGTGCGGGCGGGTGGATGATTAGAATGAAGGAGGCAAGGAGCGGACCTCCGCCTGTCGAGCCTTCTCTCCTCTCCTCTCCTCTCCTCTCCTCGCGCGCGCCCGTCTCGCAGCTCGCGCGGGAGAGACAGGCGGCTTCGGGACAGAGCCGCGACATCAACACACAGAATCAGCACAATTCAGCACGGTTGTCTAACAGTTTAGAACGGTTTGGCACGATAGTGGAAAAGCGGCTTTAATATTTTTATTTAAAAAATCGCGATTTCTCGATTTTATAAAAAATAAAATCGTCTTAAAACGTAAATTCGAATTAATCGAAAAAATCGCCCAGCCCTACAACAGACTATTTGTTGCACTGTGTTTACTAAATACAGTGCGAGCCGCTAAGGCGGAGATCCACTAGTTCGTGTCAGTGGACCTTAATTGAGAATCGCCAACGACCCCAAACATCCCAGATAGCGCCCTGAGAAACCAAGACATCTCAGTGGCTCCTCTGGCAGCGCTGGATGTGACGCACTCTGCCGACTCTCTCCTTTTCCTCCACACACTATAGCTCCAGTTCCAGAGCATTCCCTGGCTCGGGTAAGAGCGAACTGTTGTTTATTTGCCCTCAGGGCGAAGGGGAAACTGTGTTTTATGCCACTACGAACACAAGCACCGACAATTATTTATTATTTATTTCTCGATTCATTTAGATGGACTATTTGTGAGCTTTTCTAAATGAACTGTTGATTTTTATGTTTATTTGAGTTTGAAAACAGGAAAACGAAACGCTTTATTTTAAAAAGTAACCTTTATCTCTTTTGTTTGTATATCTTTGTTTGTTTAATTATATTGAAGTCAATTTGGATGTTAATCCAATAATAATGTTGTACCAGATTGGTTGTGTTTATTGTTATTAATTGGTATCAGGTTCTGGGTTTCTTTTTGGGGTTTAAATACAAATTAAGAGCGATTTAATTAATAAGAATCCAGGGTCCTGCCCTCGCCATAAGGAGAGGGCGCTACATTTAGAGTTCTTCAGTAAAAAATAGAATTAAAAACCTTTGGTGATCAACATTTGGTTGATATGACATGCAAAGTTCAAGCTGATTTTACTAAATATTTGGCCATTTATCATTCCTAAATATTCCTATATATAACCAGAAAGATCCCATTGAGAGACAATATCTTTCTACCAGCGAGTCCTGGTTAAAACCGGCAGCATAGGGCAAATTTACAAAGTCATTTGTGGCTAATAATGACACACACACACACACACTTTCTGAACTGCACTCACCCCAGAGGAGCAGGAATGCTGCATTACGGCCCATGCTGATCTGAAAAAAAAAAAAAAACCTTACACAACAACTCTTATCACATTTGATAGAAATCTTTTCCCATACTGTAGGTTGAGCTGAAACCTTTTACCCTGTTTTTAAAGGAGAGGCACATTCTGAACGCAACATACGAAAGCACTGAATCCTTTACACCGCCTGACGTACTTTAGAAATGAAGGAATCTGATCAAATGCTGCTCCCGTTTATGCTCTATCAATATCAATTCTGACAAACACTCCGATAGGCTGAAATAGAGCTCTATGATATCTGCAATGCCGCAAATTATGAAGTCTTGTCATAAAAATGGCTATTATCCAGTGTTTTGGGCTAATGTTCTTCAATCCTGTGCAATCAAATGTTAATATTAACTAATGTCTTTGAAAATTAAACAGCAATAGATATATAAAAACTAAATTTATTTAAAAACTCTACTTTATTACTGTACAGAGCACTTCTCAAAGTATTTATAATAATAATAATAATAATATATATATATATTAGGGGTGTCAAAATTAATCGTTTCTTTGGTGCACCGCGATGCAGATGGGGACAATTCGATATCGGTTCAGTTGTAGATCATAACCGGTTATTACGCACTGACGTCATTTATCCCCTATGCGCGATGTTGCGGTAGAATACTATGGCGAAGGAGGCGAGAGTGAGTAAATAAAACACTCCTACTGCTTAAAAAGCAGATAGTTGTGCACGTGTGAGTGTGCTGGACACAGTCTTTCACTGACACTGAGGAATGGTAAAGCACGAGCCGCTATTTCAGTACTATGGAGAAATGCTGTAAAACTCCATCTCTGCCCCTCTCTCTCTCTCTCACACACACACACACTTTGTGCATTTGACCCGTTGGCATGTTCGTGAGGTAAAGTTTCCTCTCCTCTCGGCTGTTAAAGCGATACTTGTGGATCGAGACACAAGCGTGCCTGTGATGCGAGTTTATTGTATTGTATTTATTCTGTTACGGATTACCTGATAACCGTGTATTATGCGCATATAGACTGACCCACGGCTGTTTTTCCTGCGTCACTCATGGGTGAACGGCGCTTTCATTTCTAATGCCAAGTGCAGCCCTTTCTGTTGAGCGGGTGAAGACAATGACCAGTCATAGGGGTGTAAGAACTTGCCAGTGCTCAAAAAGTGAGATAATATTTACATTAGTTTATTTGTTCTGAATGCTCGTGCTGTCTTCTGAGCATGTATTGGAGTTTTCATTCACAAAGAGTGTTTGTGAATGAGGTCAGGTAAAATTAAAGCTACAGTTCATATATCTGACTGCTTGTATTAAAGGACAAAATTGTTTTACAAATAATATATAAATATAAACATATTTCTAGATTTTAATACAATTTTTTTGTTGTGTTGTAAAAGAAAAAAATCTAATTATGTTTGGAAAGCATCGTCAATGCACCGTGATGCACCGAGATATCGAAGTGAACCGAATCGATGGCATGATAATCGTTACCGAACGGAACCGTGAGACCAGTGTAGGTTCACACCCCTAATATATATATGTATATATATATATATATATATATATATATATATATATATATATATATATATATATATATATATACACAAAAATAATATTTATATTATATATTATTATATTATTTTTCATATTATTTATTGTGTTAATTTATATTAATATTAAGCATAAATAATATTTAATATATTATTATCGTATTTCATTGCTGACAATACAACAAACATTATTTAATGTGTTCTTCATGATTTTTATTGTTTTTGTTTTGTTTTTGTCTTTTTCTTTTTAAAATAAACACATATTCCAATTTTGGTTCTTGCAACACATTTAATAATAAAAGTCAGGATCAGGACTGCTGCAGCAAACCTATGTCAAGCACCACAATACAGAGTTACATCCACAAATGCCAGTCAAAACTGTACTGTGCCAAAGGGAAGCCATATGTTAACAGTGTCCAGAAGTGCCATCGTCTTCTCTGGGCTTCTGGGATGGACCATCACACAGTGGAAACTTTACACAGTGTAAATGGTCAGGTGAATCAGCATTTCAGTTGCTTTTTGGGAGAAATGGACGCCGTGTTCTTCAAACCAGATCTTCTGATTTTCTAGATTATTCTGCATAAACTGATTGGCGTGATTATGCATTCACAGTGGTATGAACCGTTATAGGGGTGGTCAAAAGTATTGTTATATTACCTATTCTTTTAATTATTAATAATATTATTATTTAGGGTACAGATCAGAAAAAAAAAATCTCACTATTAAAGTGACATCCTCCCCCCTCCCCCCTCAAAAAAACAGCTTGTTTTGACATTCTTGAGGGAGGTTCAAGCATTAATTATGGGGTATGTCCATCCCAAGCCCCCTGTTATTCACACCCTGCTAGAAGAAAAGCGCAATTTATCGAAGGATATACACAAATATGCAATTTTAAATACGACACCAGTGATCATGTGTGGTAATAACACGGCGTATAATGCAGCCATAGTATTTCAGAAATATATCAGTGTCAAATTAAAGCTCTTAAGAGTTTCGCAATCAGGAAGAGGAAACGAAGACGAAAGAAATCCCATTCTTCAAATACCGCATACTCACCAGCAGCAGAGGAAGATGGCAGAATTATTCAAAAAAGACAAGGTTTTCATCGATCTTCAAGCTCTAACTGCTCTCTAGTTTAATGACTTTAATTTCAGATGAAGATTTTATACATCTTTTTCATTTCTAGCACAGAGTGTGTCGTTTCAGAGAGCAGAGGAAACATGGAGATGAACCTGTCTGGTCAGAATTTCCCCGTTTTTGGAAAGCCATCATGCAAATGTCTTTCTCAAGAGTTCCTATGCGTTTGTGCATCAACAACAGCAGCTTTGTTACAGAGACGCAACTCACAAACCACATGCAAATGCAGACCCTCCAGTGTATCACTCTGATGAGTAATGCTGGGTTCAGATTATTCAACATCCAGTGACATTTTAATTCATTTACACACATTTCCCGACTTCTGCTTAACGGAAGAGATTTTATCAACACAATTCTAAACATCATAGACCTGTATTTTACTGTAATATGAGCTGTATTTTACTGTAATATGAGCTCTGTTTTACTGTAATATGAGCTGTATTTTACTGTAATATGAGCTGTATTTTACTGTAATATGAGCTCTGTTTTACTGTAATATGAGCTGTATTTTACTGTAATATGAGCTGTATTTTACTGTAATATGAGCTCTATTTTACTGTAATATGAGCTCTATTTTACTGTAATATGAGCTGTGTTTTACTGTAATATGAGCTGTGTTTTACTGTAATATGAGCTGTATTTTACTGTAATATGAGCTCTATTTTACTGTAATATGAGCTCTATTTTACTGTAATATGAGCTGTGTTTTACTGTAATATGAGCTGTGTTTTACTGTAATATGAGCTGTATTTTACTGTAATATGAGCTGTATTTTACTGTAATATGAGCTGTATTTTACTGTAATATGAGCTGTATTTTACTGTAATATGAGCTCTATTTTACTGTAATATAAGCTGTATTTTACTGTAATATGAGCTCTATTTTACTGTAATATGAGCTGTATTTTACTGTAATATGAGCTGTATTTTACTGTAATATGAGCTCTATTTTACTGTAATATGAGCTGTATTTTACTGTAATATGAGCTCTATTTTACTGTAATATGAGCTGTGTTTTACTGTAATATGAGCTGTGTTTTACTGTAATATGAGCTCTATTTTACTGTAATATGAGCTGTGTTTTACTGTAATATGAGCTGTATTTTACTGTAATATGAGCTGTATTTTACTGTAATATGAGCTGTATTTTACTGTAATATGAGCTGTATTTTACTGTAATATGAGCTCTATTTTGCTGTAATATGAGCTGTGTTTTACTGTAATATGAGCTGTATTTTACTGTAATATGAGCTCTATTTTTCTGTAATATGAGCTCTATTTTACTGTAATATGAGCTGTGTTTTACTGTAATATGAGCTGTGTTTTACTGTAATATGAGCTGTATTTTGCTGTAATATGAGCTCTATTTTACTGTAATATGAGCTGTGTTTTACTGTAATATGAGCTGTATTTTACTGTAATATGAGCTGTATTTTGCTGTAATATGAGCTCTATTTTTCTGTAATATGAGCTGTATTTTACTGTAATATGAGCTGTATTTTACTGTAATATGAGCTGTATTTTACTGTAATATGAGCTGTATTTTACTGTAATATGAGCTCTATTTTGCTGTAATATGAGCTCTATTTTGCTGTAATATGAGCTGTATTTTACTGTAATATGAGCTGTATTTTACTGTAATATGAGCTCTATTTTACTGTAATATGAGCTCTATTTTACTGTAATATGAGCTGTGTTTTACTGTAATATGAGCTGTATTTTACTGTAATATGAGCTCTATTTTACTGTAATATGAGCTGTATTTTACTGTAATATGAGCTGTATTTTACTGTAATATGAGCTCTATTTTACTGTAATATGAGCTCTATTTTACTGTAATATGAGCTGTATTTTACTGTAATATGAGCTCTATTTTACTGTAATATGAGCTCTATTTTACTGTAATATGAGCTGTATTTTACTGTAATATGAGCTGTATTTTACTGTAATATGAGCTCTATTTTGCTGTAATATGAGCTCTATTTTACTGTAATATGAGCTGTATTTTACTGTAATATGAGCTGTATTTTACTGTAATATGAGCTGTGTTTTACTGTAATATGAGCTGTATTTTACTGTAATATGAGCTCTATTTTTCTGTAATATGAGCTGTATTTTACTGTAATATGAGCTGTATTTTACTGTAATATGAGCTGTATTTTACTGTAATATGAGCTCTATTTTGCTGTAATATGAGCTCTGTTTTGCTGTAATATGAGCTGTGTTTTACTGTAATATGAGCTGTATTTTACTGTAATATGAGCTCTATTTTTCTGTAATATGAGCTCTATTTTACTGTAATATGAGCTCTATTTTACTGTAATATGAGCTGTGTTTTACTGTAATATGAGCTGTGTTTTACTGTAATATGAGCTCTGTTTTACTGTAATATGAGCTCTATTTTACTGTAATATGAGCTGTATTTTACTGTAATATGAGCTGTATTTTACTGTAATATGAGCTCTATTTTGCTGTAATATGAGCTGTATTTTACTGTAATATGAGCTGTGTTTTACTGTAATATGAGCTGTATTTTGCTGTAATATGAGCTGTATTTTGCTGTAATATGAGCTCTATTTTACTGTAATATGAGCTGTGTTTTACTGTAATATGAGCTGTATTTTGCTGTAATATGAGCTGTATTTTACTGTAATATGAGCTGTATTTTGCTGTAATATGAGCTGTATTTTACTGTAATATGAGCTGTATTTTGCTGTAATATGAGCTGTATTTTGCTGTAATATGAGCTCTATTTTACTGTAATATGAGCTGTGTTTTACTGTAATATGAGCTGTATTTTGCTGTAATATGAGCTGTATTTTGCTGTAATATGAGCTGTATTTTACTGTAATATGAGCTGTATTTTGCTGTAATATGAGCTCTATTTTACTGTAATATGAGCTGTATTTTACTGTAAAATGAGCTGTGTTTTACTGTAATATGAGCTGTATTTTACTGTAATATGAGCTCTATTTTACTGTAATATGAGCTGTATTTTGCTGTAATATGAGCTGTGTTTTACTGTAATATGAGCTGTATTTTACTGTAATATGAGCTGTATTTTTCTGTAATATGAGCTCTATTTTACTGTAATATGAGCTCTATTTTACTGTAATATGAGCTGTGTTTTACTGTAATATGAGCTGTGTTTTACTGTAATATGAGCTCTATTTTACTGTAATATGAGCTCTATTTTACTGTAATATGAGCTCTGTTTTACTGTAATATGAGCTGTATTTTACTGTAATATGAGCTCTATTTTTCTGTAATATGAGCTGTATTTTACTTAATATGAGCTGTATTTTACTGTAATATGAGCTGTATTTTACTGTAATATGAGCTGTATTTTACTGTAATATGAGCTCTATTTTGCTGTAATATGAGCTCTATTTTACTGTAATATGAGCTGTGTTTTTCTGTAATATGAGCTGTATTTTACTGTAATATGAGCTGTATTTTACTGTAATATGAGCTGTATTTTGCTGTAATATGAGCTGTATTTTACTGTAATATGAGCTGTATTTTACTGTAATATGAGCTCTATTTTGCTGTAATATGAGCTCTATTTTACTGTAATATGAGCTGTGTTTTTCTGTAATATGAGCTGTATTTTACTGTAATATGAGCTGTATTTTACTGTAATATGAGCTGTATTTTACTGTAATATGAGCTCTATTTTACTGTAATATGAGCTGTATTTTACTGTAATATGAGCTCTATTTTGCTGTAATATGAGCTCTATTTTGCTGTAATATGAGCTGTGTTTTACTGTAATATGAGCTGTATTTTACTGTAATATGAGCTCTATTTTGCTGTAATATGAGCTCTATTTTGCTGTAATATGAGCTGTGTTTTACTGTAATATGAGCTGTATTTTACTGTAATATGAGCTCTATTTTTCTGTAATATGAGCTCTATTTTACTGTAATATGAGCTGTGTTTTACTGTAATATGAGCTGTGTTTTACTGTAATATGAGCTCTGTTTTACTGTAATATGAGCTCTATTTTACTGTAATATGAGCTGTATTTTACTGTAATATGAGCTCTATTTTACTGTAATATGAGCTGTATTTTACTGTAATATGAGCTGTATTTTACTGTAGTATGAGCTGTATTTTGCTGTAATATGAGCTCTATTTTACTGTAATATGAGCTGTGTTTTACTGTAATATGAGCTGTATTTTACTGTAATATGAGCTGTATTTTGCTGTAATATGAGCTGTATTTTACTGTAATATGAGCTGTATTTTGCTGTAATATGAGCTGTGTTTTACTGTAATATGAGCTGTATTTTGCTGTAATATGAGCTGTGTTTTACTGTAATATGAGCTGTATTTTGCTGTAATATGAGCTGTATTTTGCTGTAATATGAGCTGTATTTTACTGTAATATGAGCTGTATTTTGCTGTAATATGAGCTGTATTTTACTGTAATATGAGCTGTATTTTGCTGTAATATGAGCTGTATTTTGCTGTAATATGAGCTCTATTTTACTGTAATATGAGCTGTGTTTTACTGTAATATGAGCTGTATTTTGCTGTAATATGAGCTGTATTTTGCTGTAATATGAGCTGTATTTTACTGTAATATGAGCTGTATTTTGCTGTAATATGAGCTCTATTTTACTGTAATATGAGCTGTATTTTACTGTAATATGAGCTGTGTTTTACTGTAATATGAGCTGTATTTTACTGTAATATGAGCTCTATTTTACTGTAATATGAGCTGTATTTTGCTGTAATATGAGCTGTGTTTTACTGTAATATGAGCTGTATTTTACTGTAATATGAGCTGTATTTTTCTGTAATATGAGCTCTATTTTACTGTAATATGAGCTCTGTTTTACTGTAATATGAGCTGTATTTTACTGTAATATGAGCTCTGTTTTACTGTAATATGAGCTCTATTTTACTGTAATATGAGCTCTATTTTGCTGTAATATGAGCTGTGTTTTACTGTAATATGAGCTGTGTTTTACTGTAATATGAGCTCTATTTTACTGTAATATGAGCTCTATTTTACTGTAATATGAGCTCTGTTTTACTGTAATATGAGCTGTATTTTACTGTAATATGAGCTCTATTTTGCTGTAATATGAGCTGTATTTTACTGTAATATGAGCTGTATTTTACTGTAATATGAGCTCTATTTTACTGTAATATGAGCTCTATTTTACTGTAATATGAGCTGTATTTTACTGTAATATGAGCTCTATTTTACTGTAATATGAGCTCTATTTTACTGTAATATGAGCTCTGTTTTACTGTAATATGAGCTGTATTTTACTGTAATATGAGCTGTATTTTACTGTAATATGAGCTGTATTTTACTTAATATGAGCTGTATTTTACTGTAATATGAGCTGTATTTTACTGTAATATGAGCTGTATTTTACTGTAATATGAGCTCTATTTTACTGTAATATGAGCTGTGTTTTACTGTAATATGAGCTGTATTTTACTGTAATATGAGCTCTATTTTACTGTAATATGAGCTGTGTTTTACTGTAATATGAGCTGTATTTTACTGTAATATGAGCTGTGTTTTACTGTAATATGAGCTGTATTTTGCTGTAATATGAGCTGTGTTTTACTGTAATATGAGCTCTATTTTACTGTAATATGAGCTCTGTTTTACTGTAATATGAGCTGTATTTTACTGTAATATGAGCTGTATTTTACTGTAATATGAGCTGTATTTTACTTAATATGAGCTGTATTTTACTGTAATATGAGCTGTATTTTACTGTAATATGAGCTGTATTTTACTGTAATATGAGCTCTATTTTACTGTAATATGAGCTGTGTTTTTCTGTATTATGAGCTATATTTTACTGTAATATGAGCTCTGTTTTACTGTAATATGAGCTGTATTTTACTGTAATGTGAGCTGTATTTTACTGTAATATGAGCTCTGTTTTACTGTAATATGAGCTGTATTTTACCATAGTATAAGCTGTATTTTACCGTAATGTGAGCTTTGAGCAAATAGACTTAATTTTAGGCAATTTTTTGTGTATTTAGTTTCATAAGTAGTTTAAGGCGGCCCTAAAGCGGGTGTCACGTCCACACCCTGTGTTTGTTTATTTCTGTTTACTTCTGTTTTTCTTCTTACGCTCTTAGTTATCCTGTTAGTTACTATGGTTATTTACGGTCTACAGCCCTTGTCTCATTATCTAACTGAGTTTTATTGTTTTCCTTTCACATACAGCTGAAGTCAGATTTATTAGTGCCCCATTTTAAATAATACTCGAATGATGTTGAACAGATTCAGGAGTTTCTCACAGTATTTCCTCTAATATATTTTCTTCTGGAGAAAGTCTTATTTGTTTTATTTCGGCTAGAATAAAAGCAGTTCTTAAGTGTTTTAAAGCCATTTTAAAGTCAATATTATTAGCCCCCTTCAGCAACATTAGTTTTGGATTGTCTCCAGAACAAACCACTGTTATTCAATGACTTGCCTAATTACCGTAACTTTACCCTAATTAACCTAGTTAAGCCTTTAAATGTCACTTTAAGCTGTATAAAAGTGTCTTGAAGAATATCTAGTCTAATATTATTTACTGTCATCATGGCAAAGAGAAAATAAATCAGTTATTAGAGATGAGTTATTAAACTATTATGATTAGTAATATGTTAGAAATTTGCTTTCTGTTAAACAGAAATTGGGGAAAAAATAAACGGGGCTAATAATTCAGCTGTATATGCTATTTTGTATTTGTCTGTTGTGTTTTAGTTACTCCTGTGGCGTCCGTGTGTTCACTGTGTGTCAGATTTTGCCTGGTGTAATAATATTATACTGTATATCATCTAATATTATTGAATATAATATTCTATAATATTATATGTGATCAAATAGAGCAGAAATCTGAAGCGTGATGGTGTTGATGTAAATGACAGTGTTGAGTTCAGATTTCAGTGCTGTTGTGTGTAATAATAAATCGTTCGTCAGTGAAGACAGATCTGAGGAGGGTTTAAGTGCTCTTAAGTATGTTCAAAGTGTTTATAGTTCTGTATTATTCTGTGCGCAGTACATAAATCAAGCATGAACAATAGAGGGTGTGAGCTTTACTGTACTCGTGTTCAGGAAATCAACATTCACAAGATTTCTCTCTCGCACACAAACACAAAAAAGGCAAACACTTCCTTGTAGTGATGTGCAGAAACATTTGATGGAGAGATAGCAGTAAGATCACTGAGCGTGAAAATCAGCTCCACTAAATATAGACGTGTGGACTTCTGCTGTGAGCTCATCTGTTTTTGAGCATATAAAAACCAGTAAAATGCACATCTCAAAGTGTTTAATACAACAATAATAATACAGAAAGGTTCACAATATTAATCCAAATTTCATTTAAAACCTCAATACAGTTTATTTGCCAGATATGTGTTTAATGAATTGATTACATCAATTTGTGTTTATTAATAAAATAATATGTATATCAATTATGGACAACATTATGACAATAATAAGACACATTAGAAAATGAATCTTTGGAACAAATACACATGATAAAATACTTAATATGAAATAAATAAAAATGACTATTTATTAAGGTCATGTGTTTTAGAGCATGATCATAGTAAAATGCACTTCTGAAAGTGTTAATACCAATAACAACACAAACATGTGCACAATATTGGATGATTTTCACTTAAATCTTCTCAAAATTGTCAATATTACATGATTTTAATACAAATGTTTAATTAAAAGCTTCTCTATGCACCGGTTTATTTGCCATATATGTATTTAATGAACTTGATCACATCAATTTGTGTTTATTAAAAAAAGAAAATATATATAAAGTTTGGACAACATTATGAAAATAACAAGACAAAATGACTTTGTGTTTTTGAGCATAAATAAAACATATAATCATAGTAAAATGCACTTCTGAAAGTGTTTATAACAATAACAACACAAACATGTGCACAATATTGGATGATTTTAATACAGATTTTCATTTAAAACCTCTATACACCAGTTCATTTGACTTGTATGTATTTAATAATTTGTTTGATTAAATGATTAAAGCATATACAGTTGAAGTCAGAATTATTCGCCCCCCTGTTTATTTTTTCCCCAATTTCTGTTTATCAGAGAGCAGATTTCTTCAACACATTTCTAATCATAATAGTTTTAATAACTCATCTCTAATAACTGATTTATTTTCTCTTTGTCATGATGACAGTAAATAATATTAGACTAGATATTCTTCAAGACACTTCTATACAGCTTAAAGTGACATTTAAAGGCTTAACTAGGTTAATTAGGGTAACTAGGCAGGTTAGGGGAATTAGGCAAGTTATTGTATAATGATGGTTTGTTCTGGAGACTATCCAAAACAAATATAGCTTAAAGGGGCTAATAATTTTGACCTTAAAATGGTGTTTAAAAAATTAAAAACTGCTTTTCTTCTAGCCGAAATAAAACAAATAAGACTTTCTCCAGAAGAAAAAATATTATCAGACATACTGTGAACATTTCCTGAATCTGTTAAACATCATTTGGGAAATATTTAAAAAAGAATACAAAAATCAAAGGCGGCTAATAATTCTGACTTCAACTGTGTGTGTGTGTGTGTGTGTGTGTGTGTGTGTGTGTGTGTGTGTGTGTGTGTGTGTGTGTGTGTTTTAATGAACTTCAAAGATTTATGAAAAGAAAACCCACTCAATACAAATTCATTATGGACATTTAAAATAAAAAATGTGTATTTCTATATACCAAATGTAAAATATTTGCTTAATTTGTTCTTTGTTAAGGTCATGTGTGTTTGTAAGTGTGTCTGTCTGTCTGAAGGCGTTACTCTTCACTCGCTCTATTAAGTGAACAAGTGTTTCAGCTGGAACGGATCCACACACGTATCAGACACACCCAACACAACCTTCACATTACTTAACTACTTCACCTAGTTTACACACAGAGTTGAAGATTGCCAGTCATTTAAGTCGAGAATGTCATTTTCACATCAGTGCTGAAAAAGTCTAAACAAACCATACGACTTCAGCTCAATAAACCACTAATCTGCTGCTCATATGTAGTCAGTAAGCTAGTGGTGGAGTTTAGGTTTGAGTAGGGATGTAGAATAGGATCATACTTTATTAGTGCTAATAAACAGTTCATATCATAATAATAATATATTGTAATAAACGTGGGCGTTGCAGTGGGTAGCACGATCGCCTCACAGCAAGAAGGTCGCTGGTTTGAGTCTCGGCTGGGTCAGTTGGTGTTTCTGTGTGGAGTTTGCATGTTCTCCCCGTGTTGGTGTGGGTTTCCTCCGGGTGCTCCGGTTTCTCCCACAGTCCAACACATGCGCTATAGGGGAACTGATCAACTAAATTGGCCGTAGTGTATGGGTGTTTCCCAGTGATGAGTTGCAGCTGGAAGGGCATCTGCTGTGTAAAACATATGCTGGAATAGTTGGCGGTTCATTCCGCTGTGACAACCCCTGATTAATTAAGGGGCTAAGCTGAAATGAATGTAATAATTTTGAAAAATAGTAGCTTAATAATGATAAACCTTAATATTGTAATGCTAATGATCAGTTCATATCTCAATGATAATAATAAAAATAATAATAAATCAATAATATTGAATAATATCTAATAATAATATCTTTATAATAATACATCTTAATGCTAATAAACAGTTAATATCTTAATAATAATAGTATTAACCATACAAATATTAATAATATAATCTTAATTATATTAAATCTGAATAATATCTAATAATAATATCTTAATATTATGACATCTTAATAATATATGTTGATGCTAATAAACAGTTATTATAATACTAATAATAATAATGTACTTCATTAAATAAATTAACATATTAATATTTCATTCATAAGAAGCACTTTTGAATTGTGAAGTTAAACTTGTTTAGTGTTTAAACACTATAGAATGTATTACCATTATTATTTGTTTAAAACATAATATATAATCAATTTATTTTAAAAAATGGCGAAAATGTCAGCATTTTTGTTACTCACAATGTGTATTTACATTTATCTATTTAATGTTTTGTTTATATCTTAATGCTCCATATTTAAGATTCCTTTTAAAATATCTGCAAATATGAAAATCTATAAAAAGTTCAGATTATATATATATATATATGTGTGTAAATTTAACAGAATATTAAGATGATTGTTTTTTAGAACTTCTAATAAACCCACTGGAATAAATATGTTTTAACTTCTATATTTTTAAGGTTATGTAACTCTTAACTGAAGCTGATATTACAGTAGTCAGTCTGGACTGTTGACCTCGTCTGGCTCTTGATTTCATTATTTTATTTTATTCACAGTTTAACAAACACATCGACATCTACTGAGATTTCAGTTCAGAAGCTTACAGAATCTGTGCTCAATTACTGTTTCTTTGTTGTTTTAGGACACGATTGGGCTTAATCCATCTCATCATTGAGGATACATACCCAGTTCTACATTTCTAAGGACAACAGAATGTGTAACCGCAGGTACATCTGCTCGCAGTTTTTGTTTTATTCTTTTGCTAATCCACCAGAGGCTGCTGTGTACGCTTTTTGATGATCTCAAATTACTCTTGTGTGTCCTCTTCTTGCGTAAATCCACCAGAGAGTACAATATACACTTCAGCCGACCATGGGTTCATTTCCGAAATTACCTTTAATTTTAGTTGGTTAGCCCACTAAAGTCGCAAGTTCCGTTGTTACAAACATAGTTTGTTGATTTGACATTTCACAAATCCATTGTTCAAATGAACATTCGCAAACTGCATCGCAAACTTGCACTCTTGCAACTACACCTCTGGAGCTGTAGTTAGGTGTATAGTTCCTGGCTGTGTTCTATTCCCAGTTATCCCCCCCCCCCCCCCCCCCCCCCATGCCCTATTCCTTTAGAACATTCCCACATTTAAACTCGGAATGTTTTAAAAACAAACTAGCATTAAGGTCATCTCTCTTAGGTGTAATTTGCTTTCAAAGTATTTTTACAGTTCAGTTTTAGCGATCTTCATATTGACGATTGCACTTCCTTCACAGTGCACTTTGAAAACATTGATGTCATTTTGAACGCAGCAGTGGCTCAAGACGAATGCTATAGGTGACCTATTATTTAAAAGCGGAATTTATGTAACATCTCCAAACCTCCAAAAAACAAAATATATAGCACATGCTTATGCTTTTGATTTATTAAGAAATGTAGCCTACTGACATGGCGTGTTGGTTAGAACATTTCTGCAAAGGTTTGAATGTGTCAAAGTTGTAAACTTTTCAAAAAAATAAAATAAATAAACAATTTCCTACTTTAATAATAATAATAATAAATTAATAACTATAAATTAATAACTATAAATTAATAATAAAAGTACTACTGATAATAATAATAATATGAATATTTTTTTATTGTTAAGTAGGATTTATTTTCATTTCTTAATAAATAGTGTATTGTAAATTACAACTATTAACAATTTCTATGATTTATAAATGAGATTAGAATGCATGTTAGCTTTTTGTAAGTGATTTTATGTTTTAGAATAGAATATGGAATATTCTTAATATTTGTGTATATTTCAGTTAATACGGAGAGTGCATGCTTTGACCAAAACTAGCCTAATATTGGATTTAAAAATAAATAAATAAATTTGTGTACATGTAAAACAATATAATTTGCACAAAAATTGTGTTTTTTTTTTTCTCTGAAGAAGTTGTTACTCCTCCCTGTTTAGAGCATCATTATGGGCGTTTTACGTTTTAACTAACATGGTTCAAACGATGGATCTGCGACAGAGAAGCTACAGGTTTTGGGAAACACTCATCACTACGTTGTTCTTTTCCCAAACGATGCATCATACTATGATAGTTCAGCCACGAGTTATGTCGTTGTTTGGGAAACGCACCCCAGGCCAGCTTGACTGAGCAACTGACCCATCCACCCTCTTCCATAAACACAAACAATAGCCTGTTGTTCATTTATTTTATTTTTTTATTTTTGCTTTTGTTTTACCTGGTTTCAGGAACTGTTCCTCACCGGACTCCGCTTCACTCTGCATCCCAAGTCCATCGACATACAAGGTGAGCTACAGGGCAAACTGGTAACACTGGAAAAGCCATCCATACGGATGTAAGCTGTCAGCTGCTAGCCCTGAACAGATAAAAACAGAAGCCATCGGTGGCGTCATACCATCCCATAGCATTCATTTTAATAATGAAATACAGCCATATGTACCTCTGGATACCCAAATATGTACCTCTGGGTACATATATCGCACTCTTCAGAAATGTAGACAGGGGTACGCATCTACAATGAGCCTCTGTTGGCTTAATCTTTGATTATAAAGTTTTATTTGGCATTATTGTGTTTATTGTGTACTTTTGCATCACAAGCAGCTCTTCAGTTGTGTAGCTGATTGTGACAAAACACTTCTGTTCAAAATACACAGGAAAAGCAAGCACTGGAGATTATTTGTTGTGCCGTATTCCTGTTGTACCCATACCCATATTGAAATATGACCCCAAAACCATGACACATATCGAACTGTGGCTTACATGTATTGTTACACTCCTAAAATCTGGACATAGATCAGTCAAACTGAAGCCAAAACCATTTAAACAAAAGCCGGTCCATTTTAGAGGTTTTGCTGGTCGGTCGGTGCATCTCTAAATCGATTCATCATGTCTGGATGTGTTCAGATGCTGGAGATGTTATTAGTGAAGCATGCAGAATGCTGGTAATCTCAGATCATGTTTGAGGTTTTACAGTAAACTGTACATAAAGATAAGCAGTTTCATGGGAAAACACAATACGCGCTGTCTACACTCACACATTTGAGCCTAATTCAGTGTGTTATATGCTGTTTCTTGACTTTTTCCCACTGATCTTCATGCTGGAGTGTTGTTTGTTTATTTATTGATTTGTTTATCTGTGTTAAGCTGCTTTGTCACAGTCTGCATTTGTGTAATAAAGATAAGATGCATGAGGATTAATTAAGAATATTCCTGCAATTGTTTCCGAGTAAGTCCTTCTTGTGTTTGTTTGTTTGCTTTAAGTGTATGCGGTAGTTGAGTGACATTTTTAAAGTGTTTTCCAATGACGCTCAAAAGAAGCCGAAGTGTTGCCAACATTCCTCAAACATCTTCTTTTGTGTTCAAACATTAGTAATTAATACTGGTTATACTGGAGGACGAGTAAAGCAGCACACTGTAAAAAAGTCTAAGATTCTTCTGTTGACGTTGATGATTTCTAAACACTTCAGACATCCACTGACGCTTCATTACTGCGTAAACGCTTTCTTCAGCTCGGTTCTTACAAATGAGCTTGTCTTTTAACTGCGGCTGGGTATCGTTTTCACTTTAGTGATTCTGTTCATCCAATCCAGTTCATATTGATACTCAATTCCGATTCCAATATTTATTGGAGAGAGAAAGAAAAAAAGAGCAAATACTTGAGTTTTTTAGCATCTTATTTTCATGCCACATTTATTCTATAACCAGTAGGATGCCACTGTTAATGGGATATTTCAGCCCAAAATGAGCTTTTACTCATTATTTGTCACTCTTAAATACTTTCAAAGCTTTACGAGTTTCTTTGTTCAGTAACACTTAATTTTGATGGTTTATTTGAGTATTAGTAGACTGTCTGCTTAATTACTGCTGCTTCTGCTCCTTCAACAGACATTTAACTGACTATAGGAAACTTTGCAAGTACATGTCAACTTACACTAATCCTAACCTAACAGTCTACTTATAATCTAATGAGGATTAGGTGGCATGTAGATGCAACATAACTTAAATTCAACAAACGGACCATCAAAATAAAGTGAGACCCTTTCTTCTATTAAACACTATAGAAAATATTTTGAAGAATGATAGAAACAACATAGGCTCATTCTGAAAATGTACCCCTGTATACATTTCTAGAGATTCGCGAATTAAGTAGCCAGAGGTACGGTAGAGCTCACTGTGTACGCTGGAGGATTTGAGACACCGATTGAAGATGACTGCGATGACAGGGTTTAAGTCCAGTGAAGAACAGTTCCAGAAAACAGGTTAGACAAAGGTCAGTCAGTCAGTCAGTCAGTCGATTGCGGCCTCTGGTGCAGTTACATGAGAACAGCAGGCATGAATGGCACTCGTGAGAGATATCTGAGATCTGAAAAGCGTACACAGCCGCCTCTGGTGGATTCACGAAAACAAATGCTGCAAAAAATCGTTCGTCCTGGGACGTATTTTGCGCTCTCCAAAAATGTATACAGGGGTACATATCTATAATGGGCCTGGGTTGGATAGAAACCTGTAACGCTTGACGTCCATAGTAGGAAAACACAAATACTAAGGAAGTCATTTTCTTTTGTGTTCAACAGAAGAGAGAAACAGGTTTGAAACAATGGTGAGTAAATGATGAAAGAGTATTGATTTTGAGTGAACTGTTCCTTTAACTGCGAGAACTTCTGTCAAATATTAAATAACACGTTTACTAATAGTTTAGTACAACGTGTCATCCAAGCTGCCTGAATGTATTTAATCGTGATCACTAGTTAATAATTAAAACTATCCAGAATTCTACAGCTTTAATCATAAGGTCTTTTCATCTGTGTTTTATAGTGTGAGATGCTGCGGTTGCTAATATTCCAACTCCTGCTCATTCTGATTACGTACACCTATATTCGTTTCTGAAGAGCGCCAAATACGTCACAGGAGCTGCTTTTTTTGCAGTTTTTGTTTTCGTGAATCTACAAGAGGGCGCTGTGTACGCTCTTCATATCTCAAATTTCTCTCTCGAGTGCTGTTCACGCCTGCTGTTCTCACATAAATCCACCAGAGGCCACTGTCGACTGACTAACTGACCCGAAAAAGAAAAGCGTGATTTTTACCACATGTTCAGATTTTACCATGTTCTCACCCTGTTATTTACTTGTTTATTTTATTTGTTGGCTTTTGTTTTACCTGCTTTCTGGAACCATAGTTCGCCAGACTCCAACCCCATCGTTGTGGTCAACTCCTCTGTGCATCTCAAGTCCGTCAATGTACGTGGCAAGCCACTGGGCAAACTGTTAACAATGGTAAAGCCGTGCATATGGAGGTAAACGGTCAGCTGATAGCGTGAAAAGAAACAGAAGCTCTTCAGAAATGTATACGGGGGTACGTATCCACAATAAGCCTGTGATATTAGCTGTATCTGCTGCGTTGTTGCAGGACTCGACTCTCCATTCAAAAACAATTAATGTTGCATAAAGTCATTTCTCCTAGTATAGTCTGAGAAAACTCGACATTAGAGACACTAGAAGAGCACTCACACTCAGTCACACACACACAATCAAATCACAGATCTTCTGATGAGTCTTTACAGCCGTCCACATCCAGCAGATGAAATGTTTTACTTTAAAGCTGCTGCTGGGTTGAAATATGAGTAGTGTGCTCATGAAGCATTGTAAGTACAACTTAGATTAAAGTATGTGTGCTCCCCAAATAATGACTAAAGTAAGTCTTTGAGAACGGGTTTCTCAAGCCAGGTGGTGCATTAGACCAGGGGCTCATCTCCTGTTTCCAAAGTGCATCACAAACTGCTTGAGGAACTGTTCTACTATGATTATTGGTGATGAAAATAAATGATGTTCAATAAGATGTACTTGTGTTTACTAACTGTTTATACCAATAGTATCTGCGATCAGCATCAGCGATGCAATGTCAGACACAATGCACTCAAATGGAGCGAGTGACGTCACTGTGAGGGGTGGGGTTAGGTGAGCCCATCAAAAAGTATTGGATGCAGCTCAGATTGCACTTCACCAGGTCAGCATCCAGACCCCTCTCGTTTATTCAGTTAAACATGAATGTTGAACTGTAGGCCTACATAAGCTCCAAACAGTGATTTTTAATGACCTTAATCTGACTAAAGTCATCACTGAACTAAACAGAAATGAAATTAAGACATGTGGAGTATGCAGATATTAGTGGCATTATTGAAGTAAACACCACAATCAAACTATTACCGTCATGTAGGACTTTTCAACATATTTTCCCACAAGATCCACACACACACACACACACACACACACACACACACACATTGCAAAATGCGGAGGTTTTTTCTTTCCAGTCGGCGTGCGTTATTAAACTCCACAACACTCTCACCAGTCCTTACTCCTTATTTGCCTCTAATAGCCCAGTTTGTCACGGGGGCATGAATGAAATGTTCATGAGTGAATGTGAAACTGCTCAACTGCAGTTAAAGTCACCCAAAATGACAGGAAACTCTTAATGAAAGCACTTGACGTAAACACCTTCATTATATTATTGTCTATTAAGGTGAATAACTAGACTACAGATGTCCATGTAGGCGTAGTCAGTAGTGTCTTCACAGTAAGTGAAAGATCCAGAAGGGCGTCCTGCTGATTTGATTCAGAAGGGCACTGTTTTGTCAGACGGCTCACCAGTTTGACTTTCATTCACCATCATTCATTTTAAAAAGCAGCCGCTCCATTTTATCTGTAGATGTTTTACTGGAACACATAAACTCTACAGGCGCCTGATAGTTAGATGTGGAGCTCACATTAATCAGAGTCACTCTAGTGAACTGCATCCATGTTAGCACGTCACGTTTGATGTGCTCATTTCACAGTAGGAACACACACAGGTTCAAACACTCGTTCTCATCACCTACAGTGCAATTCTGCCAGGTATACATCCACGCTAAAATATCAAGGTGAAAGTCATCATAGCTTGCGTAGAATAGACCCAGCTCACAACCCAACTTTGAGAATAGATTAACAGCCATATTGTTAAGAGCCATATGAAGCGCTTTCTCAGCTGTATGTGCTGTATCTGCATTGGTTGAGTGACGCTGCAGGCTGGTGTCAGTGTTTACTAGCGTAAAACCAGGAGTCGTAACTTAACACCTGTTTACATGACAGACAGATATTTGACACTTTCACTTATGTCAAAACAACATATCAGCGGGACAGTCAACACACACACACTCGACAATAATATTGAGGCCTGAATTTAAGACGTATGCCTTTAAAAAGCTCATAATAAAGCTTTTATTCATTATACAGCACCATTAGTCAGGCTTAAGTTCATTTAAATATAAAAATTAAGGACAGTTCATTTAAATATGAACTCACTCAAACACTCGCATACACACAGTCATACACATACACTAACACAGTCACATGCACACACTCACACAAACTTTCACACACATACACTCAAGCAAACGCACACTTTCACATACATTCACACACACACATACATATTACACATACTCTCACATACACATAGTCTTACACTCTCACACACTCACACAAACACACACTTCCACACAGACGCATACATGTTACAGATACTCACACACGTGCACATCACACACTTTTTCTCTCTCACCTACGCACACTCTTTCTCTCACACACAGACACGCACACTTTTTCCTTTTCTCTCTCTTTCTCACACACACATGCCCACACACACTCTCAGCATGCGTCGTCCACATGCACCATCCGTCCAATCAGAGATCAGGGTGTGTGTGTGTGTGTGTGTGTCATGAGGAATCTGCAAATTTCTCTTCTTATTTCCTCTCTGAGATCAAATACAGAAATGCCTGAATCATTCTCATATCGAGAGTGTGTCAAACACCACGCTAAATAACACACACTAATCAAGGCAAACATGTCAGAGAAACATCTGCTGAGAGTAATTATGATATTCTGATCAGATATTAATATAAACCTTATGATCTGCATTAGAACAGACTGTGACTGATCACACAAACACACATAAACACAGAGCTTCTCCTCTAATCTCAGGATATCACACGACCTCTTCAGTGTTCTTCATTTAAATGGCTCACGCTGAAGCCTTCAGTAAAGAAGTGTGCATCAAGTTTATTTTGTGATGTATACTTGAGTAATGCTAACTTATTTAAGCGTACTTCATCTAGTAAAATCTACTAACAGCATACTTGTGATAGTCTGAGGGAAGAAACTTTCCTTCAGTCGGCTGGTGCGTGACTGGATGCTGCGGAACCGTCTGCCTGAGGGTAGCAGAGAGAAAAGTCTATGGCTTGGGTGGCTGGAGTCGCTGATGATTCTCTTGGCTTTCCTCATGCACCTCCTGGTGTAGATGTCCTGGAGGGAGGGAAGCTCACCTCCTACTACGCGTCCAGCAGTTCGCACGATCCTTTGTAGACCTTTGCGATTGCTGCTGGTGCTGCTTTCGTACCAGGTGGTGATGCAGCCAGTGAGGATGCTCTCCACAGTGCAGGTGTAGAACGAGCGGAGGATGTGGGGGCTCATTCCAAACCTCCTGAGACGCCTGAGGAAGAAGAGGCGTTGTTGTGCCTTCCTCAGCACTGCGTCTGTGTGGGCAGTCCATGTCAGATCCTCAGCGATGTGTACTCCAAGAAACTTGAAAGTGCTGACTCTCTCCACTGGTGCCCCGTTGATGGTGATGGGAGTGTGTTCTCTCTTCTCTCTCCTGAAATCCACCACCAGCTCCTTGGTTTTGCTGATGTTGAGTGAGAGGTGGTTTTCCTGACACCGCTGCGTCAGAGCGTGCACCTCCTCTCTGTAGGCCGTCTCATCATTATCGGTGATTAGGCCCACCACCGTTGTGTCATCAGCAAATTTAACGATGACATTGGAGCTGTGTTTGGATGTACAGTCATGTGTGTACAGGGAGTACAGGAGTGGGCTGAGAACACAGCCCTGTGGAGCACCAGTGTTGAGGATCAGTGTGGATGAGGTGATGTTGTTCATTCTGACCACCTGGCGTCTGCTTGACAGGAAGTCCAGGATCCAGTTGCACAGAGAGCTGTGTAGGCCCAGAGCCTGGAGCTTCACCACCAGCTTGGCAGGCACTATGGTGTTGAATGCTGAGCTGTAGTCCACAAACAGCATTCTCACATATGTGTTTTTGTTTTCCAGGTGAGACAGAGCAGTGTGCAAGGTGAAAGCAATAGCATCATCTGTGGAGCGGTTGTTTCTGTATGCAAATTGCAGAGGGTCAGTGTTAGCGGGCAGTACAGAGCAGATGTGGTTTTTAATCAGCTTCTCAAAGCACTTGCTGAAGATGGGTGTCAGTGCAACCGGACGCCAGTCATTCAAGCATGTGGTTTTAGCTGATTTCGGTATTGGCACGATAGTAGCTGTCTTAAAGCATGTAGGAACCACAGACCGAGAGAGCGAGAGGTTAAAGATGTCCGTGAAAACCCCCGCTAGCTGGTGTGCGCATGCTTTAAGTACACGTCCAGGGATGCCAACTGGGCCCGTAGCTTTTCGGATGTTCACGCGACGAAAAGATCTCGTCACATCCGCTACAGAAACAGAGAGTGTGCTGGCGGTTTTTGTGTCGGCCGCGGGAGCGTGCTGTGTGTGTGCGCTGTTCTGGGCTTCAAAGCGGGCGTAGAACGAGTTGAGCTCGTCCGGGAGAGACGCAGCAATGTTCACAGTGGCGGGTTTGTTACTTTTAAAGTCCGTGATGTAATTAAGTCCCTCCCACATGCTCCTTGCGTTATTGGTGTTAAATTGACCCTCTACCTTGTCTTTGTATTGACGTTTTGCTGCTTTGATCGTTTTCCTGAGGTTGTAGTTTGCTTGTTTTAGTTCCTCAGCATTTCAGAATTTAAAGGCGGAAGTTCGCACTGATAGGGCTGTTCGAACTTCGCGATTGATCCATGGTTTTTGGTTAGGGTAGATACGGACAGTTTTTGATGGGACTACGTCTTCTATGCACTTTCTGATGAAGCACGTAACTGTGTCTGAGTACACTTCAATGTCGTCATCAGAAGCTGCCCGGAACATCTCCCAGTCAACGTCATCAAAACAGTCTTGAAGTATGGAATCCGATTGGTCTGACCAGCTCTGAAATGTCCTGAGGGTGGGTGGTTCCCGTTTCAGTTTCTGCCTGTAAGCAGGCAAGAGCAGAACAGAAGAGTGATCTGATTTGCCAAATGGTGGGCGGGGGAGGGATTTGTAAGCATCCCGGAACGGAGAGTAGCAGTGGTCCAAAATACGATCACCACGCGTGTTTGTGGTGATATGTTGAAAGTATTTTGGAGCGATTTTCCTGAGGTTGGCGTTGTTAAAGTCCCCTGTAACAATAAACGCTGCCTCCGGGTGTGCGGTTTCCTGCTCGTTTATGCTCCCATACAGTTCCCTGAGCGCCTGCTCTGTGTTGGCTTGAGGATGAATGTAGACAGCCGTAATTATCACCGATGTGAATTCCCTTGGTAGCCAGTATGGTCGACACCGAAGCATAAGGTATTCCAGATCAGGAGAACAAAATGATCTAACTGAGTGTATGTTTCTCTCATCACACCATAAGTTGTTAATAAAGAAACAAACACCTCCTCTTTTTCCCTGTGAGTTCCTTCGTTCTATCCGCGCGGTGCACGGAGAACCCCGAAAGTTCAGCAGCTGTGTCTGGTACCTCCGCAGATAGCCAGGTTTCTGTAAGACAGATAATGCAGCAGTTTCTTGTTTCCCGTTGGAAGGAAATGCGCGCCCGTAGCTCGCAAAGTTTGTTGTCCAGTGACTGAACGTTTGGCAGCAGAATGGTGGGGAGCGGAGGTCGAAATCCACGGCGTCTTCGTCTGACCAGGACGCCGGCTCTCTTTCCTCTTTTCCGGCTGCGTTTGCGTCGCCGCCTCGGTTGTGTGGCCCAGACAAAGGGCTCTGTTGTTGTGTTTGTAAACAGAGCGTCGTTGAAGAACTCAAAGTTCGGTCTTCGGTGTGTGACGAGGGAGCCAATTTCCCAAGTGTGTATCTGTCGTAGGCAATAAGAGTGTGTACATCCAGCACGAAAAACAACAGAAATACAAGCAATCTGTATTTCAAAAGTTCACACTTTGCTGATGATTGATTATAAAGCGTGTTTGCTATGCTGTCCCGGGAGAGAGCCCTGAGCTCATAAGATCCTCGAGCCCGGGGCTCCCTCCCATTTGCGAGGTGAGAGGGGAGTTTGAGCTCAGGTAGATCTGGAGAACTCCCCTGCTGTAGTAGCTAATGAACAGATTGTGATTGCTCTTAAGAGATAACTACTTACTAGGAGCACGTCTGTGGTGCCGATTTGGATTAGTCAATTAACTTAAGTTGCATGTTTTTGGACAGTGGGAGAAAACCGTGGAACCCACGTGAGCACGGGAAGAACATGCAAACTCTGCACAGAAATGTCGGCTGGCTTGGTAAAGACTAGAACCAGAGACGTTCTTGCTGTGAGGCAACAGTGCTAACCACTGGGCCACCGTGCCACACATCTAGGAAAGGAGGAGGAGTAGAAGTGGAAGGGGGGATTCTTCAAAACGAAGATGGCTGTGATATGGAACTGAGGGTATTTATAGTGGCTTAGGAATCGTCTTATTCACATGGAGTTTACTTTAAAGCAGGTTGGGTTGTTTGTTTTCTTTTGTTTTTGTATTAAGTTTGTATTAAGATATGATATATATTAAGATATGATATAGATATAGAGCTTTGTAATAATATTATTTAATGCATTATCTAATTTGCCGTTATTTACTGTAAAATGTAACAATGAGTTATGTAACAGCGGGACTGAAAGAAAAGCAGGATCAGTGTTAGAGGCACTAGCTGATTATAAATACTCTAAAACTGTTCACTTTTTTAGGGGAGCTTTTTCTTATTTAAGATATTTGTCGTCTTTTATTATTTTGGCTTTGTTTTTGTTTTGCTAGTTTATATGAACTAATTATGAATTTAATTAGGAATTAGTAGCTTTACACTGTTTTCACTAAAGTGCTTAGAGATGTCACTGCTAAAGGCACAATATAAAATACAGTTTATTACTATGATAAAAACTGAACATGAAAATACTCGTCAGCGTAGTTATTTGTGAAATTTACCAGCAGTAAAACACTTTTCACTCAGAAATGGCTGAGAATTCTTTCAATAGTTCAACAAATTGTCAATTAATGATAAGCTGAGAGATTGAGATAGTATTTGTCTGTAAAACTTGTTTTGTGAATCTCTAAGATAAAATCCTCACAGTGTGCTGAAGGAGACGGAGATAACTGCTGTGACCAACAGTGAGAAAATCTGAATGAAGTGACGTAAAGCCTAAAAATAAGCCCCACAACACAGACAGAAGACAAAAGTGTAGACGGCCTTTGTGTGAGTAATATTTGGAGACAGGAAACTGTAAAAGCATCAGTGACATCAAGAGTCTGAACACACATGCATTATCTGGTGTCCCGCATGGGTGAAGGTGAATGGAGAAATAACCAGACGAAGCTCAAAAAGCACTTTATCATTGGACAAGATGACGTTGAACGAAGCCATGCGAGTCAATATGAGCAGCAGAATGTCATAAATTAGCGGATATTCACAAAAGAGGCTCAATGGAAACACATTCTTCAGCATACGCTTGTGAAAAACCACTAAAACACACTTTAATGTGCGTTTGACTGCAGGTCGTGTGTGAAATGAACACTAGGGGGCAGTGTGAGGAGATAGGCTTATGTTCCTTTTCACACTAATGATGTTTACAGGGACATATCCTTGATGAATAGAGGATTATGGTCATGCAGTATTTTGTACGACACTAAATAAACACCACAAAACAACTTAAACGTGTCTATAAATTGTAATGAATTTGCAGTGAAGCACACTTTCACTAAAGAGATTAAAGCTATGTTAAAATCAAGATAAAACTGTGTTCGCAGTGCACTTTTCCCTTACGTCTGCTTCTGAAAACACTATTGGTTGGGTTTAGGGAAGGGTTTAGCTCAGTGATTGGCTAGCTGATCTGAACAACAAGCTCCGCCTTCTCATCTAGTGTACAAGAAGGATGTGTGTGTCTGAAACGTATACAACAAAACACACACTAATAACATATTTCACATCCGCAAACATGTAGGCTGTTAGTGAGGTCAACAGGTTGTACTCTCCCTGTGCGCACACAGATATACAGTATATACACATAGACACATACAAACATACACATATTCTCAGATACACACACACAGACACACACTCGTAGACACATACTCATATGCATACACACACACACACACACACTCATAGACACACAATTAAACACATACATACAAGCATACTCATATACACATGCACACACACACACTGCAGTCTTTTATGTCTGGTTTATTTGATGTGATGTGATCAGTCATTTCCGTCACGTCACATATTTGTTGCGTTAATAATCAAAGTAAATATGTGACTGATAAGGCGACTCCTTACATATTTTGACCCAATCTAACATCAAACCAAAGTACTTTTAGTTTGGGTGAATTAATGTAATTATTCGCACAATCCTATTAGCATAAATACAGTATGAACAATATATTTTAAATAAAGCAATCATATGAAAAAGTACATGAGGCATGACTATTATTAGTAGTAGTACTTATTTTGTAGTGGTGATTCTACAGTTGCTATGGTAACACAACCACTATAGTAATTGAACGGGTGTGGTGATTCTCCAGTTGCTATGGTAACACAACCGCTATAGTAATCGATCTGTTGTGGCGATTCCGCAGTTGCTATGGTAACACAACCGCTATAGTAATTAAACGGTTGTGGTGATTCTCCAGTTGCTATGGTAACACAACAACTATAGTAATTGATTTGTTGTGGTGATTCTACAGTTGTTGTGGCAACACAACCGCTATTGTAATCGATCTGTTGTGGTGATTCTACAGTTGCTATGGCAACACAACCGCTATAGTAATCGATCTGTTGTGGTGATTCTACAGTTGCTATGGCAACACAACCGCTACAGTAATCGATCTGTTGTGGTGATTTTACAATTGCTATGGCAACACAACCACTATAGTAATTCATGTGTTGTGGTGATTCTACAGTTGCTATGGCAACACAACAACTATAGTAATTGATCTGTTGTGGTAATTCTACAGTTGTTATGGCAACACAACCGCTATAGTAATTGATCTGTTGTGGTGATTCTACAGTTGCTATGGCAACACAACTGATATAATATTTCATCTGTTGTGGTGATTCTACAGTTGCTATGGTAACACATCTCTTGTGGTGTTTCTACAGTTGCTATGGTAGCACACTGATATAGTAATGGATCTGTTGTGGTGATTCTACAGTTGCTATGGTAACACAACTACAGTAATTGATCTGTTGTAGTGGTTCTGCAGTTGCTATGGTAACACAACAACTATAGTAATTGATCTGTTGTGGTGATTCTACAGTTGCTATGGCAACACAACCGCTATAGTAATTGATCTGTTGTGGTGATTCTACAGTTGTTATGGCAACACAACCGCTATAGTAATTGATCTGTTGTGGTGATTCTACAGTTGCTATGGCAACACAACTGATATAATATTTAATCTGTTGTGGTGATTCTACAGTTGCTATGGTAACACATCTCTTGTGGTGTTTCTACAGTTGCTATGGTAGCACACTGTTATAGTAATGGATCTGTTGTGGTGATTCTACAGTTGCTATGGTAACACAACTACAGTAATTGATCTGTTGTAGTGGTTCTGCAGTTGCTATGGTAACACAACAACTATAGTAATTGATCTGTTGTGGTGATTCTACAGTTGCTATGGCAACACAACCGCTATAGTAATTGATCTGTTGTGGTGATTCTACAGTTGCTATGGCAACACAACCGCTATAGTAATCGATCTGTTGTGGTGATTCTACAATTGCTATGGCAACACAACCACTATAGTAATTGATCTGTTGTGGTGATTCTACAGTTGCTATGGCAACACAACCGCTATAGTAATTGATCTGTTGTGGTGATTCTACAGTTGCTATGGCAACACAACCACTATAGTAATTGATCTGTTGTGGTGATTCTACAGTTGCTATGGCAACACAACCGCTATAGTAATTAATCTGTTGTGGTGATTCTACAGTTGCTATGGCAACACAACTGCTATAGTAATCGATCTGTTGTGGTGATTCTACAATTGCTATGGCAACACAACCACTATAGTAATTCATCTGTTGTGGTGATTCTACAGTTGCTATGGCAACACAACAACTATAGTAATTGATCTGTTGTGGTAATTCTACAGTTGTTATGGCAACACAACCGCTATAGTAATTGATCTGTTGTGGTGATTCTACAGTTGCTATGGCAACACAACCGCTATAGTAATTGATCTGTTGTGGTGATTCTACAGTTGCTATGGCAACACAACCGCTATAGTAATCGATCTGTTGTGGTGATTCTACAATTGCTATGGCAACACAACCACTATAGTAATTCATCTGTTGTGGTGATTCTACAGTTGCTATGGCAACACAACCGCTATAGTAATCGATCTGTTGTGGTGATTCTACAATTGCTATGGCAACACAACCACTATAGTAATTCATCTGTTGTGGTGATTCTACAGTTGCTATGGCAACACAACAACTATAGTAATTGATCTGTTGTGGTGATTCTACAGTTGCTATGGTAACACAACTACAGTAATTGATCTGTTGTAGTGGTTCTGCAGTTGCTATGGTAACGGAACAACTGCAGTAATATAAATAACCCAATACTGTAGTTTTCCATTAGTGAATGGTGCATTATATTATAAATCTAACAGTGATAAATAAACAAGACTCTTAAAGATAATAATAGAGCGTCTGCATCAGTAACTGGTTTTACAGTCTTTGTTGAATAAAATGATTGGAGTGCAGTCGTGCGTTTCTCTCGGTGGGGGTGTGTTTAATGTGAAACCAGTTCAGAAACATCCAGATGCAGAGGGAAGAGAAATTAAAAGGGGAATTATTGCTATAATAAACAGGGTGTTTTTCTTAAGGTCAGTGACGTGTGTTGTGATTAGAAGCGCAGTGTGTGTGTTTCCTCATTTCAGATTTAAATCAGTGATTCAGTGTTTAGATTCGATCTCACAAACACTGCAGACAAAGACTCATTCAGCAGCTATTCAACACAAACTAATACACAAATACTGATACACACACACTGATACACACACACTAGCTGTGTTTCGATCCAAAGATGCCAATGAACTTTTTGCGCAAAACCTCAATATGGCGTAAAAGGAACAGTTTTTTCCCCCAGAGCTGTCTCCCTTTTGAACTCTGCCCCCCACTGACTCTTTTGCCCCCCCCCTCTCCTCATAACTCAGACTCCTCATAATCACTGCACTATTTAACATTTGCACATTTAAAAATTGCACATATTCATTGCACTGATTCATTTATTTGAACTGTACATACCCACTGCACATTTACATATGTAATTATGTACACACCCACTGTACATATACATATACATTTCTAATTATGTAATTATGTTTATCTATCTGCACACTTCTGATTTTTAATATCAACCTGTACATATATCCATCTATTGTAAATCTCTGTTCATAGCTAACACAACCTGTATATAATGTTCATAGTACATCCATCTGTAAATACCACCATAGTTTTTCTATAACTGCACTTTATAACTTATACCTGTATCCTGCACTTGCTGCTGTTGCACTCCTGGTTAGACCTAAACTGCATTTCGTTTCTTTCTACTTGTACATGTGTAATGACAATAAAGTTGAATCTAATCTAATCTAATCTAAAAAGGTGTGTGAATAAAGTTTCCATCCAACAATCACTTCCTGATTAACTGCTGCCAAATATCAACAGTGAAACAGAATTTACTGCGTGAATCTTCTCGTTATTTAATAAATGACTTGCGCCTCAGAAGACAATGCTGACACACAATGAACATGTGGTGAAGGAGTGAGACGCAGAGCACAGAGAACGCTTGGTCAGGAGTTGTTCTTATGAAGGGCCAAAAAGAAAACTTGATTGAGGGGGGTGGGCCGAAGGTAATATACCAGACTATTAAATTAAAGCTGCTATGGTCATTTCCTAGTTTATTGATACTGAAAAATGAATAGATAAGATGACTTCATATTAATATTGATATGTTTTTGTTTTTGTACATTTTATTATGAATTCCTTCATTCATTTTCTTTTCGGCTTAGTCCCTTTATTAATTGAACCGCCAACTTATCCAGCATATGTTTTATACAGCGGATGCCCTTCCAGCTGCAACACAGTACTGGGAAACACCCATACAATTCCATTCACACTCGTACACTACAGCCAGTTTTGCTTACCCAGTTCCCCTGTACCACATGTGTTTGGACTGTGGGGGAAACCGGAGCACCCGGAGACAACTCACGCCAACATGGGGAGAACATGCAAACTCCACACAGAAACACCAACTGACCCAGCTGGGACTATAATAATAATAATAATAATAATAATAATAATAATAACAATAATAAATAATAATTAATAATAATAATAATAATAATAATAATAAACGATAACAATGATAATAAATCATAATATGAATAATGATAAATAATAATAATAATAATAACAATAATAACAATAATAAATAATGATAATAAATAATAATTAATAATAATAATAAATGATAACAATGATAATAAATCATAATATGAATAATGATAAATAATAATAATAATACTAAATAATAATAATAATAATAATAAATATTAATAATAAATAATAATAATAATAAATCATATGAATAATGATAAATAATAATAATTAATAATAATAAATAATAATAATAATAATAAATATTAATAATAATAATAATAATAAATCATAAAATGATAAATAATAATAATAAATAATAATAATGATAAGTAATAATTTTATTAATTATGATAAAAATTATAATATTAATAATCATAAATAATAATAATAATATTATGATTATAATAATAATAAATAATCATAATAAATAATAATAACAATAATAATAATTATAATAATGATAATTAATATTAATAATAATAAGTAATAATAACAATATTTAATAATAATAATATTAGTAATAATAATCATAATAATAAATATATAATATTAATATTAATCTAAATTATTTAAAGATTTTAGAAAGAAAGCTACAGGGATACTAAAATATAACACATACAGATTGTTGGTGTGTTAATAGTTTTGTCTGTGGGATTAAAATAGTGTAAAAAGTGTGTGTGTGTGTGTGTGTGTGTGTGTGTGTGTGTGTGTGTGTGTGTGTGTGTGTGTGTGTGTGTGTGTGTGTGTGTGTGAGGTCATCTGGAGGTCACGTGCTCTTGTTCAGACTCGCTGAGCTTCTCGAATGTTCACAGCGCCCTCTGCTGGCCAACACTCAGATTCAGCACAACACAGCAAACATTCACACTACAGCATCACAAATCTGGATATTCATTTATAAATCTCCTATATATATATATATATTATTATATATATATATATATATATATATATATATATATATATATATATATATATATATATATATATATATATATATATATATATATATATATACTATCCTGTTCATAGACCTGTAAATCACTGATGCTTTTCTTCTTTAAAATTCACTGAAAAAGGTTAATATTCCTATTATTATCATTATTATTATTATTATTATTATTATCATTATTATTATTATTATTATCATTATTATTATTATTATTATCATTATTATTATTATTATTATCATTATTATTATTATTATCATTATTATTATTATTATTATCATTATTATTATTATTATCATTATTATTATTATTATTATCATTATTATTATTATTATTATCATTATTATTATTATTATCATTATTATTATTATTATTATTATTAATGTTTTTGGACAATGCTGTGTCCATGTTTACTTACTGGATTAAAACCAAACATTTGAAAAGAAAAGACTGAAACAGCATGTGTTTGGACTGTGGGGGAAACCGGAGCACCCGGAGAAAACCCATGCCAACACGGGGAGAACATGCAAACTCCACACAGAAACACCAACTGACCCAGCCGGGACTCAAACCAGAGACCTTCTTGCTAACCACTGAGCCACCGTGCTGCCCCAAAGACTAAAATAGCCTTCTCAAAATCTTTCTTTCATTTGATTACCGTATTTTTAATATTTAATAATGTTTAATGTTGTTTATCATACATATCCTCCTCTGAGATTGCTGGTAAATTCTTTAATGATTCTGGAAACAGTGAGTGAATGTTCAAACAGAAGGACTGATGTGTAATAATGTCTTGTTTACATTAAACAACATTAAAATATTGAAGTTATTATTTGTAAAATATAAACACAACACGCCAATAATCTGAGTTTGATTCACTCTGAGGGTAGAGTTGTGTAATAGAACAACACTTTCTGGTACAATCTTGTGTGTGTGTGCTCATATATACTGTTACAGAACATGAGCAGTCTAAGGTGTGTGTGTGTGCATGAGTGTGTTTTTTGTGTTAGTGTGTGTGTGAGTTTGTGTGTGTGTTTGTGCACACATCTGTGTATGTGTGCGCATATGCATGCTTGTGTTTGTGTGTGTCAGGAGAAAGGTGTGCTATACACACACACTCTCTGTGGTATTTAGTCTTTTGTGTGCCGTGACAGAGCAGATAAAGAAACACTTAAACACTGCAGTCAGAGTGAAAGTGCAGAGTTAAGAGCGTCTGCGGCTCTCAGAGACACATCAGTCATCATCAGCAGCAGCAGCAGCAGGGGCGAATCTCTAGCATTTCACCCTTAAAGAGTTTTTATTATATATATATATATATATATATATCGCCTATATAGTTGAAGGTAGTAATTTCTCAACATAATAGTGTTAATAAAGCATAGTAGCCAATAACTGATTTCTTTTCTCTCTGCCAAGATGATATATTGATTTTGATTATCAGGGGTTGCCACAGCGGAATGAACCGCCAGTTCCTAAGTACTGATATTCTTCATTTAGGTTGTTATTTAGGTCTTAAATTAAATCCCATGGTTCAATAAGTCACTCATAAAGAGTTCATGATCCATTATCATTGAATCAGTCATCTGCACATCAATAACTGTCTGGTTTAGCTCAGCTACCAAATCCGACCTCCGAAGACTACGTCGAATAGTTCAGACTGCTGAGCGAATCATTGGTACAACCCTCCCTACTCTCCAAGAACTGTACTTATCCAGAGCGAGCAGAAGGGCTGCTAAAATCACTCTGGACTCCTCACACCCAGCACACTGCCTGTTTGAACTTTTACCTTCTGGTGGACGCTACAGAGCACTGCGCACCAGAACAGCCCGACACAGAAACAGTTTCTTCCCTCAGGCAATCCATCTCATGAACACTTGATGATAGTAATTGTGGAACCAACATCACTACCTGCTATACACTTTATACACACATACACTTATTTAACAACACACTTTACATGCCAATTTGCACATAACAGCTGCACATTTTGTGTTGTATATAGTAATATAGCTGTACATACACTTGTCCATTTGTATATTTGCATTCACTTTTTAAAATATATTCATTATCTGTTTTTAGTCCTGTCTGTAATTCTGTTGCACTGTAGAAGCTCTGTCACCAAAACAAATTCCTCGTATGTGTGAACACACCTGGCAATAAAGCTCTTTCTGATTCTGATTCTAGATTAATAACGTGAGCAGAATTATTCAGTGACACAATTACGCCACCTGTTGTCTGAACAGTGCAATTACTGCAACTGTTATCTGATGGTTTCCAGTTGTTTTCAGTGAATTTAAAGGCATTTCACTGACATAATTCACTCTTCCATTTGTATATATGTGAAGCTCATGTGGATATATACAGCTGAAGTCAGAATTATTCGCCCCCCTGTTTATTTTTTCCCCAATTTCTGTTTATCAGAGAGCAGATTTCTTCAACACATTTCTAATCATAATAGTTTAATAACTCATCTCTAATAACTGATTTATTTTCTCTTTGTCATGATGACAGTAAATAATATTAGACTAGATATTCTTCAAGACACTTCTATACAGCTTAAAGTGACATTTAAAGGCTTAACTAGGTTAATTAGGGTAACTAGGCAGGTTAGGGTAATTAGGCAAGTTATTGTATATTGATGGTTTGTGCTGTAGACTATTGAAAAAATATAGCTTAAAGAGGCTAATAATATTGACCTTAAAATGGTGTTTAAAAATTAAAAACTGCTTTTATTCTAGCCGAAATAAAACAAATAAGACTTTCTCCAGAAGAAAAAATATTATCAGACATACTGTGAAAATTTCCTTGCTCTGTTAAACATTATTTGGGAAATATTTAAAAAAGAAGAAAAAATTAAAAAGGGGCGAATAATTCTGACTTCAACTGTACAGTATATACACTCATATATGTATGAGTTTCTTTCTCCAGTGAAACACAACACAGGATATGTTAGGAATGTTATTAACCTGTACCCATTGACTTCTATTCTGGGAAAAACAAGCACTATAGGACGTCAATGCTGCCGGTTTCTGACATTTTTCAAAATAACCTCTATTGTGTTTGACAGAAAAACAGGTTTGTGAATGAGTGAAGAATCATAATAGGTTGAACGGTGAGTGAGTTTTCAGTTTTGAGTGAACTGTCCTCTTAATCTTTTCATAGTGTATCCAAAATCTAATGTAAGTCTAAGAGAGGAAACAAGAGAGCTCAAATCTGCAAGAGAAATAGGAAAATATAAAAGAGATTTAAACAATTTTTGCTTATGAATAATACAAATTTAAATTCAATATAGCTGTAAAAAAGATACATAAAAATATATATTCAACAAATAAAGATTTGTTTAGATTTGATCATAATAGAAAATAACGACAAAAGGATTGTGTCCGTTTTATTAACTTAACAACATAACATTAAAAAATACACTCACCGGCCACTTTATTAGGTACACCTGTCCAACTGCTCGTTAACGCAAATTTCTAATCAGCCAATCACATGGCAGCAACTTAATGCATTTAGTCATGTAGACATGGTCAAGACGATCTGCTGCAGGTCAAAGCGAGCATCAGAATGGGGAAGAAAGGGGATTTAAGTGACTTTGAACGTGGCATGGTTGTTGCTGCCAGACGGGCTGCTCTGAGTATTTCAGAAACTGCTGATCTACTGGGATTTTCACGCACAACCATCTCTAGGGTTTACAGAGAATGATCTGACAAAGAGGAAATATCCAGTGAGCGGCAGTTCTGTGGGCGCAAATGCCTTGTTGATGCCGGAGGTCAGAGGAGAATGGCCAGACCGGTTCCAGCTGATAGAAAGGCAACAGTAACTCAAATAAGCACTCGCTACAACCGAGGTCTGCAGAAGAGCATCTCTGAACACACAACACGTCCAACCTTGAGGCGGATGGGCTACAGCAGCAGAAGACCACACCGGGTGCCGCTCCTGTCAGCTAAGAACAGGAAACTGAGGCTACAATTCACACAGGCTCACCAAAACTGGACAAGAGAAGATTGGAGAAACGTTGCCTGGTCTGATGAGTCTCCATTTCTGCTGACACATTCAGATGGTCGGGTCAGAATTTGGCTTCAACAACATGAAAGCATGGATCATCCTGCCTTGTATCAGCGGTTCAGGCTGCTGGTGGTGGTGTAATGGTGTGGGGGAGATTTTCTTGGCACACTTTGGGTCCATTAGTACCAATTGAGCATGGTGTCAACGCCACAGCCTACCTGAGTATTGTTGCTGACCATGTCCATCCCTTTATGACCACAGTGTCTCCATCTTCTGATGGCTACTTCCAGCAGGATAACGCACCATGTCATAAAGCCCCAATCATCTCAGACTGGTTTCTTGAACATCACAATGAGTTCACTGTACTCAAATGGCCTCCACAGTCACCAGAGCTCAATCCAATAGACCTTTGGAATGTGTTGGAACGGGAGATTGGCATCATGCATGTGCAGCCGACAAATCTGCAGCAACTGTGTGATGCTATCATGACAATATGGAGCAAAATCCCTGAGGAATATTTCCAGCAGCTTGTTGAATCTCTGCCATGAAGGATTAAGACAGTTCTGAAGGCGAAAGTAAGGTAAGTATTAGCAAGGTGTACCTAATAAAGTGGCCGGTGAGTGTATATGGACAGTAACAATTATAATATAATAAATTATTATAAACATAGAAGGAGCGTAGAGGAAACCAGGGGGATCAATGAGTAGAGAAAATAAAAATGAAGACATACAGTAATAGCAATGAAATAATAATAAGAAAATAGGCCTATTGGGCAGCACTGTGGTGCAGTGGGTACCTCACAGCAAGAAGGTCGCTGGTTTGAGTCTCGACTGGGTCAGTTGGTGTTTCTGTGTGGAGTTTGCATGTTCTCCTCGTGTTGGCGTGGGTCCAAAAACATATGGTATAGGTGAATTGGGTAAGCTAAAATTGGCCGTAGTGTATAAGTGTGTGTGTGTGTGAATGAGTGTGCATGGTTGTTTCCCAGTACTGGGTTGCAGCTGGAAGGGCATCTGCTGCGTAAAACATATGCTGGATAAGTTGGTGATTCATTCTGCTGTGGCGACCCCTGATTAATAAAGGGTCTAAGCCGAAAAGAAAAGCAAGTAAATAAAAACAAAGTACAGATGCTATAACAGAATCTCAAATAGGGCACGACAAGACAAGCCTTAGTGATGCCTGAACCAGAGAGTGTTGCAAAATATTGTGGCAATTCTTTAATAAATACCTCAAAAGCGATTTACTATTGGAGAATCTGCATTTATGGCTGTGATATTTAGCAAGGAGAAGTCAACGAGAAGGCTTTCTCAATGTTATTATAAAGGCGTAGAATCTGCAATATCCACTGATGACTGAAATGTCCAACGCAATAATTAAATCGCCTTCAAAATAAACAATGCTCCGTCAACCCTTAGTAACCCAGACATGCAGAAAGGGTTAAATCATGTTCTGTTCTGGGGTCCTCCCCCAAACACATGCGGACAGTGTGATTGGCTGGGCATTTCTGTGCTGTGAGGTGTGTCTGACAGCTGTTCAATAATGATGTGAGAAGTGGAAACACATGGACATGTTCCAGTCCTCCTCCACTCTGGACATAAGGAGCTGCTTCTCAAAGACGAGTGTAAGTCACTTTAAGTCAAGTTCACTACATTAATATTAACCAAGGCTGTGCATTTGATCCAAAGTCAGTTTTGACCTCAGTGATTATGAATAAGCAATAATCGGGATGAAACTGTGGTTAAAGTGCATCACATGCCTCTCTAAATGTGTATTCATATCTCCTCAAAGCCCGACTGCAGTAACCTTGACTTTTGCAGAATGGGACGAGCTTCATTAGATGTCATTTGAGTGTTTAAAGCAGGATTTGTGCTGTTCTATGCGCTCTACTGTATGTCCACACCAATGACAAGAGCAAATCTACACTCTGCATCAACTAAACCAAATCACACATTCTCCTAAAACAAAGAAAACATTGAACACATCAGCTGAATCCCTGGAACACACCATACCTTCTTTATCTTATATGGCAAATTTTTCATTCACAAACTGAAATTCGCCAATAATAACCCATCCTTTGATCAGTTTAGAATAGAATTTACCTCCCTCCTAAAATCACTTCATCTTATTAGGAATAAAAAACCCTAAGATTGCTAAAAGATTATGCAGATGTATTTAAAGAAGATCCTCCATTTTAATTACTTTCCTTATGGTTATTTAAGTGTCATCGTAATTTCATTAATTTGTCTCACAACCTGTCTTCCTCGTGTGTTTGTTTTCGTCATGTGACCATCCCCATGTGCTCCTTTGTTTTAGTTCCCGCCATCATTATGTTCATCACCTTCACCTGTCTTCATCCCCTGTGTATTTATAGTCCTTGTGTTTAGTTCTTCATTGTCCGGTATTGTCAATGTCTACCTGTCTTCATGGTTTTCGTCAAGCCCTGTCCATCCTGTGATCTTCGTAAGTGTCCTTTAATAAATATATGTGCTTTTGATAATCCTGAGACCTCGTGCCTTCTTCCTGTGAACGTCAGGCGTGACAATTTGTTTCATTCTGTTTGTTTAATTTAGTATTTTTTTGTATTATTATTTTATTATTATTAATAATATAATTCTATATTCATTCTTTTCCCCCTTTCTTTTTTTTTTTTTTTTATGATCTGTCTGTGATCCCTTGCACTTTGTTCTAATATTCTTGTATTGTCAGTTCAAGCAATAATAAAAAATGATTAAATTAATTAAATTAATTAAAAATAAACTCACAAATTTGCAAAAGTTTCTCAAAAGTACCAAAAATTTCTCAAAAGTACCATAATTAATGTACAGTTGTTTTTCATTTTGCATACTACAAAAGGCGCACATTGTGTTCAAATCTACTTAACCTGGTTTACACCTTTAAAGGACACTTGTCTGAGTTTGTTTATTATAAGCACAGGTGTCAAACTCAATTCCTGGAGGGCTGCAGCTCTGCACAGTTTAGTTCCAGCCCTAATTAAACACGTCCTGCAGGTTTTATGGCATAAATCAACAAACTATTATTTCAGTGTTTGATTTGATCAAAATTAGTGTCAAATGATAGCATTATTTTATGATATTTACTGTTTGCTCTTATTTTCTGTGTTATTGTACCATTCAGGGACACTTTTCTGGCAAAATAAAAAAAAAAACTTTAAAGTAAAAATGTTAAAATAAAATATAACGCAATTATTATTTGTGACATATGTTAGTGCTATGTAGGTCTACTGTATGTATTACTGTATTATCTATCTGAAAGTGCTACCACAGACAATACCAGTAGCACAATAAAGCTGTGCTCACACTGGACTTTTCTCTCCATAGACTTCCATTCAAACGCAGGGTCATGCGTCGAGTTTCGCAGGTTGCTGCGGTGCAAAGTTCAAGCTTGGTGAACTCTGACCTGCGAAATCGCAACACTTGACTGCGTGAGACCAATCCAGGATCAAAACATGACCTCTCTGAACAGATATTTAAAATATGGAGCAATCTCTCGCTTTATTAATGCCTAATCATCTTGTTTAATCCCGCCCCTTTTCACAGCACTGTGCGACAGAATTTCGCAAGCTCAAACTCTAGTGTGACTGCAGCTTTACAGTTATACTATTGTTAAAAAGTTCTGTAATAATTACAAATAGGATCTTTGGAAATCAAAATATCCGTTAATCTGCATAGAATTTACAGTATGATCTCTCTTAGGTTAAAGCAAAAATAATATGCTTGTACTTTATGTATTTATTTACAGTGCACCAAATGCGGCAGATATTTCCACCGTCCATTTTATGATGCGTCAGTTTTCCAGCCAACACGACTGACAAAAGTGCAATCACATCTGCAGGCACATTTCAATAGATCGGTCCAGCGTGAAGGTAATTAAAAGTGTACATCTTATAGTGAACATTTGTAAGAAATCTTTAATAATCCTTAATAATGCTCTTTTTTTTTTCAGAATTTACACGACTCAGATGTGGACGCCTCTGCAGAAGTCAGCCACATTATCACTGCCTCTTCTGCAAATCAACAGTTTTATGAAAACCAGATTTTCTTAAACATTTAGGAATGCAAAGAAAAACACCGACCCCTCACACTAAAGCCACCACAGCTTCTGCCACACACATGCCTCCTATATCTATTTACAAATACAATTAATAAAAATACAAGAGACTGAATGCATTAAATCATAATCTAGTATGTTTGATATAATAATGTATTTAATCATAGTGTAATGTTTTATAGTAGAAAAATAGTGTAAGTTACAATTTATAAGCAGTTGAATTCAGGTTAGATAATCTTTCAAGCAGCATGTGGCACTGCCTGAGAAAACGGTAGCTCTGGAGATGCAGGTCTGAGCGTGCAGTTGGGTGCCCGGGCCTACAGCTTCATAATGCTGGAGTAAACTGTGCAGAGCTGCGGCCAGGGGCGTTGCTAGACATAAAGCTCTACTGGGGCACCCCCCACCCCTAAAAAAAAAAAAATATATATATATATACAAATGATTAATAAATAAAAGTATTCTTGTTATTGTACAATTATCATTCTAAATTACAGAAATTAATCCTAAATGTAACTGGAAAACAACGTAAAGGCACAACTGGAGTGATGCTAAGATCATTTAAGAAATCTTTTGCATAAATAATGAAATTCTACAGACAATTCTATAGAATACAAAAAAAACAGGTTTTATAGAATTATCTGTTGTCTTAGACATGGCCGAGGATTAGGTTTATTAAGTCTTTACCTCCCTGACTCGTCATCCTTCCTTTTTACTTCATAAATAAATCTATCAGGAGGCATGCTTGGTAATCACATTATTTAAACTTTAGTTTTGTCGACTTACAAAACTCACTGCGTGCCGTCACCTCCGCATAAAAGGCTCTAACGCTGGTTTCACAATGCATAAGCGGCGCGTGAGCAGCAAGTACTTTTTTCGGCGTGCATGTTAACAACTGGGGCTCACACCAGGAGAAGAGCAGCGCGTCAAGCAGGGTCCAGCAGGAGCGGTGTGTGAGGCGCGCGGGTGTGGTTTTCTGTGCACATGCAGAGATGCGTCAGTTTGCTTTTTGATTAAACTACACTGCTTTTACCAGCGTTGGTTCGGTTGCACATAGAGAATAACGTCTTTATTCCGGGAGTACCCCTCTTAATAAATACACTTTGCATATGAAGTAAATCATATCTCAACACGTTTACTGGGGCACTGGCCCCAGTAAATTGGGTCTAGCGACGCCCCTGGCTACAGCCCTCCAGGAACTGAGTTTGACACCCCTGCAATAAAGGCATTTATGTGGCAAAAGCCAACCTTTTCTCCAGTTTGCGATACTTGTAAAATTGCTCCAACACTTCTTTCTGGATTAATCTGTTGGTAGCTTTATATTTTAATTTTTTTTATTACATAACAAGAACAATAGCAAACAAAAAATGAGGAATACAATGTTTACATTTTTTCACATCAAAGGAACAAAGTGGTAGAAAATAACAAATAAATAAATAAAGTTACAGGGGCATAAGAAAAGGATTCAAAATTTGCATACATACTTATAGCTTTTTCATTTTTCGTGTTTTTTAGGGTTTTGATATAATGCTTAAGATCAATTTTAAACAAATAATTATTAGGCTTATCATTGGACCATTTTTGTTTGTGTATATGGTACTTTCCATATATTATCATTAAATTAATAAACAAATTTTCCTCCAAAGTTTTGTTACTATTATTGTATATCAAATATCTTTACAAGAAAACCTAATTTTTAATTTTGTAAGTTTAAATAACAAAAACCAAAAGATTTGGGCATTTGTGCATTCAAAAAACAGTTGTTTTATCGATTCCTCCTCTAATTCACAAAATGTGCTCGTAGATTTCCATGTCTCTACAAAATTTAACAACTTGTTTCACTGGATAAATTAAATGTATTAGTTTATGTCACTTCTTTAAAGGTGCAGTATGTAAGTTTGACACCCAGTGGTTGAGCTAGGTATTGCACTCCTAGATCAAAATAAACGCACGCATGGGTTGCCAGATTGAGTACAGGAGCGAGTGATTTAAACTGTGTTCTAAATAAAAGCAATGACACGAGATATATTCTCCATAATAAAAGGAGTTTTAGTTCTAACCAACACCTCGAATTGATATATTAGAAACGGCTTCTATTTCTCACAGCTCAACATGTGAAACCTATAACAGTGATCACCTCAGGTAAACCTTGTGTGTTTTATTCATTGCTAAATGCTAACAATGTGAGTTTGAACAGATTCTAAACCTTACTGTTTCGTGAGTGAGTGCTTATTCTGTGCTTCTGAAAGGCTGTATTTACATTTCTGTCGTGTTTCGTCTGATGCAAACAGCCAAACTGCTGTTTGCGTGTTGTTAGGACACGAGATTACAATGTAACCTGCTCACCTAATGTTTACGCTCGTAATATTTATATCATTTGCTGATTAATAACCTCATTTGGAACTGTCTCATTTCGACGTCTGATACTGTCCATTTCGGTCACGGGCGCATGCTTTCAGAGCCTTCCTGACTGAATGAATGAAATACGCTGTTTTCCAACAAGGCAACCCGGAGTGCTGAAATATAATTGGCTAAACTGGTATGCTGCAGGTTAACTTTACCTAAACAAAGACAGCGCTCCGGCACGGAAAAATCATTTTCAAAGCAGAATATCTGACCTCAGCATTGTTTTTCAGTTAAACAAGTATGTTCAGTTGGGATGTTGCTTAAATATCTGCACACATATTATGGTATTTGTATGCTTTAGAAGAGTCAAAAACTTACATACAGCACCTTTAACTTTATTGGTGAGGCAGTATTTACTAGGTGGTTGATTAGTAGCTTTTAACTTCTCGCAACCGGCGCTGACGTCATCGCCACGCCCCCTGTGTTGGAGAAGAGAGTCCTTTAAAAGGATCCGCTCCAGTTTAACGCAGCCGTGACGCGATGGACGGAGCCGCGGAGTCAGACACGCCCGTACCGGAGAGACCGGAGACCGGCAGAGTGGCGGCGCTCGCCCGCCTACTGCACCGCGACTGCACGCGGCTGCTGGAGCTCTACGTGAGTAAACCAACCGAGAAAATAACCGTAAAGATAACAATAATAACGGTCACGCGGCTGCTGGAGCTCTACGTGAGTAAACCAACCGAGAAAATAACCGTAATAAATAATAACGGCCATTATTGGTTACTAGGTGATCGGCTGCTAATCTAACTTACTAACCCGACTAGCAGAAACCGCTGACCAAACTGTAGGATTCAGGTTTTACCACAGAACCACGGTAAAGTGTTGGTTTTCTGACGCTAACCGCAGATTAACCCTGGCGTTTGGTGTTAAACGGTGGTTATGCTAACGGTAATCAATCAATCCTGCTCAGAACTCATGCTAATTTGCGACGGACGCGCTTAAATGCTTTAATTTTAATAGGACATTTACAATATTCTACCTCTCCTGAGTGTAGATTGTGTCAAACTAAAGCTGTTATCTATCTTCTGCTCATCTTTTCTGTGTTGTTCATGATCTGCAGGGGCATTTGATGTTTTAATTCTGCAGTTTCTGCCAGCTTTAATAACAAATATTTCATAATATTACAAATAATCATTTATTGAATTAAAACGATATTTCAAAGTCATTAATTTTATCATATTTTCATTATTAATTTACAGATTGAAGATGTTGTTTAAGCATAATCAGGTCATCTTTATTATCATTATTAAATTAATGCCCCGTTTCGATCATGATGAAACACATTTTGTTTAAAGAATTGTTTCAAGTGTATGATTTTCTGTTCAAAATGAAATCAAAGCAAATCAAAATTAATTTACTGGATTTTTGTGCGTTTTAAGTCATATTTGATCATAAAGCTTACCCCAATCATCTTTATTTTTATCATTTAATTTTTAATTTCTTTAACATTATGAACTCCTATTTTCTCAACACGTAACTTGATCATCTTTATATTCAAAATTAATTGACTGAATTAAATTGCTATTTCAAAGTCATATATTTCTAATAAATTGCACTCTGATCATACATTAAATTTATTGAACATATTTCACTTTTTAGTTTAAACATTTACTCATATGTTCTCATAAAACGTAATCTAATCATCTTTATTTTTACCATTTAATTTAGTGATTTTTATTTTAGCATTTTGAAGTCATTTCTCAAAACATGCTCTTATCTTTTATATTCAAAGTTAATTTACTGATTTCTTTTGAGCATTTTTAACTCGTATTTCCTCTTAAAATGTGCTCCAGTTGTCTTTATTTTCAACATTAACTTACTGCATTACATTTAAGATTTCGAAGTCTTATTTTTTGTATAAATCATACTCCTATTATCTTTAATTAACCATTAATTGACAGATTTTTTGGAACGTTTTAAAGTCATATTTTTCCATAAATTGTACTCCGTCTGATCATCTTACAGTTGCAATCAGAATTATTCGCCCCCTGAATTATTAGCCCCCCTGTTTATTTTTTTCCCCAGTTTCTGTTTAACAGAGAGCAGATTTCTTCAACACATTTCTAATCATAATAGTTTTAATAACTCATCTCTAATAACTGATTTATTTTCTCTTTGTCATGATGACAGTAAATAATATTAGACTAGATATTCTTCAAGACACTTCTATACAGCTTAAAGTGACATTTAAAGGCTTAACTAGGTTAATTAGGGTAACTAGGCAGGTTAGGGGAATTAGGCAAGTTATTGTGATGGTTTGTTCTGTAGACTATCGAGAAAATATAGCTTAAAGAGGCTAATAATATTGACCTTAAAATGGTGTTTAAAAAATTAAAAACTGCTTTTATTCTAGCAGAAATAAAACAAATAAGACTTTCTCCAGAAGAAAAAATATTATCAGACATACTGTGAACATTTCCTTGCTCTGTTAAACATCATTTGGGAAATATTTAAAAAAGAAAAAAAAATTCAAAGGGGGGCGAATAATTCTGATTGGAACTGTATATGCTAAATTTAATTTACAGATTTCTTGAACATTTAAGGTGTTTTTTTTGTTTTGTTTTTAAGTATTCAGATCATCTTTATTGTCATTCATTTACAACATTTCTCTGGAAATTATTAATCATATTTTTTCAGTAAATGTACTCCCAATTATCCTTATTTTTATCATTAATTACTCGTGACGCATAATCCAATCGTTGTCACCATTTTTACCGTCGTTTACCAACACAGATGAGACCGGTTTATATTTTTATTTAGGAGAGATGTCATAAAGACTATAATTGATATATTTCTGCGTGACTCAGAGTGATGTGTGGTTAATTACAGCTGTGGGAATCATAAACACACACACACACACACTGACCGTAAGCATTTAAGTAGTTATTTTAAGTTGTATTTTCACCATTAATTGACTGCATTTTTGCACATTTTGAAGTCATATTTTCTCAGTGTACTCTGATCAACTTTATATGCAACATTAGCTAATTGATTGAGTTATTTTTAGCATCTTCGAGTCATATTTCTCTTAAGATACTTTAATCGTCTTTATTTTTATATTTAATTTTCAGATTTTTGGAACATTTAAGTTGTTGTTTATTAAGCACACTCAGATCAGCTTTATTTTCACTATTAATTTTTTTTTTTGAGGATTTTGATGTTATATTTTCTCATAAAGCATACTCCAGTCATCTTTATTTTTACCATAAATTTACTGAATTTATTTATTTTTATTTATTTATTTATTTATTTTTTTTGAACATTTTAAGGTGTTTTTTTTTTTTTTTAACCGTCAGATCATCTTTATTTTTGCTTTTATTAGACTTTGTTTTCTGTGCCTGCCGATCGGGTTGTCGTGGTCCTAACCTGCGACCACCACTCGTTCCACAATGCACCTGCCCCTTACAGCTCCCCCTGCAGGTGGTGGGCCTGCAGGAGGATGGTCCCACGTCGCTCCTTCGGGCTAAGCCCGGCTGGGTTCCGTGGGAAAAAACCCAGCCACCATGTGCTCTCGTACGAGCCCTAACCCCAGGCCTGGCTCCAGGTTTTTGAGAATTAAGTCTAGTTATTTTTAGTTAATTAAACATACTCAAATGATCAATATTTATTAAGCTTTGTTTTCTTAAACATAATCTGATCATCCTTATATTCAACATTAGATGTTGTTTTGAGGATTTTGAAGTCATCTTTTTTCATAAAGCACACTCTGAATATTGTTATGTTCACCATTAATTGACACATTTGAAGTCATATTTCTCCTAAGAGATGTCATAAAGGGCTCAGTGCATAATTACTATGTGATATAGACCCTTTTGAGGGATGTAAACAAAAACAATGGTCCCAACATATTTCCTGTTTTACTTTTTTTATTTATTTTTATGTCTATAGCTTCTGAAAATCCAAACATATTGATAAATAATGTTATGATGGCTGTTTTAACATTAAGTTATGATTGAATTGCCTCTTGTTACAGTTATGAAATAGTTTGAGGACACGCAGGAAATGTTCATGGGCCAATAACATGACCACACTGAAATGGTCTATACAGTTGCAGTCAGAATTATAGCCCTCCTGTATAGTTATTTCCTCTATTTCTTGAACTTCTTTCTTGGTTTCTTCAACACATTTCTAATCATAATAGTTTTAATAACTCATCTCTAATAACTGATTTATTTTCTCTTTGTCATGATGACAGTAAATAATATTAGACTAGATATTCTTCAAGACACTTCTATACAGCTTAAAGTGACATTTAAAGGCTTCACTAGGTTAATTAGGGTAAAGTTAGGGTAATTAGGCAAGTCATTGAATAACAGTGGTTTGTTCTGGAGACAATCTAAAACTATTGCTGAAGGGGCTAATAATATTGACCTTAAAATGGCTTTAAAACTATTAAAAACTGCTTTTATTCTAGCCTAAATAAAACAAACAATACTTTCTCCAGAAGAACAAATATTAGAGGAAATACTGTGAGAAGCTCCTGAATCTGTTCAACATCATTTGGGAAATATTTTGATAAAGAAAAAAAACAAATTCACAGGAGGGTGAATAATTCAGACTTCAGCTGTATTTCTGTATGACTAATGCGTCTGTGTGTGGTTCATTACAGCTGTGTGAATCATAAACACACTGAATGTTTAAGTAGTTGTTTAAGTGGTATATCCACCATTAATTGACTGCCTTTTTGCTCATTTTGAAGTCATATTTTCTCAGAGATGATATAATTGATATGTGATCTATTTCTGCGTGACTAATGTGTGTGGTTAATTACAGGTGTGTGAATCATAAACACACACTGACCGTAAGCATAGCGTGGGCACTCCAGACGGATGTTCCTGTAAATGCTCTTAGTGTGTGTTTGCTAATTGTAGTGTTGTATCTCCTGTTCCTCAGAACGAGCGTGAGAGTTTCCCGGCTCCTCCGGAGGCGTCTGGAGAGCGTCTGGTGTCTCTGTCGGGCTGTGCGGATGCCCAGAGCGCTGTAGAGCGGGTGGGCCATGTGCGCTCAGCCCTGCGCGGCTGCCTGGAGCTGCTGGACTGCCTGATGCGCAGAGAGCTGGAGGAGATGGGTGAGGAGCTGCAGGGCGAGTATGAGAGTCTGCGCCGCACCGTCCAGGACCGCCTCTCACACCTGCTGCACAGCACTGCCGCCCTGCTGGAGGACACTGCTGGAGACTGCCTGCCGGACCCTGACGTCCAGTGCTCTGAGGTACACCACAAACAACAGACTCCTTTAAGAGCTTTGCACACTGTTATTTTTTATTATTTATTTTTTTTACGTGTTCAAACTCACACACCGAGCCCAATGCATATTAACCCTTGTGTGTTGTTCAGATTGACTCCACTTTGGTGATGTTGGTGCTGTTTTTGCTCCATTGACTTTCATTATAATCACATTTATTGATTGTAAAGCCATGACGGCAGATAATCATGTGTTCTTGAGTGTTGCTCTTTTTATCTGTCGTGTTTAAGAGATGAAATGTGTCATTTATAGTGTTGATCATCAGTGTGCAGCATTAACCCTTTAGATCGGCCTGTGCCAAGCGTCACCCTCCCGCTTTCCCTCATGAAGCTGATACGGAAGTAACTGAAACTGCAATTCATCAAAATTCCTCTAGTCCTGTCTCATAATAGAGCAGATTTCTATTGAGAGCACAGTTAAAATGGCCGACTTTACAGCAGAAAAAGGTGATTACAGCCTGGTACAAAGAAAGATTTTGGCTCATATAGCTAATATTACCCTTCATGACAACTGTGAGGGGGTGGATTTTTTTATAACTCATCCGTTTCCTTTATATTAGGTTATATTAAGTCTGCATAATTAAGGGCGTGGCCACTTGAGTGACAGCTAGGCCTCGCTGGTCGCCGTCACTTCACCTCAGCTGATTCCGGCTGATTAGCTGCTGAACTCGACATATTCATCGTATGTTTGTGTTGTTTTATGTGGCTTTACACAGTCAGTTGGAATTATTTCCTGCAATTATCAGATGATATGGCATGCTGTGTGCACTTAATTATGCTCACAAACCATTCACGTGGCCTCCATTTGCCAGGTGAGTGAAGTGATATACTTATACACCATCTCTATAAATGTATTTGTTTTATTTAAGATCATTTATAATGTTCTTCAGATCTGTAATGCACTCCAGAAGCTGTCAGATTGATTAGCTGTAGGCTCTAGATCAGTCATCTGAAGCGTTGTCATACAGTGTTATGCTGGAGTTCATCAATAGTCCTGCATTGACTAACACAGACTATATCTGAAGTGTTTGGAAGTAATTCGGGTTTTCCTCCTGTTGAAAACATCATAAGAACAATGTTTAGTGGCTCAATGTGTTACAGCAGTGTTTTTAAAAGACTAAACACTTTATTGATATAGTGTACAACCAAACTCATGTGTTCAGAACACAATCGAGTCGCAGGTAATGAAGTATTAAACGTTTCTTCCATAGAAAAGCCAGTCTAAGCAGAATGCCAGCAGGTGTCTGTAGCTCCGCTCAGGCTCCGCCTCTTTGCCCTTGTTTGGTATTCCCCAGTTGGTGCGATGACGCTTAAACAAAATGTCGACGGTTGGCCAAGTGTACTTGTAGCTGCTTTTGTGTTCTTCAGAAACCTATAGACCTTTTTCTTGGAACGGAAAATTACCCATTATGCTTTGCGTGTATGCGCAAGGAGAATGCTAAGAACTTCCGGTCGGCAGCTGATGCGTGTAAACGGTCACATTTAGACAGCTTTAAAACGATAGTTTTAATCTATTTTACCTGCTTTTATCATCTTTGAACTAATACTGTTGTCGATCAGCGCCACCTCCTGGACTGATCATTTAAAAAATGTGATCCAATAGGATGGAAAACAGCCGCTGTGAGGCATTTCCCCCTTGATGTCAGACAGCATTTTCTGCACATTTCCTCGTCATCGCTAAAGTCGACAGTTTCTCTTTCTTTAAAATATATAACCAACCTAAACAAATGTAGTTCACCAAAATGTTTGACACACACACGTAGCTGCTGTACTGTCCCACTAACACACTGATTTAATAACTGTGACAGAGTGAAAATAAAGTGACGTTTTGAAATGACAGAAAAACACAAACTGTGGTAAATACAACACTCTAATGAAACATAAACGGCTCGCGATTAGAATGAACAGCAAATCAGCCAGCAGAGTATCAGTAACAGACTTTTATTGGACATTTTTGTAAATTGCATGACTTACACACCTGTTACGTTTCATGCCAGTAATCTGGGTTTGCTCTATGATGCAGTGAAGTATTGCGTGCGTGTGTGTGTGCTAAAGAGCCGCTGAGCTAACAGCTGACAGGCCGGGGAAACACACACACTGTATTTCTGACGGCAGACACGTGAACTAGGAGAACGTTTTTCTCTCGCGCTTGAACCACACTCACGGTTTATAACGGCTTTAACACACACCTTTCAAAGTTGTGTGTCACAAAAATACTCCGTAATCCACTCAAAATGCTATTGAAACCCGTTTTCGGAGCGCAAATTACCAGTTGTAAACACTGTAAACGGAAGTTATAACCATTTACCGGAAGACGCTGGTCGTTATGGCGCCCTCCATGCAGCACCCAAGAAAAAGGTCTATTGGCATCACAGATACTACGTCCATATCTTTAACAGTCTATGGCCTGTGCAGAAGAGTTTTTGTCTTTTATGTGGAGTAAAACGGCAGATTATAGTGTGTGCAGAAATACATTTACTGTGTTTACACCATAACTCCATATAAAATCAGAAACAAATCTTTTTTTTTTGCACTGCACACTGATGATGAACAGTATAAATGACACATTTCACCTCTTAATCCCAACAGGGAAAACCAGCAACAATCAAGAACACATGATTATCTGCTGTCATGGCTTTACAATCAATAAATGTGATTATAATGGAAGTCAATGGGCAAAAACAAGGGGCAGTCAATCTGAGCTGAGTGGATTGAGTTAAGATTTTCAAAGCATTTTCCCAAAATATATGTCAAAATCAGATTTGTCAGCGAATAAGGCCTCAAAATCAGCCTAGAGTGGATGAAAACAACCCAACAGCCCACAAGGGTTAATTAATCTATTGTGAACTCATTCACAAAACAGTCCAAAATGCAGTTTTGGAGTAGTGAAGATGATTTAGTTGTCTTCTCCCTGCTTAAGAAAAGAAAGAGGACATATTTGGCCCATCCCATCCTTACGCCCCATTCACACGGGGCTTCAGCGTCAGCGCTTGACCCCTCTGAAGTGGCGCCGACGGATCCACAATGCAGTTCGGCAACGCCTGACGTCACCCATTCAAAGTGAGTGGAAAGCGTTGAAGCTGACGCCCCTTGTGAATGGGGCGTTAGATTGCTGAGAGAGAAAGGAGATCCAGCTCCTGATCAAAGAGCTGCAGGATTATTCTGACACGTTCAATGTTTCTGACACTCATGATACTGGAACCACTTATTAAAATGAGGACCACCGATTTCCATGAACCAATTGATCCTGAGCAGAGGCTGGCAGTTTGACACACAAACAGACACACAACCGTGCCAATGATTTTTCCTTTCACTTCTATGGTGGCCCCGAATGGTCAAAACACCTCAAAATGCATTTTCGGATGCGGAAAATGAAAAAAAATTTAACACGATTTGAAATTTTTGTAATGACAAAAGTTTTGGAGGGAATGTGTCGATACCACTGACACAATGTGAGGTCCAGTTTACTTTTGAACTTTTTAACGAGTAAAGAAAATCAAAATGAAGACATGATAGTAATAAAGTATCTGAGGTCGCCACAGCGGAATGAACCGCCAACTTATCCAGCATAAGTTTTATGTAGCGGATGCCCTTACATTCTGCAACCAATCACTGGGAAACACCCATACACACATACACTACGGCCAATTTAGCTTACCCAGTTCACCTGTAACACGTTTGTTTGGACTTGTGGGGGAAACTGGAGCACCCGGAGGAAACCCATGCCAACACGGGGAGAACATGCCGGGACTTCAACCTGCACCCTTCTTCCTGTGTGCTACCCACTGCGCCTCCGTGCTGCCTCTACTTGCAAAAATTACAGAAGGACATTTCAAAGGCACTTGGTGTGCAATACTCTTAAGGCTGCGGTGTACTCTTTACTGCGGTTTTTGTTGTTCGTTTGAGAGCAAAAATAAGTTCTGAAAGGCTGAGCGATGGTACACTGTATTTCAACACTCCGCCCTGCAGTAGGCGGGATTATAAATGCCACTCGAGTGGACTTTTATACACAATAACAATGGCAGCTGTGGGAGAAGGACAGTTCCATATGAAACAAACGGCCTACTCCAAGAGAAGTGCCACCTTGGCACACCACATTGCTGTGTATTTACCACAGATGAATTGCCAAAGCATTTATAAAGTTTACATTAAAAAGAACATGTATACATATCTATTTAACAACCTACAACAACAACAACAACATGGTAAACCCAGTAAATAGTAGTATAGTATTATACGGTTATATATATATATATTGATGATGATGAGGATGATGAAGAATAATAATAATAACAATAATAATAAAATTAAAAATAAATAAAATATAAAATTCTGTCTGTCTAATCTATCTCTCTGTTTATCTGTCTATCTATCTATCTGTCTGTCTGTCTATCTATCTACAGTATCTATCCGTCTGTCTATCTATCTGTCTATCTACAGTGTCTGTCTGTCTGTCTGTCTATCTATCTACAGTATCTATCCGTCTGTCTATCTATCTGTCTATCTACAGTGTCTGTCTGTCTGTCTATCTATCTAACTATCTCTCTATCTGTTTATCCGTCTGTCTGTCTACAGCATCTATCTGTTTATCTATAGTGTCTGTCTGTCTATCTATTTATCTATCTCTCTGTCTATCTACAGTATCTATCCATCTGTCTGTCTATCTATAGTGTCTGTCTATCTATTTATCTATCTCTCTGTCTATCTACAGTATCTATCCATCTGTCTGTCTATCTATAGTATCCATCCATCCATCCATCCATCCATCCATCCATCCATCCATCCATCCATCCATCCATCCATCCATCCATCCATCCATCCATCCATCCATCCATCCATCCATCCATCCATCCATCCATCCATCCATCCATCCATCCATCCATCCATCCATCCATCCATCCATCCATCCATCCATCCATCCATCCATCATTATATTCTAAATTCTAATACGTAGTGTTGCATGCATTAAGTACTGTATGGTCTACTCTGCACACAATAGGGTGACCAATAAGCAAATAAAAACCATGTCAAGCACCGCATGCATTTTAAAGAGTATAACGTTTCATACAACTGTTCCTAAATCAAATCTGATGTCCTTAATATGCATGTAAAGTTAGCAATCAATTAAAACATGAATATTCTGAGAAAACTCTCTTCAACAGTGTAATATAATGCCTTTACTTTTTCAGTGGATCAGTCATTTAATTAAATTATTTTAATTAGTAAATTAATTTATCATGTCAGCTGTATTCTCAGTTTTCCTTAATAAATAATGATCTTTTCATGTAAAAATAGCCAGATTTATAACCGACTGTTCTTGATTTCCTGATTTCTGCAGTGATGAAAAGAGACTGTTTAAAAAGCTTTATCTGCTGGGTGTGTGCATTTCAGTTGTGTGTTGTGTGCATGATCCTCCGGTTAGTTTTGTCCTCCTGCATCACGTGCTGTATTATTTCAGCCGCGGCGCTAAACCCTCAATCCCTGTTCCCGTAACAGTGGATTTATAACGCCACCGCTGAGCTGTTTAACCAGAAAACAGTTTACAGACAGACTCAATCCAACATATCAGTGCTGATTAACACAAACTGTATGCAATACATATGTATAATGAAATGCAAACAAGATTATAGAAGTACTTTTTAATGTAAAACTAAGCCTAAATGCACATTAAAAAAATCTAATGAAGCAGACTTTTAAAAACAAGGAATGAGTATATTGTGAAATAACTGAATGCATAATTAAACACTGAGATTAATACACATTTAACACTGAAGTTAATGCATAATAGGTGTGAAATATATTCATTAGATCTAAATTAGGAAAAATATAGAAGTGTATTAATTTTATATAACATGGAAAGTAAAAAGGACATGAAATATACATTTTTGAACATCCGAAAACCATATAAATGGCCTAATTGTTTTCAGTTTAAGGTGCATTTGAGATTTTTTTTTTTTTTTCTTCGAGTCACGTCTAAAAATGTAAACCTATTTCTTTTAGACCTTATTTAGGATTATTGTGCATTTTAATAATTTAAATTTCATGTCATTTATTTATTTATTTATATACACTGAAAAGAATAAAACATTAAAATTTTGTGCACCCTTATGCATTTTTTACACAAATACATTTTTTCAGCATAATTTATTACTTAAATTATAAAGATATATAAAAATTTTCACTTTACAGATGGGGAATGGGTGATGCAGTGGTGCACTAGGTAGTGCTGTCGCCTCACAGCAAAAAGCTTGCTGGTTTGAGCCTCGGCTGGGTCAGTTGGCTTTTCTGTGTGGAGTTTGCATGTTCTCCCCGTGTTGGCGTGGGTTTCCTCTGTGTGCTCCGGTTTCCCCCACAGTCCAAACACATGCAGTACAGGTGAATTAGGTAGGCTAAATTGTCCGTTGTGTATGGTTGTTTCCCAGAGATGGGTTGCAGCTGGAAGGGCATCCGCTGCGTAAAAAATGAGCTGGATAAGTTGGCGGTTCATTCCGCTGTGGTGACCCCAGATTAATAAAGGAACTAAGCTAAAAAGAAAATGAATGAATGAATGAATGAATGAATGAATGAATGAATGAATGAATTTGAGGAATGGAAGCAACTTTGTTTTAATGGTCTGTTTGTTGAATTTAAGTTATGTTGCATTTACATACTAACTAATCCTCATTAGATTATAAGTAGACTGTTGGGTTGGGGTTAGTGTAAGTTGACATGCACTTGCAAAGTTTCCTATAGTCCGTGAAATGTCTGTTGAAGGAGCAGAAGCAGCAGATATTAAGCAGACAGTCTACTAATACTCAAATAAACCATCAAAATAAAGTGCCACAGCGAAATGAACCGCCAACTATTCCAGCATATGTTTTACACAGCGGATGCCCTTCCAGCCGCAACCCAGTACTGGGAAACACCCATACGCTCTCTTTCACATACATGCACACACTCATACACTATGGTCAATTTAGTTGATCAATTCCCCTATAGCGCATGTGTTTGGACTGTGGGGGAAACCGGAGCACCCGGAGGAAACCCACCCCAACACGGGGAGAACATGCAAACTCCACACAGAAACACCAACTGACCCAGCCGAGGCTCAAACCAACGGCCTGCTGTGAGGCCCCCTAGATGTGTTTATATGTATTTTTATTATTATATATATCCTATATTCTATTCTATATTCTCTCATTAATTATAATGCTTTTCAAAATAAGATCAATACATTTTGAAAATTGGGTGTGATGAAACGGTGTTAAAGAAATATAAAGTGAGGACCGCTTACATTTCTCCTTTTCTGTTTCACATCTCGACTCAACAGTCTCATCCAATTATGCAGACAATAAATCAACATCATAATTGAGCAGTTTTAAAGTATTGAGTTCTTCTGTTTAGATTATAACCAAGAGAGCAGAGCATTTGTATGAAGCGTCATCAGCACCACTGTAGACAATGAAAGCGTACTGATGCTGTATCTGCACAGAGCGAGCGGAAGGCTACAGCAGAGAGTGCGCGTTCGGCTCTTCTCTCTCATCTTCATTTAGTGGGAACAAACTGGTTTGGACAACGGATGAACAAATGATGCAGCGTTACGTTTTCTATGGTCATGCAGGGCTGCACAATATTGGAAAAATCTTACATTTGTGGTATTTTTTTATTTTTTAATGTATATTATGATATGAAAACAAATTCACCAGATGGTTTAATATCTCTATTTGGAAAGAATTTATAATGTTTATCAACTGGGATGATTCTGCAGTGGGAGTGCATCTCATTGAAATCGAATAAACTATCTATACAATTTGTGGGGTCCGCTGACACATTTTCATTGTGGTCTGTGCTATTTGCAGTGCATTTCTGTATTTGCATGTGTTGTGAGTATTTTCATGCATAACAATCTATAACTACAATCAAAAAGAAAAGTGTTTTATCATGTCCTGAGCTTAACAGTATTCAAGTAAAGTAACTGAATGATAAAAATAATTCAATGAAATGAATCGTAGGTAAGGTCACAAATGGTACAATTTCTTATGCCTGACTGTTTTTAAAATCATTCTACAATCAAAAACGCATGCAAATGATCAATTCTAATACAAACTCAACATTGCATGTCCTGCAATGTGACTATTCAATATGATCACATTGTTATATCGATGCTGAAACTGTATGTTGTGCAGCCCTAGTCATGTGTTGGGTGCGCGTTCATGTCTTCAGGAGGTGTTATGAATGCTGTCATGCTAAAGTTCCCAGATCTCCTGCATCTTTAAGTTTTGATGTGCATTGCAAAGAGCTTAATTTAGATAGGTGTAAAGGTGATTTTTCTCAGTATTTAGATTTTATTTATTTGTTTTTTGCACCCTCAGATTCCAGATTTTCGTATAGTTTCAGCCAAATATTGTCCACTAAACCACACAGCGTTATAATGATTATTTATTCAGCTTTCAGATGATACACGCACTGTACAAATGCAGGCTTCCACACAACAGCTTCATGTTGTCCCAACACAAATTAACTCAATCGTTTTTACACATTTAAGTGGATTGAACATAACACTATTAAGTTGTGTCAAAGAAAACCTACATTGTTTCAACTCTACTAAGTTCAGTAGTTTGAACAAGCAGCAACAGTCATTTGAGTGTAAAAAAAACACTGAATGAAACTGAGCAGAAACGTGTGAGCAGAACGAGTTTGCGGTTCTGTGTGTGTGGAGTTTGTGAACGCAGCCAGCTGTGCGCGCACACGTGCTGCAGGTCAGTCGGCGGTGGTGTGTCCACTTTTAGCTGCAGACGGATCTCCTACATGCGGATGTGCAGCAGACCAGTGTTTCTGACATGTGAGAAATGTCCTCTATTTCTGTTCTAACTACCCACAGACGTGTGTGTGTTTCATTTAGATAGACTAATGATGGCTTTAAATACACACACACATACATCTTGCCTGTTTATTACCATGAATCATCAGCTGAGGATGTAATGCAGGAGATTACATGGAATATTGGGTATTATTGGATTAATAGTGCTGTGCAACAATTAATCACAAATGAACTAACATTTGTGTGTATATTATTGCTAATAATATCAAGGTTATTCTTATTCGTACTGTAAATTACTGCACAATCGACATGTGAAGCTCAGTCTGAAGGTGGATGTTTGCTTGGTTTAACAAAAATAACTTCTTGATGATGATAATACAACCCCAAATCAGAAAAGGTTTGGAAGTATGCGGAAAACGCAACAAAAAAAAAAAGTGATTTTACTTTGACTTGTATTTCATTGCTGACAACACGACAAACATTATTTGATGTGTTCATCATGATTTTTATTGCTTTTTTTTTTTCAAAATAAACATATTCCAATTTTGGTTCTTGCAGCACATTTTAATAAAAGTTGGGGCAGTAATCAGGTAAACTGGTGAAATAATGTTGTGATGTGATTTGGTGATGTCAACAGGTGATTGTGATTATGATTCGGTGCAAAAGCAGCACCAAGAAAGGTCTAGTCCTTTAGGAGCAGAGATGGGCCGAGGATCGCCAGTTTGACCACAAATAGGAGAGAAAATGATTGAGCTGTGTGAACACAATGTTCCTCAGAGAAAGAGAGGAAGACATGTGGATATTTCACCTTCAGCAGTGCAGAACATCATTAAAGACTGAAGGAATCTGGAGGAGTTTCAGTGTAAAGGACAAGAGCGCAAGCCTAAGCTGAACAACCGTGACCTCCGAGCCCTCAGGGGGCGCTGCATCAAGAGTCCTCATTCATCTATAAGCCAGATCAGCACATGGGCTCAGGACTACTGCAGCAAACCTTTGTCAAGTACCACAATACAGAGTTACATCCACAAACGCCCTATGTCCACAAAAGCCCTATGTTAACAGTGTCCAGAAGCGCCGTCGACTTCCCTGGGCTCGGAGGTATGGACCATCACACAGTGGAAACTTTTGCTCAGATGAATCCGCATTTCAGGTCTTTTTGGGAGAAATGGACGCCGTGTGCTCCGGACCAAAGAAAAGGATCATCCAGACTGTTACCAGCAACAAGTGCAAAAGCCAGGCTCTGTCTTGGTGTGGGGTTGTGTCAGTGCCTTTGGTAAAGGTAACCTGCTCTTCTGCAATGCTCCATTAATGCTGAACAGCACAGAGAGATTCTTCTCCAGGGACGCTCATACAGAGTTCAGCAAGACAATGCCAAATCACATTCTGCACACATTACAGAGTCCTGCTGCGGAGGAAGAGGTACTGAACTGGCCTGCCTGCAGTCCTGACCTGTCTCAGGTAGAGAATGTGTGGCTCATTTGAAGTGCAAACGAATCCCCTGTACTGTTGCCCACCTTAAGACTTGTTTGCAGGAAGAATGGGACAGAATGACACCTGAAACTCTTCATCACTTGGTGTCTTCAGTCCCTAAATGCCTTTTAAGTGTTGAGAAAAGGAACGGCAACATTACACAGTGCTAAATGCTTTACTGTCACAACTTTTGTTGAAATGTGTTGCAGAACCAAAATTGGAAAACATGTTTATTAAAAAATAAATACTGATGAGGAACAGGGAATACATTACATGTTTGACTTGTATTTCATTGCAGACATCTTCTTGATGATGGTGATAGTTCTGAAGGATCAGTGCTGTCACGGTTGGCATGAGCTGGTCTCTAATTGTGTGTGTGTGTGTGTGTGTTTCTGTGTTTCTCAGGGTCAGGATGAAGTGGAAGGCTCTGGTAGTTTTGCTGCTAAACTCTGGACGTATCGGGTTCTGCTGGAGCTCATCCACTGGACGGAGTCTGCCTGTCTGACACTTCACACACTGCACACCGAGACACAACAGCAGCAGCAGCAGCAGATCCTGTAGAGACACACACACACACACACACACACACACACACTGAAACTTGACGCCGAGACACAACAGCAGCAGCAGATCCTGTAGAGACCCATACACACACACTGAAACTGCACACCAAGACAACAGCAGAAGCAGATCCTGTAGAGACACACACACACACATACTGAAACTGCACACCAAGACAACAGCAGCAGCAGATCCTGTAGAGACAGACACACACACTCACACACACACACACACACACATACACACACTACAGCAACTCCTGTAGAGGCAAACACACACTTTCTCACTCACACACGCACTCACAAAAATTTTCTACCACTTACGCACACACACACACACACACACACACACACACACACACACACACACACACACACACACACACACACACACACACACACACACACCTGTCAACACAGCAGACACTGAGCTCATCTGAAGCTCTAATTTAGGTTTAGGTTAGTTTAGGCAGATTTTCAGCTCAGACTAGACTAGATACAACATTGTGTTTTAAGCATCCGAGTAGAAAACACATCAGCAAACACTAAATATGCCCTCAAATACATTTGAATTTGAAGGTTTAAAATTGATGAGATGCTGAAGATGAGCTGTCTGAGTCACGTTACATTAACTATGGTGATTATTTATAATAATAATAATATATGAATAATGCACACCCATTGGCAGTGTGTATATATATATATATATGCAAGCGCCTACTTTCATTTTTAATAAAAACATTATGATTACATTAAAAAGATCATACTAAATTTGTATATTAATATAAATAATTCTATTTAAAAATGAATAAGAAGTTCTTGCTGACAAATATCTAGACCTTATATTGGTTTGGAGGACAGTGGCATACATACAAAACCTTACATTAATGCTAAATTCACAACAAAAAGAGTAAAGAAAAGAGTGAAACACTTAATAGAAGAGATGTTCTCTGAAAACAAAGCTTATACTCTGAAATAATTTAGCTTCTCAGGTATTCTCCTAAATATATCGCCACATTTACCTTAAAGCAAACTACAGCCTGTTTAGTGTGTTGGTGTTTTCAGACAGAGCTGAGAGTCTGTGGTCTTGATGTTGTGTGAACTATATTTCAGATCTATAATCATGACCATAACTCTCCAGATCTAATATAGTAGCGCTTGACTGGGCTAAAACACTTTGGGCTGTTGTGTGAAATACACCACGTCTCTGATACACACACGTTAATGTGAGGAGACAAACACACATCAGCACAGATTCTGTCATCGTTCACTCAATACAAACACTGATCTCCTTCAATCCTCGATCACATATATTCAGTGTGAGCTCCTCTAATATAGCAGGAGAATGAACACCAGTAAATGATGACACAAGTCTAGCTGAAAAGACTGAATCATGTACAGAGAGAGCCCAATGATAGACTTATTACTCATTATAAACTAATGACGTTGTTTTGGGGACTGTACCATGAAGCTGGATTAGCTGGCTAGCCAATTGGAGTTTAGTTTGCATCAATATTAGGTTTGGGTACCATGAAAGCAGGCTTTAATCAATTTGTTGCCATGATACCTTAGGTGGCGTTCACATACTGCCTAGATTTCTTCACTATTATTAATTTTGAATAATGAAAAGATGCAATTTGTGAACAGCCCCTTACACTGCATAGCTAACCCGCTCCCGAACAAGCTATGTTCAGACTGTTTAGGTTAGGTTCAGGATATATTCTGGCTATGTTCTAGTTATGTTCTAGTTATGATCAGGATATGTTCTGGTTAGGTTAGGGATATGTTCTGGATATATGTTCTGGTTAGGTTCAGGATATGTTCTGGATATATGTTCTGGTTTGGTTCAGGCTATGTTCTGGTTAGGTTCAGGATATGTTCAGGCTATGTTCTGGTTAGGTTCTGGATATATGTTCTGGATATATGTTCTGGTTTGGTTCAGGCTATGTTCTGGTTTGGTTTAGGCTATGTTCTAATTAGATTCAGAATATGTTCTGGCTATGTTCAGGCTATGTTCTGGTTAGGTTCTGGCTATTTTTAGGTTATGTTCTGGCTATGTTCTGGTTTGGTTCAGTATATTTTCTGGCTATGTTCAAGTTATGTTGTGGATATATTTTGGATTAAAGATCACAAACTAAGATTCAACGAATCAACTTTGAGCAAAGTGACCATAAAGTCACTGGCCCAGTTTCTCTTGCTTCAAATCAAAGGTCACTATATAGTGAAACACTTTTTAAGATAAAATTTTAGATTATTTATTTTTGTGTATTTTTTGTTTAAATAATATAAAACATTAAAACATTTTTATTTTTTAATCAGGAGGTAAAGCTTATATAAGCTATAAAAATGAGCTTATATTGTTGAGTCTGTTTATACATACTATTAACTTTGTTGTACATATGTTCTTGTTTTTGTCTGGTTATATTCGAAATATGTTCTGGATATATTCAAGATATGTTCACGATAACTTTTGGTTATATTCAAGATATGTTCAGGGTATGTTCTGGATATATTCAAGACATGTTTAAGATATGTTCTGGTTATTTTCAAGATATGTTCTGGTTATATTCCAGATATGTTCAGATTATAATCAAGATATGTTCTGGATATGTTCTTGTTATATTCAAGATATGTTCAGGTTATATTCTAGTTATATTTATGATATGTTCTGGATATTTTCTGGTTATATTCAAGATATGTTCTGGTTATATTAAAGATATGTTCTGGTTATATTCTGGTTATATTCAAGAAATGTTCTGGATATATTCAAGATATTCAAGACAATTTCATATCCGTATTTACATGATGGCAAACAAACCTGACTGCACTGCTTGGGTTTTGTCAACTGCAAACTAATCCTGAGTTTGTTAGGCCAGCTTTGTGGTACAGGACACAGGTTTGAGATATATATATAGACTATAGAATAGAGAGTTAGTTAAACTCTGCTTGAGCCACATTCATTCATCATCTGTGATTAGTAAAGCATGTGTTTAGATGATCATTGAGCCTCACAGAGCTTTAATAACCACAGATTAATGCACTAATAATCACTCCTGACTGTACTAACTGTGTTCACGTAGCTTTACTGACCGCCACTTAGACTGTGAATTACTGAATGCATATTTATGTGAACTAAATCAAAGGCATTACTGAAGATTTAAGAAATAACAGTATTATTTTTTACATGCTAACAACCAAAAATCTGAACGATTAATATATTAATTGCTGTATTTATTGATTTTGACTGAAATGTAATATAAATGTAACACTTCTTTGCCGTTGCTGACCTTCTGAATGCTGTGAATCTGGCCTCATATTCAGAGTTTTTGCACTGTTTTCTGTTCTCAAAGCATCCCGTTATGCTGTTATTATCTGTGAGACGCACACTAACACACATTTGGCAGATTTCTGTTACATTCTCTATTTGGTTATATTATTGATGACCGTATATGTCTGTATATGTCTGTACTAATCAATAAATTATGGAACAAAACTTCAAGTGTGGCTGGTGTGAAAAAAGAAAAGAAATTAAGTACAGTTGAAGTCAGAATTATTAGCCCCCCTGAATTATTAGCCCCCTGTTTATTTTTTTCCCCAATTTCTGTTTAACAGAGAGCAGATTTCTCCAACACATTTCTAATCATAATAGTTTTAATAACTCATCTCTAATAACTGATTTATTTTATCTTTGTCATGATGACAGTAAATAATATTAGACTAGATATTCTTCAAGACACTTCTATACAGCTTAAAGTGACATTTAAAGGCTTAACTAGGGTAACTAGGCAGGTTAGGGGAATTAGGCAAGTTATTGTATAATGATGGTTTGTTCTGTAGACTATTGAAAAAATATAGCTTAAAGGGGCTAATAATATTGACCTTAAAATGGTGTTTAAAAAATTAAAAAAACTGCTTTTATTCTAGCCAAAATAAAACAAATAAGACTTTCTCCAGAAGAAAAAACATTATCAGACATACTGTGAACATTTCCTTGCTCTGTTAAACATAATTTGGGAAATATTTAAAAAAGAAAAATAATTCAAAGGGGGCGAATAATTCTGACTAAAACTGTACATGTTACAATGATATTTTATATCATTTTGTTAATTATTACCTTTTTAAGCTAAATAATTAATGTTTTTTACAGTATAGCGTGCAAAAATTACGCAATCATTAATTTTGATTATTAACTACAATTTTTCTTCTTAAAGTTCTGTGTAAATATCAATATTGTGGACAAATAATAGTGTAAGTGTAATTTTATTATTGTAATGTGTCCATATAAATAAAGCATTCATTACTACTGTAATATCATTAGAGCTTTTGAATTATTTATTTGTACATAAACAGGTTAATATGTATCTGTAATATTCATATGCACAGAAACATGAATAATGCATAATGTTTATTATTATTAAATACAAGTTTTAATATTATGATTGATCTGTTATGTTCATATTATGTTTGTTATGATGGTGTATCCGCGGTTGTGTGTACAGTTTTAGTCAGAATTATTCGCCCTCCTTTAAACATTTTTTTCTTTTTTAAATATTTCCCAAATGATGTTTAACAGAGCAAGGAAATGTTCACAGTATGTCTGATAATATTTTTTCTTCTGGAGAAAGTCTTATTTGTTTTATTTTGTCTAGAATAAAAGCAGTTTTTAATTTTTTAAACACCATTTTAAGGTCAATATTATTAGCCCCTTTAAGCTGTATATTTTTTCAATAGTCTCCAGAACAAACCATCATTATACAATAACTTGCCTAATTCCCCTAACCTGCCTAGTTACCCTAATTAACCTAGTTAAGCCTTTAAATGTGACTTTAAGCTGAATAGAAGTGTCTTGAAGAATATCTAGTCTAATATTATTTACTGTCATCATGACAAAGAGAAAATAAATCAGTTATTAGAGATGAGTTATTAAACTATTATGATTAGAAATGTGTTGAAGAAATCTGCTCTCCGTTAAACAGAAATTGGGGAAAAAATAAACAGGGGGGCTAATAATTCATCTGTATATTATCAGTTTTTATTTGTATTTATTATGATGGAGTGTCCCGTTTTATGTTTTATATCAGTTGTTTTATATTTAGTTTTAATATGATCAGTTGACATTAGTTTTATGTTGATTTTATATTATGATGAAATGTCAGATATTATTATCCTCATAATTTACCTCAGATATCCTCATTATGTAGTGTTTATTTTATGTTCCAGTGGAGTTGTTTTATATTTTTATAGAATGATGAAGTGTGTTTAAGATGTTATATCAGTTCTATATTTAGTTTTATTATGATGACACATCAGTTTTATGTTAATTTTATATTATGATGAAGTGCAGATACTATTTATCCTCATAATTTACCTTTGATATCCTCATTTTGTCATGTTTATTTTATGTGTGTGTTATGATGGAGTGTCCGTTTTCTATTCGTCAGATTTGTAACGTTTGCTGGAGGAGTGCCTGCTGTTTTATTTTATTATGATGAAGTTTTACATGTTATGGCTGTTCTATATTCTGTGCTAATATGATGGAATATCAATATTCATGTTAATTTATATTATGATTAAGGGCCAGATATTATTTAACGTTTATTTTGTTGACGTCAGTTGTTTTCTGTTTAACTTATATTATAATGTCGTGTCAGCTTTGTATTTTAAATGTTATGAAGTGTCAGTTGTTCTATATTTAGTTTTATTATGATGACATCAGTTTTTATGTTCATTAACATTATGATGAAGTGAAGATATTATTTATTTATCCTCATTTTTATTTATGTTTACACGATGGAGTGTCGGTTGTTGTATGTTTACTTTATATGAGTGTCAGATGTTATGTCGCAGTTTGCTGTTGTGGTTTATTACAGTGTTCTCAATCGGCGGCCGCTCCTCCTCCTCCTCATCTTCATCTCCATCACAGACAAGCTTCTGCGCATGCGCACCGGAGCAGCGCTAATGGCGGAGAGCGTGCGGTCGCCGTTTGATTACCGGGAGCCTCCGACTCTCGACAGTGACGGGGATGGAAGCAAGCCGCCGCCGCCCCGCGGGTCAGTAGCTGCCGCCGGTTCACCGGCTCGTATTGTTGATTTGGAGCGGGATTCTGGCATTAGCGCGGTGCTAACGGTTAGCCGGTTCGGTTCTGTTGTTTTGTGCGCATGCTGCGCTGAGGTAAACCCGCGGCCGTTAAACCGAATAGCGCGTGCCCTTTACCGTGCGCTGAACTCGCGTGTAGCGTTACGGTGTTATTTTACCGTTCCGCGGGTATTCACCTGAAGCAAAGGAGACGATTAGCAAAACACTGCGCGTTCACGAGCACTGCTGCTAAGCGCGCTCCCGCGTGCTAACGGCCGTACAGTAGTTCACCATGGTAACGGCGGCGCGATGATTATTATTATAAGCTGCACAACCGATTAACGTTGCGTTTAAGTTTCCGGTAACTGCCGTTCACACTTACATTAGCATAGCTAGTGCAAACACGAGTGTCTGTTACTATTATTAATATGCCATTGTTCAGAATACTAGCATACTTTCGCCTTCGGTCCAGCGGGGGGTTCATTTGTGTGTCTGTGTGTTATTGAACAGTGAGGTGTGTGTGTGTGTGTGTGTGTGTGTGTGTAATAGTGTTTGACAGTGTGTAATGTTGTCAATTTATCGGACGTGTGTGTCAGGCTGTAATGTGTGTTTTGCTCAAGCATGTATGTCAGTCTGTAATGTGTGTGTTGTGTTAATTGGTAGTGTGTGTATGTATGTGTGTGTGTTTGTTTGTTTGTCAATCAGTAATGTTGTAATATGTGTGCTCAGGTGTGTGTGTGTCAGTGTGTAAAACTGTAATGTTTGTGTTTTGCTCAGGCGTGTGTGTGTCAGTCTGTAATGTTGTATTGTGTGTGTGAGTGCACTTGTATCATTCAGTAATGCTGTACTTTGTGCGTTTGGTCAGTGTCAGTCTGTATTGCTGTAATGTGTGTGTATGTCGGTCAGTAATGCTGAAATGTTTTGCTCAGGTGTGTGTGCTCGTGTGTAACAATCTGTAATGTATGTGTGTCAGTTTCAGTCAGTAATGCTGTGCTGTGTGTTTGTTTTGCTCAGCCTTATGTGTGTGTGCATATCAGTTAGTATTGCTGTGTGTGGGAGTGCGTGAGTATTGCTGTGTGTGTGCCAGTCAGTAATGCTGTGTGTGTGTTTTGCTCAGGCGTGTGTGTGGCAGGAAGAGGAAGGGGACGCCTGTGAAAGTGTGTGACAGAGCAGCATATGTGACAGAGGATGAAGAGGAGAGTCTGTCTGAGCACAGCTACAGCCCAGGTGAACACACACGAACACACACACACACACACACACACACACACACACACCCTCTGCTGCTCGCTGACCAGGTATTGATTCTTTATGAAGTGATGTCCTTCAGTGTGTTTGTACATGCATCACCCTCAGGCCTCCACAGTTTCTGCTGTCAGTGCTCAGACTTGTTTAATTACCAATCAACAGGACCCAAATGTATAGCCTACACACCATAGATAATGATTTACCATGTGGGATAAATCATGCTTACATTAACAAAAGAGAAATACAGCAAGACTTCTAAATATCAACAGGATATTCACACACCCCATCCCTGCACTATACAAAATAATCCATGTCAATTTGTACAATAAACGTTGCAGTAATAATATCTATCAGCTGCTGCAACATCACTTGTCCTGGCCAAAGTCCCTCAATTGCCCTTACCCATCATGGCGTCCTAATCATCCCCATCCACCGAATTAGCTCTATCACTGTCTCTTCACTCCACCAATAGCTGGTGTGTGGTAAGCGCACTGACGCCGTTGTCCTGTGGCTGCCGTCGCATCATCCAAGTGGATGCTACACACTGGTGGTGGTGTGGAGAGACCCCTCATGATTGTGAAGCGCTTTGTGTGTATGACCATACACAATAAATGCACTATATAAATACACATTACATTACATTACACTTGTGTTTATTTTATTTGGTTTATTCCATGCCTTCATTATATCTGCCATAGATGAATTTACCTTCATTTTAGTGTTTATTAGGTGTTTTCAAATAAAAAAGCCAACGATACATGATGTATACAAATAAAACATAACATTTACAGCTCTATTTGTTATATAAGATTCGGTTACTAGAACATTAATATTTTATAACAGCAAGTTCAGTAGATTAACTCAATAACATGGCGAAACTCAAAATGTCAGAGACGTCCTTTAAATCAAGCTCAAATAACCTTACAGGAGATCAATGTGGAGATCGACTAACATTAGTTTTGTCTTCCTAATTATTATTTCAGACCCATAAAGAGAATTACTACTAGATAGCAATCACCTGTATTTTCCCCGTCATGGCTAGGTTAGGCATGTATCAACAAACTAATAAAGCCCTGACCTTACGGAATAAACAGTGTTTCACTAGATCCTATATGTCAGAAAGTATAGTTTACTGCTGAACAACTCATTTTATCATGGTAAAATAACACAGAAATCGAACATTGGTACTTCAATCTCCTCCTGAAGCTCCGCTGGTCTGCTTAGAGAAGCTGTCAATCACGACTGTCAATCACGATGACACGCCCTGTTTTTATAGCATTAAATTACTGGCTAAAAACATACCGTTTACACAAATGAAGATCTGCACCTATATCAGCTGATAACCAGTCCTCAACTGACCAAAACCATCTTTCAGCACATTTTATTGCAAGTGTTGATTCATTCATTCATTTTCATCTACTTATCTGGGGCCGGGTCGCAGGGACAGCAGTCTTAGGAGAGAACCCCAGACTTCCCTCTCCCCAGACTCTTCCTCCCAGGCCAGCCAAGAGACATAGGGCTTACTCACACTATGCTATCCGAATCGTGCCCAGGCCCGTTTCCCGGATCGTTTGAGAAGTGTGAGTGCTCTGAATCGGGCTCAGGCACGATACACTTGGGCGGCCCTGGTCCGGTTGGAAGAGGTGGGCCAGAGCGCGGTTCACTTGGGCTCAGGCGCGGTACACTTGCAGTGTGAGTGCAAGCGTGCCTAAGCCCGAAACTGAAAGCGAGACGTGACTTTTAATGGACTGTTTCATATGGATTAATTAATCATTCAGAATCAGAATCAGAAAGAGCTTTATTGCCAGGTGTGTTCACACATACGAGGAATTTGTTTTGGTGACAGAGCTTCCACAGTGCAGCAGAATTACAGAGACAGGACAAACAACAGATCATAAATATATTTTAAAAAGTGAATACAAATGGACAAGTGTATGTACAGCTATATTACTATATACAACACAATATGTGCAGCTGTTATGTGCAAATCAGCATGTAAAGTGTGTTGTTAAATAAGTGTATGTGTGTATAAAGTGTATAGCAGGTAGTGATGTTGGTTCCACAATTACTATCATCAAGTGTTCATGAGATGGTTTGCCTGAGGGAAGAAACTGTTTCTGTGTCGGGCTGTTCTGGTGCGCAGTGCTCTGTAGCGTCCACCAGAAGGTAACAGTTCAAACAGGCAGTGTGCTGGGTGTGAGGGGTCCAGAGTGATTTTGGCAGCCCTTCTGCTCGCTCTGGATAAGTACAGTTCTTGGAGAGTAGGGAGGGTTGTACCAATGATTCGCTCAGCAGTCCTGACTATTCGACGTAGTCTTCGGAGGTCGGATTTGGTAGCTGAGCTAAACCAGACAGTTATTGATGTGCAGATGACTGATTCAATGACGGAGGTGTAGAACTGTTTCAGCAGCTCCTTTGGGAGGTTGAACTTCCTCAGCTGATGAAGAAAGTACAGCCTCTGTTGAGCTTTTTTGACAATGGAGTCAATGTGAGTGTCCCACTTCAGGTCCTGAGAGATGGTGGTGCCCAGGAACCTGAATGACTCCACTGCTGCCACAATGCTGTCCATGATGCTCAGTGGGGGGAGAGCAGGGGGGTTTCTCCTGAAGTCCACTATCATCTCCACTGTTTTGAGCATGTTCAGCTCCAGGTTGTTGTGACTGCACCAGACAGCCAACTCCTTAACCTCCTGTCTGTAAGCAGACTCGTCACCGTCCTGAATGAGATGGTACTGTTCAATGAACACAAACTGTCGTAGATTATTAAAGACGCAAACCCCTCACTGCACGTCAGCTGCGCCTTCAGCAAACCTCCTAATTCCTGCAGCACGAGGACTTTATGATTGTTTATGAGCGTCAAAAGTGGCTGATCTGTTTAGTGAAATATTTGACTGCGTGTCACAGCATATCAAACCACTTAAACGATATAACTAAAGAAATCTCCACTGTGCTGAGCGAGAGCACTTACTGAACAGCGCGTCATTGATGACGGAAGCGCGCCCAGGGCCGAATGTAATGTGAGTGCAGGCCATCGGGGGAGATGGGAGGGGGGACAAGCGTGCTTTGGCCCAGTTCAGGGCAACTGTACATTGTGTGAGTACGGCCATAGTTCCTCCAGCATGTCCCCCAGGCTCTCTCCAGGTGGGACATGTCTGGAACACCTCCCTAGGTAGGTGTCCAGGAGGCATCCGAAACAGATGCCCGAGCCACCTCAGCTGACTTCTCTGGATGTGGAGGAGCCTACTCCGAGCTCCTCCCAGGTGACAGAGCTCCTCACCCTATCTATAAGGCTGCGCCCTGCAGAGGAAACTCATTTCGGCTGCTTGTATCTAACATCTTGTCCTTTCGGTCATGAGCTTTGGGTCATAGGTGAGAGGAGGAACAGAGATTGACCAGTAAATCAAGACCTTTGCCTTTCAGCTCAGCTTTTTCTTTACCACTGCTGCCACTGCACTCATCCGCCTGTCAATCTCACGCTCCATCCTTCCCTCATTTGTGAACAAAACCCCAAGATACTTGAACTCCTCCACCTGGGGTAAGGACTTTTTTATTTGGGCTCAAGTCTCGTTCATTAGCATGGAGGAGGCAGGGTTTATGTTCCAGGGGGCGATCACACAGCTGAGAGTGTCATTCAGAAGCAGGCGTGAGGCCCACTTGGTTCTGTGTCAGAACGTCTGTCTGCGTCTGAAATTGTCTACTACTCTAGTATTACTAGTATTTGAGTTTACTACACAATCATTGTAAAAAGGGTGAATGTGAGAACATTTCCACCACATGAGTTTTGACTGTTTCATCACATTTCATGCTGTTGTGTTCTAGACATTATTTCTAAAGCAAAAAGAATAGGAAGTGCAAGCTGCCCTTGAAGAACAGCTGAGGAAAAAAATAAAGGAGCATTATGTATATTCAGGTTGTCTGCTGGGTCTTTAAAGGTATTAAAAGTTGATAAATCAATGTAGAGTAATTTAAGGCCCTAAAAAAGTATTTAAAAGTCTTAAATGCTGTTTTGCAAGGTATTTCATATCATTTTTGATTATGCAGTGTATACTAAAGTTTGCCTGAATTAAATCTGCGAATATCAGGATGCTGTGTGGTTTATGAAATCAATAAAATCCTGCTAGATTTGACATCATGCTGCTTTGTTTACGGCCTTAACCAAGGCAGCACCATTATTCCTGCAACTCTATAGGCGCCAACCTGCTGAATTAGCTAGATTTAATAGATTTTTATTCAGTATATATGATTAATGTTGTAGATTTGGATTAATTTCTTACTTTATTAGTTAGTAAATCTATTGCAAGTTAAAATCTCGCCAGTGTTTCCGGTTGAAACCTAAAGTGGTTATAAGGTCTTAAAATGTATGGAAGGAGTCTCAAAGTCTTAATAACCTTTATTTAACCAGGTAAGTCAATTGAGAACCAGTTCTCATTTACAATGACGACCTGGCCAAGAGGCAACATAAAAAAAAGCAGTTACAGTATAAAGCAGCAAGGACACAATACAATAACAATTTCACAAAGTGCAGATAATAACATATAAAACCAATGAAAAGGTCTTGAAAGGTATTGAATTCCACTCTCTGATTCCTGTATATACTCTGATATTGCACCATACAGAAATCATCTCACACAGCTTTTATTAGTAGGGTTCCCGCTCATTTGTGCTGTAAACATACTTGAAATGTATTTGTCTTTCACATAAGACAGATCTGTACTACTCTGTGTTTTGAGTACTAGAGTGAGTTTCAGAGTAGTTTTAGAGATTATTTCAACCTCTAGGTCAATCCTACACACTGCACCTTTAATATAGTATATAGTTTTATATAAGAGATAGTTTTTGTGTATTGATGAAGTGTTTGTGACTGGTGTGTTTGTTTTGTGTATGTGTATGTGTGTGTGTGTCAGGGGATGATCAGTATGCAGAGGGAGCTGAAGATCGTCTTCCTCCGCCGGGCAGCCCATACTTCCTCACTGACCCTCAGCTCTGGTACAGGATTAACCTTCACGTGCTGTTCACCACTACAGAATCACACAGCTCGCTCATCCTCTGTGTGTTTGTGTGTTTGTGTCTTTGTGTGTGTGTTTGTGTTTGACTATGTTTGTTTGTTTGTGTGTGATGTTTGTCAATCTTTTTTTGTGTGTTTATTTTTGTGTATGTGGTCGGTCGTGTTCGTGTGTATGTGTCTGTGCTTGTGCATGCATGTTCATTTGTGTGTGTGTGTTTGGTGGTATTTATGTGTTGTTGTCTGTGTGTTTTTGTGTGCGTGTTTGTGTTTGACTATGTTTGTTTGTTTGTGTGTGATGTTTGTCAATCTTTTTTGTGTGTTTATTTTTTTGTATGTCGTCGGTCGTGTTCGTGTGTATGTGCTTGTGCATGCATGTTTATTTGTGTATGTGTGTTTGGTGGTATTTATGTGTTGTTGTCTGTGTGTTTTTGTGTGTGTGTTTTTATATTGTGTGCATGTGTGTTTGTTTTTGTTGTGTATGTGTGGTCTGTGTGTGTGTGTTCCTGCAGTGTTCCTGAGCTGGGTGAAGAGGGTGCGAGTGGAGTCCGCGGCCCTGTGCTTTTCCACCCGCCGCCCAACTGCAGGATCAGAGAGGTGCATTGTGGGAGTCAGGTCCGGCTCGTCGTCATAGCGATTCGAGACATTGCCAAAGGCGAGGAGATCACTGTGGACTACAGCCTGACGGACTGGGGGGAAAACGCCATGGTAAGTCATCAGCACAGCACTGTGACCATTAAACCAGTGTGAGCAGAAAAACTTACACTCTGCTTCATCTGTGCTCTGCAGGGTTTCCACAGTTCAGTGTCTCCACGCGGGTTTGACTGTGGGTTTAATCCAGAGAGCAACATCAAGAAGGTAATTCATGCTAAACGCACAGTAAACGTTGCATTTGTTTACTGTGACAACAGTCATGTACTAATGAACGCAAATGTTTTTAAGAAGGTTCAAGTACTGCAGCCCGCTTCATTATGCTGGCTTAAACTCAGGATTACTGGATTAGTTTGGAGTAGGGATGCTCAAAATAACAGTTTAACTGTTAAACGAAAGGGTGCGTTTGTAACCGATTAATGGTATCAGTTAAACGATTAAAAAATATTATTTTATATATTTTTAAAGGGCACCTATTTTACCCCTTTTTTAAGAATTCATATTAATAATATGGCTCTTCTGAGTGTGCCAGTTTAGGTTCAGTTCAAAACACAATTCAGATTGTTTTATTATGATGTGTTAAAGAGTGTGATTTTGGGGGCCTGTACACAGCTCGTTGTTTTAGGGGCGTGTTGCTTCACATGAAAATTAGTTTTGACTTCCCGTCCAACTTAACAAGGGGGTGGAGCCAAGAGCTCCCCTGTTTGTGTATGGCAACAGACAGAGAGAAGCAACATGAGTGAGAGGAGCAGCATTCAGCTGTACATGTACGACTCGAACACAGACCAAGCAGAGACTACAAAATCATTTGTGTCTTTGTGTAGTTTTACAGCCAACTGTGTGCTAGATTAAAGCTCCGAGCTTGTAGCCTACACCGAGACTAATAACCAAGCACACTGAATTAACTTTGACTGAAGGGCATCACACACCGGATGCACCGCGACACAGCGCGCACATGACAGTTGAAAGTATCACACACTTGCGGCGCCGGTGTGTGTCCCCTGATAGAAACTTATGTTTATAATTCAGAAATGCATGATGTTGCGTGTCGCTGAGCGGCGCTTCTGGTGTACGACCTGCTTGAGGCTATAACTAAAGGGCGTCATACACCGGATGCGCCGCTCAGAGCCACGACACGGCACACCAGACGCGCACATTCGCATGTTATTTAAAATGAAACTATTCAGATAACGCTCTGAGGCGTGGCAGAAATAAGAACAGTGTCCTGAGCAGGGCCAGCGCGTCCATAGAGGCGACCTAGGCGGCAGAACAGTGAGCGAACCCCCCGGTCCTCACTTTCATCCACGACACCCACCCCCTCTCTCCCGATCCTCACTTTCATCCGCGACACAGCGAAATGCATGGCTCTGCGCATCGTTAGTTCGTTATTTCCAATGAAGGGACGCGCGCGTGAGGCAACGCGCTCGCACTTTCCAGCTGCACCTAGTTAAGATGACAGGGAGCTTCTGTGACCGCGGGAAATGCAAACGGCTGAGGAGAGCGATAATGTGGTGAATGTTGAGCCCAATGATTCTTACATCTAAAAATAGAGCAAGGGTGTTTCTTTGGTGACGTCACTTTGACTCACACGCTGAAAATGACGGACATGAAACAACATACTGAGGATATGGTAATGCGCACCTGTCAATCAATATTGGTGGGCGGGGGGATCGCACTCCTACGTCAAGTTGCGGTGAATCTCAAAACCGCTCCGATTGGTCCACTGTTTTTATGTTGTTAAATTGAAAAAAAAAAAGGACTGAGTGTGTTTATATCACCCCGCTATGACGGTCTATACACTACACACACACATATGTCTGTCCAAACAGCTTGAAAAGTAGATTTTTCACCATAGGTGCCCTTTAAAGTTTGGCTGCATAAGGGTTGTGACGATGAGGAAATTTCCCCACATGTTAATCGACATATGACAACACCAGTAATACCGGTATCACCGTGGGGGTTTCCTCTTTTCTCTGGTTTTTTCTGCGTTCCCCATCGTGTTGAACACTCTCTCGGATACGCAGCTTGTAGCGCACACGCAAAGGTACTTTTTCGTTGCCTTTGCCAACAGGGGGAACCTACTTTGGTTGTCTTTTGTTGTCCTGCCTGACTTCAGTGTCGTAATGTATTAATTAGCCTGATGTATCATATATTAGTAGCTTAGTCCTTATAAACAATCCGTTTATAAAATACATTATTAACGAATCTATAGGTTACTGCAGAATAAACCGAATATGAAACATGATCCTTGCATAATGATCACAGCTAAACAAGCTAGCACTCAATTTATATGTAAACTATAAATAAAAAAATGAAAGAAATTTTAAGTAATGGAACATTATGTAATAAATATAAGACTACAGGCTAAATAAAAGTGCCTCGTCAGAGCTGAACATCACTGCCGCCACCGCGCGGGTGTCAGTTTACAGCTTCTGTAAAATCAGACAGCCAGATCACACAATCTCAGTACACACCATGTAAATGTAGAAATATTTCGATAAGTATCGTTAATGGAATATTTATAATGATATGATCTTGATATTGGTTATATCGATATAATATTCTTGAATGACTAGACTATTGGCAGCGTATATAACCGTTAAGCTTAAATAGGCTAAGCATATTTTTATTAATATTAAAACACATTAATACAAACTAGTCACCCTTTGAGTTTTTTTATTCGTTTTATCAAACTAAAAATGCAATGAATTGTTAATTTTGGTTTTCATTTTATTAGAATTAATCTAATTATTAGGCTACACAACTTCTGCGTAATGTTAGCTCTGATTGTGTTTTTACAGATATCCTACAGATAGACTTTTTGGCTCAAAGACATTTATGCCTGTTCATTTCTGAGCTGTATTTTGACAGATTTCGCAAAGACTTCAGCTATTCTAACTGTCAGCTGTACCAGCCTCAGTTTTGCGACTTGACTTGTTTGGCGTCTACTTATTAATGTCTGGATGACTGCGAGGGAAAGATGAGATCAGATACACTCTTGTAGGCCTATTCATTGTTGATTTTTTTAACATTAAACTCATAATAATCAAGTGCAATAAAGAACAGCTGAACTTCGGAAAAGTGATCACTGCGGTTGCCATGATGGTTGCTTTGTTTCTCTGCGTTGGTATTGTCGGTGGTGTGGCATTGCTAAATAACTTTTGTTTTAATAAAAAATAAGAATATTTATTATTAAACATTGTGAGATGATGGTCGCGTGTTTGTTTAAATGAGGCGCTTTTGGATTGTGTTTTGACACTAAATCGTCCGCCATTCTCTTTCTGTAAATTTGACTCCTCTCGTTCTCCTCACATGATAAATGAAATATGAAGCATTGTAGCTATGGTCAGATTTTAACTATAGTGCATGCTCTCGTCTTAAGTAAATTATTTAGAATTATATTTTCCATTTAATTCAAATAACTATTTATTAATTATTTATAAATGTTTATTTATTAATAAATGATTTATTTCTGTTAAGGTGCTTGCAGTGTTTGTGTTGTCAAGGTGCCGGAGAACTTTTAATAATGGAGTAGAGACTTTGTGGTTACTGTTTCAAGTTATCCAGAGCTGTAGGACTTTACAAATCTTGATTGTCAGTGTTATTCAATATTACAATTATCACAAATCACAATAGACCAGGGTGACTGCGCTATCTGTTTCTTGTGAACAAAAAGGCAGTGCGGTGCGCCTCTCGTTTTTGGAACGGAATGGCGCGCTTGATGTGCAACAAATATTTGTTAACTCGCTGGACGGTAACACGTGCAACCACACGTGCCTACAGACGTATTTTGTCAAGAAAGCAAAATGAAAGGATATTTCACAGTTTGACAGACGAGTTGATGCAAACCAACGCTGATGCTGATGGCCTCTGTGCTGCATGGAGCCGCGTCATAAACTTAACAAACAGGCTATTATTGATTTAGTGTACAACCAACAAACCAACCTTTCTTCCATTTGGAAAATTACAGTTATTAATAGTTCTTATATAGTATAGATTGTTAAAATAGCCTACATAATCTACGAATCAAACAAATCCAATGATTTCTGCATAATGATAACTCCGCACCAAACTGAGGCTTTCACTTTATAGCTTATAAAACATGTATGCAAATTAATGCAATATCATATCATCACCTTAGAATTATAAGGTTCTATCTGACATTTTTGTCAAAATTGAGTTATTGACATATTCTTATTAAAAGACAACTTATTTACATTATGGGATGTTTTTTTGTAAGTTGTTTACATTTACTTTTTATTTAAAAAACAAATGTTACACACATACTGTTTGCTATGGAATGCAAAAACTTTGAAGCTCAATCTCAAAATCATTCAGAACGCAGATAGAACCTTATAATTCCAAGCTGACGATATGTAAACAACAAAATTGTTATATATGCTATAGTAACCTATACTTTACTAAAGGTCAACAGATGAGGCTCATTGTCTTTCATCACATGCATCGCGCGCACATGAACGGTGAGTGAGAAGAGTGAGACGGAGGAAATAAGTCATTATGACAATCTTTAGGCTAATGACTTCTATCAAAAATGTTGAAAGGGGTTTTGTGATATAATAATAACAGTGGAGCATTAATTAAATGTATATTTTCCGTAGAGCGATCGATTTGAGGTAGCTTGATAATTTCTTTTTTGACGGAAGAAAAAAAACATTATTGGACAAACAGCCTTTGTCGGTTCTTAAAAAGGATTCAGTCAGTGTTTTCATTTTGTAATTTAAATGTGTAATTTAAGTGAAATTAAACAAAATGAGCATCCCTAGTTTGGAGTTGTGATCCGTATTCTAATGCTGTTTTAACAAACTCAGGATTACTGAATTAGTTGGAAGTTGTGACCTGCATCCTGATGCTGTCTTGACAAACTCAGGATTACTGATGTAGTTTGAAGTTGTGGCCTGCATCCTTATGCCGTCTTAACAAACTCAGGATTACTGGATTAGTTTGCAGTTGTGGCCTGTATCATGTTGCTGGCGTAACAAACTCAGGATAACTAGATTAGTTTGGAGTTGTGATCCGTATGCTAATGCTGGTTTAACAAACTCCGAATTACTGGATTAGTTTGGAGTTGTTACCTGTAGCCTGATGCTGGTTTAACTCAGGATTACTAGATTAGTTTGGAGTTGTGATCTGTATCCTAATGCTGTCTTAACAAACTCAGGATTACTGGATTAGTTTGCAGTTGTGGCCTGTATCATGTTGCTGGCGTAACAAACTCAGGATTACTAGATTAGTTTGTAGTTGTGATCCGTATGCTAATGCTGGTTTAACAAACTCCGAATTACTGGATTAGTTTGGAGTTGTTACCTGTAGCCTGATGCTGGTTTAACTCAGGATTACTAGATTAGTTTGGAGTTGTGATCCGTATCCTAATGCTGTCTTAACAAACTCAGGATTACTGAATTAGGTTGCAGTTTAGGCCTGTATCATGATGCTGGCTTAAACTCAGGATTACTAGATTAGTTTGCAGTTGTGGCTTGAATCATGATGCTGGATTAACAAACTAGAACAAACTACTAGATTAATTTTGGTTTTTACAAAAGCAAACCAGTGCAGTCAGGCTTTGTCAATGCTGACTATTTACTTTTTCTGTTGACTGTCACAGGCCTTGAAATATAAAGATACGGTGATTGATTTCTCCCAAGAGAGTCAGCGCAATTCTTGGGCTGAGTTTACTTTATATCGCAGCTATCTGTATGTTTATTTGAACAGAAAATGACTATTAAACCAAAATTGACTGTGTAATGGATTACTGATATAATAATCTAAGATAATTATAATAAATAATCTTTGCCAAAATCAGGTGATTTATATCATTAAAATGATTAAGTAACCTTTAATTTGGAGCAAGAGAAACTGGAGGAGTGGCTTTATATTCATGTCACTTTGCTTAGAGTTGATTGGTTGAATCTGTGATTTATAAACCTGAACATATCCTGAAGATAACCAAAACATGTTGAGTTATATTCTGGTTGTGTTCAGGATATGTTCTGGTTAATTTCAGGATATGTTTAAATATGTTCTGGTTAATTTCAGGATATGTTCTGGTTAATTTTAGGATATGTTCTGGTCATGTTCAGGATATGTTCAGATAACCAAAACATGTTGAGTTATGTTCTGGTTGTGTTCAGGATATGTTCTGGTTAATTTCAGGATATGTTTGAATATGTTCTGGATGTTTTCATGATATTTTCTGGTTAATTTCAGGATATGTTTTGGTTATGTTCAGGATATGTTTTAGTCATGTTCATTTTATGTTCTGGTTAATTTCATGATATGTTCTGAATGTTTTCATGATATGTTCTGGTTAATTATAGGATATGTTCTGGTTATGTTCAGGATATATTTTAGTCATGTTCATTTTATGTTCTGGTTAATTTCAGGATATGTTCTGGTTAATTTCAGGATATGTTCTGGTTATGTTCAGGATATGTTCTAGTCATGTTCATTTTATGTTCTGGTTAATTTCAGGATATGTTCTGGTTAATTTCAGGATATGTTCTGGTTATGTTCAGGATATGTTCTAGTCATGTTCATTATATGTTCTGGTCAATTTCAGGATATGTTCTGGTTAATTTCAGGATATGTTCTGGTTAATTTCAGGAAATGTTCTGGGGGCTATTCCATAAAAGTCGTTTAGAAAAGCGGGGATTAAAGTCAAAAGCCTGACTTCAGTGAGCCAAACTAAACATCCACACTTAATTTGGTTCAATAACAGTAAGTTGAAGATCATTTGATCTAACTAGTCTGAGTTCAGCTTAAATAGTCTAGATAACTGCTCGTGCACGTTTCTGTCGTGAAACCTTAAAGGTCGATCCTAGATACATCGATTATGTTTTGTGCTACCATGGCAACTTCGAGAACTGAAAGAGATCTGAGATGAGACAGCTGTTCACAGCGAGTGACCCCACATTAGTTTAGTTCAAACATGTAATAATTTAAACATAACAATCAAATAACACAAGCTTGCAAGAGAGAACGGCTGACAAGAAATTGCAGATCGTCTCAATAGGTGACATATGTAGCAATATATTTTAAAATATAAGCCATTATTTAGGCCTATTAACATTAAATATTTGTCATAATAGATAGAAATTATACTTGACCGCGCGCGTGCGAGAGAGAGAGAGAATGCGCGCTTACTGCAATTTGTTGCTTGCAAGGGAAAGCTTTATTGCATTGCAGCCTCAATGTAACATACAAAATGTGCTAAATGTAAGCACATTAAAATGGCAACAAAGAGCCGTGGACACACAAGCGGCGGGATTTTTAATTTGCTCCCAAAACTGCTGCAAATAGCTGCTTTCTCTTTGACACTTGTGTTTCCCGCGCCCCGTGGGAAAATATCTTTACATTAAAGTGAGCATACTGCACGGCCCGGATCATCTCCCGATTATTCCACTCAGGGTTTGCAGCTTTAAAGTCATTATTTAAGAAATGTAGTCTGTTTCCTTAAATCAGTCAGTGCTTTCGTCTCCCCGTGTTGGCATGTGTTTCCTCCGGGTGCTCCGGTTTCCCTCTCAAATCCAAAGACATGTGGTATAGGTGAATTTGGTAAGCTAAATTGTCTATAGTGTATGTGTTTCCCAGTGATGTGTTGCAGCTGGAAAGGCGTCCGCTACGTAAATCATATGCTGGATAAGTTGGCTGTTCATTACGCTATATATACATATATACCCCCCTCACAGATCTTTCTTTTAAGTTAATATTTTCTACAGAATGCTTTACAATAATATATTTGTGCATATACATTAAATTATTCACTACCAAATCAAAATTTGGAAATAATCTAACAAAAACTAAACTGAAGATCACAGTGCAAAAATTAGTACATCCAAAAAAATATTGGGGAAAAATGTTAAATACAATTTTAATAACCAAGAAAAAAAAAAATCAACAGAACCTATATAAAATTTAGTTGAAAAAAATCTAAAATATAGTTGAAATGTTGTAGTTTGTATTTGTTTTGTTTGGAATAACTTATATGAATTTAAATATATGGTCACACTTTATTTTGATGGTCCGTTTGTTGAATTTAAGTTACACTGCATATATTTGCCAACTAATTCCATTAGATTATAAGTTAGGTAGGGTATATTTAGGTATATATATATATATATATATATATATTTACTATTAACTGACTACAAAGTTTTAATCATTATTAAGAGGTTAACTCAATTAAAATGTCATCAAACTATGGCAGGTGAATGTTAACATTACTTTGATTATGCTTGAACTTGACTTAGCCTGAGAGTTAGCCTGCCCCAGACCAGGCTAGTTTCCCAGCATAAGTTGCCAGGGTAACTAAGTTTGAACTATCGTAAATTTGATTTATGAAACCGAATCCGCCATTAATAAACCTGACTTACCAAAATAAGCCTGGCTTTTTCTCTAAGCTTGCTTTATGGAATAGCCCCCTGGTTATGTTCATGATGTGTTCTGGTTAATTTTAGGATATGTTCTGGTTATGTTCAGGATATGTTCTAGTCATGTTAATTATATGTTGTGGGTAATTTCATGATATGTTCTGGTTATCTTAGGATATGTTCTGGTTATGTTAAAGATATGTTTTAGTCATGTTCATTATATGTTCTGGTTAATTTCAGGATATGTTCTGGTTAATTTCAGGATATGTTTGAATATGTTCTGGTTATGTTCATGATGTGTTCTGGTTAATTTTTTAGGATATGTTCTGGTTATGTTCATGATGTGTTCTGGTTGTTTTCAGGATATGTTCTGGTTAATTTCGGGATATGTTCTGGCTAAGTTCGGGATATGTTCTGGCTAATTTCGGGATATGTTCTGTTTATTTTCAGGATATGTTCTGTTTAATTTTAGGTTATGTTCTAGTCATGTTCATGATATGTTCTGGTTAATGTCAGGAAATGTTCTGGTTAATTTTATATGTTTTGGTTAATTTCAGGATATGTTCTGTTTAATTTCGGTATATGTTCTGGGTAATTTCAGGGTATGTTCTGGCTAATTTTAGGATATGTTCTGTTTACTTTCAGGATAAGTTCTGTTTATTTTCAGGATATGTTCTGTTTAATTTCAGGATATGTTCTGTTTAATTTCAGCATATGTTCTGGGTAATTTCAGCATATGTTCTGGGTAATTTCAGGATATGTTCTGGGTAATTTCAGGATATGTTCTGGTTAATTTTGGGATATATTCTGGGTAATTTCAGCATATGTTCTAGTTAATTTCGCGATATGTTCTAGTTAATTTCGGGATATGTTAATGTTATGTTCAGGATATGTTCCATATATATGTATCCTGAACATAACCAGAACATAACATCCTTTTGAATCTAGTATTGTCAAAAGTACAACCCCTCAATACCAATTGGTACTGTAATTTTAATTATGGATGTTTTAAATGTTCAGCACTAAATAACATCACAGACACCACCACTAAAACCTCCTCTTGTGTGTGTGTGTGTCTGCAGGAGGAGGATCCAGGCGCTCTGCCTTTGTCTCTCACTGTTTCAGACTACCTCACTCCATCATGGTCACTGTCGCCCTCCTCTTCCCCGATGTCCCACTCCGAGCCCAGCGACTCCGACAGAGAGGAAGATGAAGAAGAGGAAGACGATGATGAAGATGATGACGATGAAGAGGAGCTGGAGGAGCTGAGAGGTCGAATGATGAGACGCCGCAAGAAGAGGAAAACCTCCACCAGCATCAAGAAGAAGACTCAGCCACACCCCCTTTCCTTCACTCGCCCCGCCTCCTCATCCCCCTCCCCCTTCCAGCAGCCTCAAGCTCCGCCCACCACCAATATAAACAACAACATCAACATAAACATCGGTGCGAGCGGCACACTGTCCCGCCGCCAGCACTGTCCATACTGCGGACGCCACTTCCGCTCACTCGCGCGCCATCTAGAGAAACACCACGATCAGCAGCCCGAAGTCAGAGCCGCAATGGAGCTATCGCACGCTCCCGCACACACCCCGAACACAAACACGCACACATTCCCGTCTCCAGCCCAGCCCTCATCTTCTCTGGGGCCGTCGCTGTTTTCGAGGGAGCGCGAGTCTCTGTCGTCTGCTTCGAAACCGGCTGCTGTTTCCTTTTCTCTTTCACTGGCCTCTCCTCCGTCTAGCACCACCACCAAGAAAAGCTGTAGCACTCCTAGAAAGAGTGTTAAGAAGAGTCCCGGGACGCCGCCGGCACGAAGAGGACGACCACCTAAGAAGAAGGAGGAGAAGGAGAAAGAGAAGAAGAAGCAAGAGGAGATGGAGAGAGAGAAAGAGAAAGAGAAAGAGGAGCCACCGCCCACACCGGGGAAAGTAGAGGAAGAAGAAGAGGTGGAGGAGGAGGCGGTCAACATGGTGGAGGATGGAGGAGCTGAAGAGAAGAACACAGAAATCACAAGGTGAGAGTTAGAGAAAGATGGAAGAATGAATGAAAAATACTGAGTTTCTGTCTTGGTTTGATCTGCATTTCTGCCAGAGCTGTTGTCAATAGTGCCTGAACTGATGGGATTGTGAATGCTGAAGAGTGCAGACAGGTTTTAATTCATCGTGTAAGTCCTTCTAGATAGCACCTCATTTGTAATAGTTTTATTGTTCAGCTTGATAATCATCCCAAACACACTGCTAATGTTATGAAATCATATTTAGTAAGAAGAACAGCTGATGAAACAAAGACAGTCATGAAATGGCCTCCACAGAGTCCAGACCTGAATATTATATACAGCATGTTTCGGCAATATTATAGGCAGTAAGAGACTCCAGTGCTTCCCACAGGTTTGAGATATACTTGCGGTGGTAGCTGGATTAAAGCAGTTTTTTTCCCACTTCGCATAAATAGTTAACTGTATGAGACCAAACACAATTTGATTTTAAACAATATTTTATTCGCCATGTGCACCCATAAAATCTGCTTCTCTTATTCAAGTTTAGGTTGGTTTATTGACCTCTCTAAAAATTATAAAAGGCTAAATTACTAGAATAAGATGTGTAGATTATTAAAATAAGGCAAATGAATTGATTAACCATTTCTAATGGTGTACATGAATAGTCGTTTAGATCAGTCGTTCTCAAACTGTGCTACATGTACCACTAGTGGTACGCAGGCTTCCTTTTAGTGGCCACATTTATAACAACAATGTGAACAGCCATGTAATATTCAGATCTGAGAAAAAATCAGATTTGAGCACTAAACCTCGCAGTGTGAACGTAGCCTTAGAAACCCCGGACAGACACATTTTTAAGTCCCAAATAAGGCATGTCTCTGTCTAAAAAAAGTTCAGGCTGATGCTCTGTGCTATGGAGGTCACGTTAAACAGGCTTTTGATGCTAGTCTTTTGAATTTTATATGAATATTGTCTACAAATTTCCCATATTTTCTGTTGTATATTAAGGCCCAATTCTACCCCTTAGCCCTTCCCACTTAAGGCTGATTTATACTTCTGCGTCAAGTGCACGTGCATGCTACGGCGCAGCCTACGCGTGGACTCAGCCCCTTGCCGTGGCCGTCGGCGATGTTGACGTGCACCACTCAAAAAATGTAACTCGTACGCGTAGCGCAAGCTCTGTGATTGGTCGGCTTGGTAGCGCTGACGAGTGTGGGCGGAGGTGAGAGCTGCGCGCCCGATGCAGTGAGTGTTTACAAGTGTGGAGTCCCGTGAAGGAGCTCCGGATGGAGACTGTTGTTTTGTGTTTACCTTATGATTAAAGTTGTTGCACGTCCGCCGGTTTCCGCCTCAAAATAAGCGAGTTTGAGCCACTTGTACATGAAGGAAGTGTTCAGAAAAACAAAACACCAGCGAAGAAACTCGACACAGAGAAACATAAACACCTACTGCCAGCTAGCGTTTCGGAAGTGTGTTGCAGAGCAACAGAAACAGCGCGCACAAGTATAAATGCACGACTACGCTCAAGGCTTGCGCCGTGGGTCACGCAGATCACTTTACGCAGAAGTATAAACCAGGCTTTACCCCTAACCCTCATTTTGCGGGTGCCCATGAAGGGGTAGGGGTGTCCCAATTCTCTTTAGCTTGAAGGCGTGGGGCTAAGGGCAAGGGATAGATAGCCCTTCAAACGAAGCTTTTTCCAGACCACCTTTGAAACCAAGGGGTAAGAAAAGTTCCCCGAATACACCAGCCACAACGGCAGATAGTTACACTCGGAAGTCAGGGGATCCACAAATTAGTTTTTTTTTGTCATTATTACACATTTTTACAACAAACAAACATTTTAATACAGGGCTTGAAATTGTGACCGTTTTGGTCGCATATGTGCCCGAAATTTTATCTATGCGACCTCAAAATATATTTGGGAGCATTTGAGCGACTGCATAAAATTGATGTCGTGTGACCAGTTTTCACAGCAAAATGTTCACCACATGCGCAGAATTAGGAGGCATTCACGCATTAAGCATCTTTGCACCTAAACACACCAAACGCAGCGCTCAGGAATAATTTAAAACACTTGACATGTCAACTTGCTGCAGTAAACAATCCGCAATGCTTGCCCCGGCTTCAAGCTCTTCTTATTGCCCCACTGCGCTAGAACAGAACGCGAATGGATTGGTTAATATCAGCTGTCAATCACTCAGTTTCGATGACAGGGAGCTACAGCCACGAAATGTAAAGGTCTGGATCTGAGAGAATGAAAACAACACTGACAGATTTAGTTTTAGAAAGCACCTAAAGTTACTAATAATGGCAGATCTGATCAGTGATCATGTGCTGAATGTTAATCCACCATTTACACTTTTCCAAGAGTGAATAAAAGACTTCCAGTGTTTAAAGTCCGCTATGAAAATGACTAAAGCCATTCACTGTAAAGCCGGTGGGACGGAGTTTTCAGGTAGCAGTGTTTGCCACTGAATCTACACATTAAGCAGGAGATGTTCTAACGTTATTTAATCCTTCATTTAATCGTCACTATGCTGTTAGTCGTGCGACTGACACTGCGTTCACCATAGCTAAAGAGCATGCATTCACTAAGTGAATTCACTGAAACTAATATTGCAGCTCATGAAAAGACTAGTATTGCTATTAAGATGACGTATGAAAATAATAAGTCATATGTCAATATCATCTGTGCAATATCAGCACAGCACCCGTGAGAACAGCACAGTTATTATTGTTAATTCAGTTCATCTCATTCACGTCGAGCAGTGCGTGCAGGACCGGTGAGCGCATGCAGAGTTTGTTTATTTGTTAGTTGTGATTAGATTGTTAATATATAATAGAATCTGGTAATGTAAAGCGTGTAGTAACGGTGCTCATAATTTTTGGTGAGTGCGACTAAATTTTGTCTGGTGAGCTACATTTTTGAAGTTAGGAGCACCGGTGCTACCAAGAAAAAAGGTTAATTTCGAGCCCTGTAATATATTCATAACCGCGTTCGTGTTTACCGTCATGCTTTTTAAAAAAAATGCTAAAATAAAAACTGCAAAATTTCACAATCTATAATCCATAATAATAACTCCTGTACAGCAGTCCCACAACATTCTGACTCTCCAATACCATGTCAGAAAAGTCTAGTGGCTGGGAATGAGCTTTTACAGTGTCTGCTATAATGTTTATGTTGTTTTGGTGTGTTTACATGATGAATATGGCCACGGTGTAAAAACACAGAACAGTTATGATCTTATTGCCACATTAGATCATTATGATAACATAATATATGCCTTCAGTGATGTCCTGAAGATAAACACTAAACAATAACACAACTGGAATCACTACAGCAGTCGCCATCGTCTGATCTCATATGAAGACCGTGATGACATATGATGACGTGTGCAGGTGCTGTAGTGCTGGCCCAATTCTTAGGGGTAAATTTTGAAGCCCTTCACACTCTGTTTTAAGGGGGAGGGGGTAGGGGAACAAAAATAGAATTAGGATTGGACCTAAAGGTATAGTTCACCCAAAAATAATGACCCAACACGTGCTCCATACCTTTTAGATAGATGTAATGACCCAGAACATGCTCCATACCTTTTAGATAGATTTGTGCAAAAGTCTGTGCCTCCCAAATAGGCATGGAAAGATGGCCAGTTTCAAGGTTTACCATAGTTTAGAAAAGTCAATGTTTTAAAACCGCAAATAAATTCTCTTCTACCGTTCCTACGCTATCTGTAAGTTGTTGTTTTTTTAACGTCCTTTAGCTACAGTATTTTTATACAGTTTTTTTAGGGCATCAGTATCTCTAGCAGAAAATGACCCTCCACATCAAAAGCTCCTGGTCAGGCCACGATTCAGCAAACATCTGAAAAACAAATGTCTGATACACCAGCATCCAGCCTGTTGTAGAGCTGAAAGTTGTTGTTTTACTCAGACATTTAAAAAGAAACTAATATTAGAGCAGTAAGCACAATACCATGATATTTTTATCTAAGGTTATCATACCGTCAGAATCTTACACCAGCTCGTGTGTCCTCCCACAGCTGGTGGTGGTCTAAGTCCTGCACAGTACTGTAAGTGTGACAGAGTTGTGTGTTGTTTTGCAGGCCTCAGCGCTCCCACATGCCCCCTCTGCTGTCATCTCTGTCCACGCTGGTGTTGTTCCTGCGCAGACAGCAGCACTCCTCCTTCCTCACACTGTCCCGCGCGCCGGGCTCTGCTGAATCCTGGCGTCAGCTGTGCCACTCCAGCCTGGCTCTGCTGCTCCTCTATAACCGGCACCGGGAGTGTGAGGTGTCCAAGCTGACAGTGCAGGACTACCACAGCCGAGGCTCCGCAGCCCCTCTGGACACTGCACTCTGCCCGTTCGAGCGCCAGGTGCTCTGCCATCTGTCCCGTGTGCCGGTGCTGGGCAAACGAGGCCGCGTGCAACCGCTCATCCTGCCGCCGCACTCCGAAGCCTGCCTGGACCTGCTCCTCAAGACATCTGCAGATGTGGGCGTGGACCCCGAGAGCCCGTATGTGTTCTCCAGACCGTACCACTCTCCGGCTACGCCTCTGCGTGGGACAGACCTGCTGCGGAGCCTGGCACGGAGCAGTGGAGCCAAGAACCCGGCGTGTCTGACAGCGGCGCGTGCCCGCCGGCAGATCGCCATCCTCACCCAGCTGCTGCTGCTGGAGGAGGGCGCCGCCATCAAACGCCTGGAGGACTTCCTGCAAAGAGAGTACCATGTGACCCAGAGCTGCGCTGGGATTGGCCAGGACCCAGCACTTATGAACCGCGTGGGCAGGGTGGTGCTGTATGGTGAGCGGGAAGGCGTTCTGTTCAGGGGCATGAGTCTGCAGCACATCTGCCTCGAGCTCGACGGTAAGACACTGCTGTATGTGTGGGATACTTGAGAATAATGGTCTATTAGTTCATTTATTTATGAAGCACTTATTTATGCTGTTGGGTTGTTTTCATTCACTCTGGGGTGATTTTGAGGCTTAATTTGGCCTCATCTTACTCTGTGTTTCATCAAATGGGATTATTTTTGCTGACAAATCTGATTTTGACACATGTTTTGTGAAAATACTTTGACAGCGTTCATAAACTCATCCACACACTGATCAGATTGACTCCTCTTTGGTGATGTTGATGCTGTTTTTGCCCCATTGACTTCCCTTATAATCACATTTATTCACAGCAAAGCCATGACAGCAGATAATCATGCATTCATGATTGTTGCTAGTTTTCTAGAAAAAATTAAATCTGCTGTTATAATAATGATAAACACAGGAATATAGCACACTGTCACTTTAAGAGCTGCACGGGTCTGATATACATGCATTTTCATTCTTGTTTTTTTCTTATTGTGCATTTATTCTATAACAAAAACAAGTGTTTATGGGAATAATCAGTTTTTGACACACTTTTGCATGTGTATTGAGCGTTCAGGCACAGTTTAAGCTGAAAGAAGACTTTACACGTGTGTGTGTTCTGCTCATCTCTGAGGATGACCGCACACTCAGAACAGCACAAGTTTCACAAATAAATCGAATACACTTCAATAAATGAAGCTCATGTCGTGCTGCAAAAATCACAATATATGATTTTACTGATTTCAACATGAAATTGGGCTCTGAGGAGGAATGAGTCCTGGAAAAATGTGAGATTATTTAAATTTCTTTTGAAAAATGCTATTTTTGTTAGATGTGTTTTTTTTTTATTTATTTATTGATATCAAAATAAACAGGTAAAATATATTTTTCAGATCTATTTTTTTTTTCTAATTCAGACTACAAAACTGTGTTGATGTTCAGACATTTACGGCTCTATCATATCACACTCTTTCACACCCGGCGCAATAAGGTGCAAGACGTGTTTGCCCTGATATGTTGCTATTTTTAGACCAGCGCAAGCCTAATTTTCCTGTTTTGCTCCATGTTGTTTAAATAGCAAATCAGTTTGCTCCATTTTGTGGACTCATGGGCGTTCCGGTCTAGAAAGGAGGTGTGTTAAGGCGCATTGTTGGAGCGTTGCTATTTTGAGGAACTAAAATAGACCAGCTGAAAGCAGGTCTAAAGTTCAGAGTGCGTTAGTTGTGTGCCTCACTTACACATTGCTTAAAACACACAGGATGTAGAGCAATATGCAAATATCTTTACAAATAAAAAACAATTAAAGGAATAAAATATTACAAAAATGATTATTTTCTACATCAATATAAAAACCACTGCCTCCATGCCTTCATCTCGGGGGGCTTTTTTAGTTTATTGATGACAATCTGCATCTATATAATGTTATTATTGTTAGCAGTGTTATTTATTATCTGCAGATTTATATTTGTTTGATTAAAAACAAGTTTAGATTTGTCCACCTGTCAGGTTTTGGACCATATGGGCCATAGCATGTGTGTTTGGATACAACTCAGCTGTTTGAGCACACTTCATTATTATTGTTCATTTATTCCTTTGCTTGAGATTAGAACTGAATTTAGAAATAGTTTAGACACAAGTCTTTGCCCTTAACAATGGAAATTAAATATGTCTGCTAATGGATGTGTGTGCATGCACTGTTTCCTTATCCACGAAAGAGAAAGTAAAGAGGCTGAATGGAGGAGGCTCGTTCTTTATCCTCGCGCTGCAGATGCTCTGTTTAACTGTTTTCTCACTAGTGAAGCGTTCAGTTTTTACTCTTACAAAGTCGCCATGTAAATAGCAAATGCACCATGGAGCGACACAACTGACTCTTAAAGGAAATGAGAGACGAGACTCTGATTGGTTTATTCTCAAAACACACCAGAACTCATTAAGAGAATAAGCACAGCCCTGTTAGAGCATGCGCCGGGCGCAGAGCAGAATTTACCATCCTTAAAATAGCAAAAGTAGATTCAGACACGCCCTTAATGCTTTTGCACCAAGTTCAGATTTTTGAACTCGAGTGAGTTGTGCGTTAAGCGCGTCAAACACGCAAAACGCTCAAATCACGCCGCGCCATCCCCGCTGCGCTATTCGCGTCATTCGCGTCGCAGGATGTCTATTCGCTCCTTTGCATTGACTTAACATGTAAATAACTTGCGCTTGACGCTTCTTCCTCGTCTGGTGTGAACACAGTATTAGACTTTGCGAGTAGATCGTTAAAACAGAGCCCTTAGTCTTTAAACAGTATAAATGAGTGAAACCTGATTGGCTGTTAATTTCCTTTCTCGTCTCGACTCCGCCCACTAGTGTTTTTTTCAGCATTGGGTTCAGCTTTGGGCTGGTCCAACCAATATTAGAACAGCAACTATTGAGCGCAGGGCTAAGAATAGTAAGGCCCTATCTGATTGGTCAGATTTAGATAATCAAGTGGTGCATAAAATAAATGTAATTTATCACACATGGTTGTAATGCAGTCCCTCCTGTTAAATTTTAATTCTTTTATATTTTTTTCAGAGAGAAGATTTTCTTCAGCACATTTCTAATCATAATAGTTTAAATAACTCATCTCTAATAACTGATTTATTTTCTCTTTGTCATGATGACAGTAAATAATATTAGACTAGATATTCTTCAAGACACTTCTATACAGCTTAAAGTGACATTTAAAGGCTTAACTAGGGTAATTAGGGTAAAGTTACGGTAATTAGGCAAGTCATTGTATAACAGTGGTTTGTTCTGGAGACAATCCAAAACTAATATTGCTGAAGGGGGCTAATAATTTAGCCCCCTTTTAATTTTGAACTCTGCCCCCCTGATACACCCCCACTCTCCTCATAACTTATACTCCTCATAATCATTGCACTGTTTAAAAATTGCACATATTCATTGCACTGATTCATTTATTTGAACTGTACATACCCACTGCACATTTGTAATTATGTACATACCCACTGTACATATACATTTGTAATTGTTTATCTATCTGCACACTTCTGATTATTAATAGCAACCTGTACATATATCTATCTATTGTAAATCTCTGTTCATAGCTAACACAACCTGTATATAATGTTCATAGTACATCCATCTGTAAATATCACCATAGTTTTTCTATAACTGCACTTTATATCTTATACCTGTATCCTGCACTTGCTGCTATTGCACTCCTGGTTAGACCTAAACTGCATTTCGTTTCCTTGTACATGTGTAATGACAATAAAGTTGAATCTAATCTGATCTAATATTGACCTTAAAATGGCTTTTAAACAATTAAAAATAAGACTTTCTCCAGAAGAAAAAATATTAGAGGAAATACTGTAAACATTTCCTTGCATTTTTTTGTGAAATATTTGAAAAAAGATAACACAAGAGGGCTACAGATTTTGACTTCACCTGTATATTGTACATGCGATTATCCCAATATTAATAATTTAGCAATATATGTCATGCAGCCCTAAACTGAAGTGAGTCTGCTGTTGTTTGTGTTGTTCAGTGATGTCAGGAAACTCTGCCGACTCGTTCTCGGAAAACTCTGATGCGGAGGCCAGTAAGGTTAAGGAGAAAGCTGAACCGGTGAAGAAGAAATCCAGAGGTCGAGTTTCACGAATGAAGAAGGGAACCGGTGCGCGAGTGTGTGCTGCAGCAGCGCCACCATCAACCGCACACAAGAGACGCAGCACCGCGCAGGTCAAAACAGGTCAGTCACACACTCACAATACACACATGCTTCTATTACACAGAGTTTCTGTTCTGTTCCTGTGTCCGCAATAGTCACATCACAGGATATGGAATGATGACGTTTGTGGAGTCATTGCACGGTATAATCATAAGAGTGAAACTTTATAGTTTGCATGCGTTTTAAAGGCATTTCAAGAGTTTAAAGCATTCAGGCATATAAATGTACAACATTCGTTACTTTGAAGAATAATTTTACTGAATCACTACAGTGAAGAGTATATGGTGTTATTGCACATAAACACTTCATTAAACATGCACACATTCACAGCACATATATGCTATAAAACATTAACTATGTCCGTATATAATAACTTATGTTTGGTTGTAACCTAATCTGATTGTAATGCAGTAAAGCTGCTTTGAAACAGTAATTATTGTAAAAAGCGCTTTACAAATAAACTTGACTTGAATTTTACATTTGATTATTTAATTTCTGCACCTGAATTTGACTCTCTAGAAACTGTTACATGAGATTTGTGGAGTCATTGCAAAGTATAACCATAATAGAGTGAAACTTTATAGTTTGCATGTGTTTTACGGGCATTTCAAGAGAGTTTAAAGCATTCAGGCACTTAAATGTACATTTGTTACTTTAATGAAGACTAATTTTACTGAATCACTACAATGAAGACTATACAGAGTTAGTTTACATTTAATTATTCTATTTCTGCACCTGAATACTGTTTGACTCTCCGCTTTTCTGGTTGCTCTATTGTAAGTATTCTTGCTTGCAATGTGTTTATTGTTTTTTTATACACGATTCACACCCTTACAAAATCACCTTAATCCATCTAAATTCAAGATTATTTTTCCAAATAGAGCCATTCAGGCCATCTGGTGAAATTGTATTTATATTTGCAGTATATATTGCAGAAAACAAAACATTAAAGTGTCTGATTTTTCCAATATGCTGCCAGTGGTGTGAGTAACATAATCTTATGTCAAAAGCAAAAACAAGATTATTCTGCTTCCCCCATTGTCAGATTAATTTGCTTATTTTAAGGAAAAACTCTCTTCATTTTGACTCAATATTAATGAAAACGACACAATATTTGTTGCTTGTCTAGAAAATGCTTCTTGACTTAAGAGTTTTTAGATATTTAAACTTGAAACAAGACAAAATCTCTGAGTAAGAGCAGCAGTTTTTGCAGAGAAATACTGCAGATGATAATCGTGTCCTTCACTTGATCAGACAGTTTGTACAGAATCCTCCCTAAATTTAGATAGACTTTCATTTTTGTTGCAAATTGAAACCATTGGTGTGCTTGAAGAAAAATAAGCCTGACTCAAGCAGATTCTTTTAAAAGCTCTACTATACTGCTGTTCTGATGAGGCAGATTTAGCGGAAAATAAATGAGGGTGACAAAAATATATTAATAAATAAAAGAATCAGATTATTTGAAAACTTGTATTTTAAGTCTCACAAATAATATTTTTCTTAAACTTATAAAAGAATCATTCTGAGAGAAAACATCAGAAGTGAGAGATTTATGGTTATTTTTTTGCATTTTAATTCTGTTAGTTTTTTTTTCCTTGACATTTAATTTTAGTCCAGTTTTTGTAGTTTTTGTCATTAAAAAGAAAAATATATAGATTTATATATATATATATATATATATATATATATATATATATATATATATATATATATATATATATTAGTGTTGTCACTAAAATAGGACTGGAATTCGGTACCAATTGGTACTGAAATTTTAAAAATGTCCATTTCCCACTAACATTTGAGCGCTGTTGAGCATGTTCTTAAACACCGCTGATTTGCCATTGTGTTCACATGCTCAACAGAAATGACTGTGATTGGGCGTGTAGTAGGGTTGGGCGATGTCGACCAATTTGGCAATGTATGATGTCTAATGTGAAACATCGCGATGGACGATGGCATCGTCGCTGTAGGTGGTGATGAATTAATTATTTATGAATAATTAATAATTCATAACGAATAAATTATTTGTAGCCTAGCATTTCAACTACTTTGTCTTTGTCCCTGGTCTTTGCAAATCATAAATAAATAAAGATAAGTTACACACAAATCACCACTGCCAATCACTTTTCCTGCAGGACTCTGGCATGAATAGGCAGAGTGATCTGTGTCGTTATAATGGCGTCTGCAAACTTGGTTGGTAAAAAAGTGCACAACCAACAGTGTCTGAGGTTTACACTAACATTGCTTTAGTCTTTCGCTTTCACGCTTGTACTTAGTAGTGTACTGACGCTGTGATACGTTATCTGATAGATTCAAAGAGCGAAGAGTCGCTAGATGGAGACAAAATTAATTAAATATCACCTTTAACAACTATAGTGAGACGCCATCCAGCGCTACATCCCTGATAATCTATCCAGCGTGCACTGGGGGACCTGCACATTTTACAACACTTGAGTAGAATAGACCCACCTCCCAACCCAACTTTGAGAATAGATTAATGGCCATATTTTTTTTCTTGCCCGATAAAAGTCTCGCATTAACGCCGATAACGGCCCGCCACTAGTAAACACAATTGGCTAGCATCTGTTTGAGGGTTTTGCATGGAGCGATCTAACTGGCATCTGTTTGATCATTTAAAGTTCCCTCAATGTTCACGTGAATCACTGACGCTGACATAAGAAAAGCAACATTTACATTTATTGCAATAGTCTGAGGACAGCTTCATTCAGTGAACCTACATTCCTGTGTAAAACAGCATGTAGTTCAGGCCAAAAAACAGGTGATCTGCGCAGCTCGACTACTGTAGCTGACAGTCTGTGCAACCCCCGCTCACAGTTCCTCATACTAGGGATGACCTGTATGTATGTGTGTGTGTGTGTGTGTGTGTGTGTGTGTGTGTGTATGTATGTTTCAGGTAAGCGTGGCGTGCTGAAACGTCCTTGGTCGGAAGCGGAGCGTGTGTCGGTGGAAACACACCTGAAGCAGAACATCCTGGAGCTGCGAGTTCCTGCTAAAGCAGACTGTGAGCGCTGTCTGCAGCTCTGCCCCCTGCTGGCCAGCAACCAGCGCGACTGGAGGGCCATCAAGTTCTACTGCCACAACCGCATACAGCTGCTGAAGAAACAGGGCCGCAAGGACTCCATGCTACAGTAACACACACACACACACACACACACTCACAAAACACCACTAGAGATATCATAACAGTAGCAGATAGGGCTAAATTTCAGCATTTCCTACATGCATATTGATTTTTTTTGCATGCATCTTGTCTGTGCATGCATGCAAAAAAAAGTAGAGTTGCGTTAGTTTTACACTCAGAGCATCTTATAAATACTGTTATGATACGCTGATGATGGTATAGTTTGTATCTTCAGCACTGCAGAAACATGTTTGTCTTGATTCTGGTCTAAATATCTAAACATTCTTAAATCAAGAAGCATTTTCCAGACAAGCACGGAATATAGTCTTGATTTCAGAAATAATGAGTCAAAATGAAGAGAGTTTTTACTTAAAACAAGCTAAATACTCTGACAATGGGGTTTAATATTACTTTGCTTACTCCATTGTCAGATTATTTAGCTTGTTTTAAGGAAAAACTCGCTTCATTTCGACTCATTATTTCTGAAATCAAGACTATATTCTGCGCTTGTCTAGAAAATGCTTCTGGATTTCAGTATTTGTAGATATTTGGACTTGAAACATCTCTGAGTTGGAGAAGCATTTTCTGCAGCGAGCTTCATTTATTTGTTGAATTCTTCTATGCTAACATATACAGTGCAGTGACGACGTGTGTGCGCGTTTCCCTCACACACTTCACACATTCCGGTCAGTGTGTGTGTGTTTTTATCTTGGACCACATGAGTTGTATCGCCATGTTAAACTGAGGAAGTAGAACTCCAGTGTTCAGATGTTTGTGTTTCTCTGTATAATGCAGAGCTTTGCTGTGATGATGATGATGATGATGATGATGTTTCTGTTTCTGACAGCAGTTTTTACCTCACCAGTCTTTTTCTAAACGACAGATTTAACAGTGCATATCCAGCTCATAAATCACACACACACACAGCAGAAACAGACTGATGGTTTTTGCATGAATAAAATGAAGCCTGTTTTTAGGAGTTTTTATTACTTTGTGCATTTTTTTTTAATTGTTTATTATTATTAATATTATTATTATTTTGCTTTGCGTTTTTTTTTTTTTTTTTTTTTTGGGTTGCAGTTGCTTATTTTTTTTTTATAAAATAGTTTTGCTTCAGTGCATTTTTTTTGTTGCTTTTTTGCTTTATTTCAATTGTTTATTTTTATTTTTTTGCTTTTTTTATTTTTGACTTTTTGCTTTTTTTTTTAGGTGGTGGGGGTTTTCAATTGTTTATTTATTTAATTTTTATGTGATTTATTACAATTGTTTTTTATTTTATTTGTTTTTTTGTGCTTTATTGCAATTGTTTAATTTATAATTTTCAGCTGTGGATCCGCGATCTAAAGAGAATCAGAATCATTCTTCACATTGAAAGACATGGAAAAACAAACCACGATTTAAATGTAATCTTATTATCATCTTTATTCAGTCCTCCTCTTTTAATTCTTACTTATTCACTGTAATAAACGCATGTTGTTTATGTCAGCAGAGGAAAAACTACCAACAAGCACCACGTTTTTCACCAATTAAATATTATTTTTAATTTAAAGGACTATTAAATATTCAGATTTTGTGCATTACATTATTTTTAAGACTAAAAAAATTATATATTCTTAAGATATTGATTTTAAAGGGACTAAGCTAAAAATAAAACGAATATATTCATTTTCTAAAACTAAATTGAAAGTTAGTTGTGCAGCAAAACAAACCATAATTTCAATTTGCTCTTTCTATTATCATTTGTTTTCAGTCTTTCTTTATATAGTAGCAACAAACACACTTTCACACATCTTTCTGGGAAAAACAACATCACAGTAAAAATATATTTTATTTATATCCAAAGAGGAAATACTACCAACAAGAATACACACATTTAACAAATAAATATATATATTTTTAATTGACAATTAAATATTCAGATTTTGTGCATTACATTATTTTTTGGGGGCCTAAATATGAATAAATGCCTAAAAATAATGTCACAGTGCAGAAAATCTAAACCGTTTGCTTATGAATCATACATTAGTTGTGTAACAAAACAAACTATCATTTAAATTTGCTCTTTCCTTTATCATTTGTTTTGTTCTCTATATAGTACCAACACAAACACACACATTCACACATCTTTCAGAAACAAACATACTTTAAAATGCTCTTATTATCATTTATATTCAATCCTTCTCTTTTCAATCTTACTCATTCATAGTAATAAATATATTTTATTTATATCTGCAGAGGAAATACTAACAGGAATACACCTATTTACCAAACAAATATAAATGACAATTGAATATTCAGATTTTGTGCTTTACATTATTTTTTGGGGCGTAAATATGAATTAATGCCTGAAAAAAAATGTCACACTGCAGAAAATCTGAACTGTTTGCGTATGAGTCGAACGTTAGTTGTGTATTAAAACAAACCTTCATTTAAATTAATTGTTTTTAGTGCTTCTCTATTTACTACAAACAAACACACAATTTAACAATGTGTATGTTTTAATGACAATTAAATATTGGTATTTTTGTGCATTACTTTGGGCCTACTCATGAATAAATCCCTGAAAACCATGTCACAATGCTCAAAATCTAAGCAGTCTGTTTATGAATTGCTTATTTTATGAGCAAGTTTTGTGTGTGTGTTGTGAGCTGGACATGTTCTTGGGTTTTTGCGAGTTTCGTCTGTTTTGTTTCAGCTGAAGTGTTTGTTGCCTTAACTTTAGTTGTATTATTGGTTTTCTATGGATGGCAGTGGTTTCTATGCATCTGACCTCAGATCAGCTCCACATGTAAGTAAGTGTGTGTGTTTTGTGTTGTTTTATTCACCAAACAGAAGAGGTTTAGTGGATCAGACTGTGTGTGTGTATATGTGTGTGTGCATGCATGAGTGTGTGCGTGCGTGCGTGTGTGTGTAAGATATTAGCCGTTAGCCTCTCCAGTGTTTCCATCCTGTACATTCTGTAAATACTGACTTATATAAAAGTACCACGTTTTAAAGGTGTTTCTTAAATGCTGTTGTAAAGGTATATCAGATTTTAGAGAGGAAACCCCATATCTTCAACAGTACAGAGTTAATGTCACGATGCAAAAAACCCTTAAAACTCGTCATATTTGACTTTCAGATTGTCATGTGCTTTTATTAAATTACAAACACATGAAAAGTTGTGCACATCTTCATTTATTTATGTATTTCCAATGCTTGTGCACCAGAAAGCATGTTTAAAAAGAGTTGCAGGATATGAAGTGTTTAGTAAACATTATTTGTGCTTCTGAACTTCCATTAAGGGCGCATATATAGTGTGTATTGATGCAGCCTAATTTTCACTGTGCATTGTTGCATTTTCAGGACATGACTGTTTCAGTGCACTGGAAGACCTTAGTGAATTTGAGACCGCACTTAAAATGGCTGACTCCCTGATCAGTGCACTGACTAGTGAACAAGGATGCAGATTGAGACACACCCCTCGAGACCATTACAGTAATTACCATCTGTTAAAACACACTGATTTACAGAAGGCTTCACAAATGATTTTAAAAGACCTAAATCCAGGTCAGGAGACCCACAGGCACCCCCCTGGAGTAAACAATATGACTTCTGTCTTGTTCTCAATGAACTTTAAAATATTGTCTGCCATCCAGCCTTTAATTTCAAGCCAACATAAAAATTGCATTATAGAATTTGCACTGTAGAAATTATTAGTTGACTTTACTCAAAATAAGTGAGTAAACTGTGGGCGTTAAGGTCTGTGGTGCCTGCCGTGATGGACACCAGAAGTGAGGGATGCTGTTGTTGGAAAAATAAAAAAAAATGATGAAACAGAAAACCCAGTCCAGGAGACTTGAAACAAGCAGAATTCCTTTATTGAGACATGTTGCTTAATCTGCAGTCATATAGTGTCTTCAAGAGGTCCATTTCTTACAGGTCTGCAGTCTGCGAGTTTTATCACAAGTCTGATTTGAGACAAAGATGTCCTGTCTATAATGTGTTCTTAGGAGGAGGGGAGATGGCCAAACAAAGCATGCAAATGAAGTAGGTACAGTAGGTGAATAAACTTGCCAAGTCACTGACCACACAAGTTTATCAACAAAGGGGTTTCTTTGGCCTGAAACTATCACCCGAAGACAAAGGCAGAGGCATTAAACTCTGCCTGTAGCATTTGCATCACTTTGGCTCAGCCAGTAGTCAGGGAGACAAAGGTTAATGTCCATGGCTGAGCTGTTCCAGATCCGAATAAAGGGATATAATTAAACACCAAAGAATGTAACTTTTCAGTTATATGTAGGTTATTGTTCATTTAAAACTAGATTCTATAAATGTATATTCCCACACCGTCAGGCTGATAAAGGAGTCCTACCAGGTGTGGTTGACCTGCAGGACTCCTGAGGCAGCTGATGGGTACCGACAAGCCAAGCGTGCTGCAGCCTGGGCAGTTGCGGAGGCAAAAACTAGGCCCTGGGAAAAGTTCGGGGAGACCATGGAGGAAGACTACCAGTCAGCCACAAAGAGATTCTGGCAAACCATCCGGCGCCACAGGAAGGGGAAGCAGTTCCACTGTTTATTGCAGAAAAGGGATCAGGCGGTGGAAGGAATATTTTGAGGATCTCTTCAATCTTACTGACAGCCCTTCAATTGAGGAAGCAGAGACTGGGGATGCAGAGCTGGACTCACCCATAACCTAAACTGAAGACACTGAGGGAGTCTGAAGCACCACACTAGCACAGCAGCTAGTGGGGGAAAACCCTGTGTACCTCCAGTCTCTGGATATTGTGGGGCTGTCCAGGCTGACACACCTCTACAGTATCACATGGAGGTCTGGGACAGCACCACTGGTCTGAGCAACTGGGGTGGTGGTTCATATTTTTAAGAAGGGGGACTGGAGGTTCCAACTACATTGGGATCACACACACTCCTCAGCCTTCCTGAAAAGTCTATCCCAGGGTATTGGAGAGGAGGATCTGGCCAATGGTTAAACCTCAGATCCAGGAAGAACAATGTGGATTTCAGACCACTCGTACAGCTCTATACCCTCACTAGGGTGCTCAAAAGTTCATGGGAGTATGCATAACCAGTCCACTCTGTGTGTGCTCTGGGAGTATGGGGTCAGAGGTTCTCTGCTTGGTCTCTTTGTCTCTATTTGGTCCCTGTATAAACAGAGCAGGAGTTTGGTTCGCATTGCTGCAGTAAGTCAGACTTGTTTCCAGTGCTTGTTGGATTCCAACATGATTCCTTCAGTTTCTTACTGGGTCTGTGCATAATTTTTATGAACAGATTTTCTAGGTGCAGCATAGGGCCGAAGGTGGTCTGGAGGGACCACATGATTTCATCTCTGTTATTTGCAGATGATGTTGTTCTGTTGGCTTCAACAGACCTGGACCTTCAGCATGCACTAGAGTGGTTATCTGAGTGTGATGTGGCCGGGATGAGTATCAGCACCTCCAAGTTCAAGGCCATGGTGCTCCACTGGAAAAAGGTGGTTTGCCATCTCCCGGGTGGAGAAAAGTCCCATGTGGAGGTGTTCAAGTACCTTGGGGTTTTGTTCAGGAGTGAGGGAAAGATGGTGTGTGAGATTGACAGGCGCATTAGTGCAGCAGTAATGTGGTCGATGTACCGGTCCGTTGTGGTAAAGAAGGAGCTGAGCCGAAGGCAAAGCTCTCAATTTACTGGTCAGTTTACATTCCAACTCTCCCCTATGGTCATGAGCTTTGAGTCATGACAGAAAGGACAAGATATCACCTACAAGCAACCAAAAATGGGTTTCCTCTGCAGGGTGGCAGGAGACACCTTTTATAGATGGGGTGAGGAGTTCCGTTCCCCGGGAGGATCTCGCAGTAGAGCTGCTGCTCCGTCAAATCCAGAGCAGCAGCTGAGGAGCTCGGGCATCTGTTTTAAATGCCTACTGGGATGTCAAGACACATGAAGATCAGGTTAGTGCTAGAACAGTGTATACAGTAGTCAAATGCCTCCTTGAGTTCTACCTAGTAAGGTGATCCAGGCTTGTGCCACCGGGATGAGGCCTCAGGGAAGACCCAGGACACGCTCAGGAAAAGGGGGTTTAAATGTTCATTAATCTGGATGTACGGCATGTAGAGCTCTGGGCTTCTCAGAATAACATTATCTACATTTATTATTTACTGATGTGTGTTTTTAAAAGTAAATGAAGGTTCTACAGTGTGTTGTTATTTGCAGAGCTCCTCAAATTTCTAGAAGAAAAACCCCCTGCAAGTCCTGAAAGAGATCAAGCCTCTGCAAAGGTAAGGAAAAATAAGGCAAAAACAACACAAACCTTACCATTAAATTTAACTAAGTAATGCAACTAGTCACTTTTTAGGGGAGTAACTCTATATCCTAATGCATTACTTTCAGAAGTAACTTTCCAGAGCACTGGCCAACGCAATGCTGCAGATTTAAGATCAAGATGTTCTGGTCTACAGTGTCAAGTGCATAAGAACAGCTCAGACACCAGAGTCAGTAGTAAAAAGCAGACAGCATAAGCTTTCAATAAGGCTGTCTCTGTGCTGTGTATCTGGATTTAAATATCTCATGTAGACCATATAAATGAAAAAAGAAAAAGAAGAGTACAGCTGTGTGCGTACAACTTTCTCTAGTGTCTTTGAAAGAAACTGAAGTTTAGAGATGAGCCTATAATTTGCAAGAACCAACAAGTCCAAATTATTTACAACTGAATGCTTGGGTATGTCTCCTGAGGCCAAGCTACTACACTGCTTTTGTTACTTAGGGTTTTTGTCTTGTTTCTAGTTCTAGTGAAGTCATTCAGCGCAGTGATATAGAGCTGTAATGCGCTCAACCTGCCGGAACTACTTTATCTGTGCTTTTATCTGATGATAACCAAACACCCTGGTGACCATCAGCCAATCAGAATCAAGCATTTAACAGACCTGTAGCGTAAGTTCAGATGAATGTTTTTATTTTGTTTATTGTTCTCTGATGAACACTAGATGGAGCCACACAATCATGTTCTCATTTGCAGTGTAGTATGTGAACTCTTGCTAAATCAGAAAACACTGAAACTCCCAAATACTGTAGAGATGCATTAAGTAAATGCTCAGTGAGCATGTCGTGATGATAAAACACAGCTGTAAACACTTAATTTCACATCATTGTAGCTTAAGTTAAAATAATAAACACCATTTCATAATATGCATACAGTACAAATATACAAAAAGCAAAGTACAATTGATCTCTATGTGCAAATTTAACAGTGCAAAGAAAACACTTCAGTACTAGGTAATGAGACAATCAGTTTTTTACAGAGTAATTGATTCAGTCTATTACTTCACCACAGTAATATGACATGAAATCACTGTAAACATATATGCAATATATTTCAGCTCCACTACAGCTGCCTTTAGGCTTTACACACAGTACAGCTTTGAGGCGTCGTTACTCTTCTCTCATTCATTTGTGCTAAATGTTTAGGATTCGCCAATAGTGGATTATGTGTCCGTTACAGTGATATTACAGTCCATGTTTCAGTCAATGTTCCCCATCACATTCAAGCATTATTTTACAGTAATATTGGATTCAGTTTACTGTAAATTATGCATTACCTTCATATCATTAATTCAGTTTAAGGGAAAATAATGGAAATGCCTGAAATGACCCGGCCAAAGGAATAGAATTTGGAAAAACTAAAGAAATGTCATGGTACCAGCCCTAACATTTACTGATAATTACTATGTACTAACACATTTTAAACATGAAGTGTTGTCACAGATACATTAATTGGCACAGTTTGAAAAGTATTATTACTGCTTTGCGTGACAATATTAATTTAATGTAATACACAATAATAACAATCAGAAAAGCCCAATATGCACAATGTCTGTATTTTTCCAGTGTAGTTTGTGCAGTCATTAGCAGGGTTTCCATCAGCTTGTGTTAATGCACATTTTGAGTTATCGCATGAGAAATGAGTAATTGAAATGACTAATTTGAGTAAAAATCCTTCATTCACAAAAAGGTTTTAATGTTCACTGAGTGGTTTTGGACTGAAAGGGAGTTAATTGATAGTTTTCAGTCACATGACCTGTGCACAGACCTGCCAGGTAAAGCATAACCAATGAGCCGTAATGGCTGCTACACTGGGATCTCCATGGAACTGCAGCACAGTCTGCTCATATCTCATTCTGTTTCAAACTACCAATATTTGTATCACACATTAGCAGAGATATGATTATGATATGATTAAAAAGGATAAATCAATCAGCCCGAAAGTTGGTGGTCCGCGTGAGACAGTATTTTTTTGCCCACCAGGCGGCATTTCCCAAAATGCTGTGATGTCATGTCACAACTATTAATCGTCAGCTAGCTCTCTGCAACTTAGTGTCTGGTTAGTACCTGGATGGGAGAACTAGGCTTATGCTGGCGAGGAGTTAGTTTAGCCTGCTGGGGGTGCTCAACATGTGGTCACTGTGGGTCCTAACGCCCCAGTGTAGTGATGGTCCTAATGCTGTCAGCGTACTCTATAAATGCTATATTGTCCACAAACTTCATACTTTCAGTAAACTCACTGACAGTATAGCGACTTGCCCTTCAGTTGAGACATTAAACTAAGGTCCTGACTCTAAGGTTATTAAAAATCTCAGGATATCCTTCAAAAAGAGTAGGGATGTAACCCTCAGTTTCCTGGCCAAATTTGCCCACTTGCCTCTGTCAACCATCCCCATTTGATAATTGGCTTCATTAAACTCTTCTCCACCAATAATCTAGTGCAATATGGCAGCTGTCGCGCCATCTAACTGGATGCTGAAGACTGGTGATGGTAGAAGAGATTCCCCCAATATCTACAAATGCCTTGAGTACCAGAAGAGCTCTATATAAATGTAAGGAATTATTATTCATTCATTCATTTTTTTTTCGGCTTAGTCCCTTTATTAATCTGCGGAATGAACCGCCTACTTATCCAGCATATGTTTTACGCAGCGGATGCTCTTCCAGCTGCAACCTATCACAGAGAAACATCCACACACTCTCATTCCCACACACACACTACAGACAATTTAGCTCACCCAATTCACCTGTACCACATGTGTTTGGACTGTGGAGGAAACCGGAGCACCAGGAGGAAACCCACGCCAACACGGGGAGAACATGCAAACTCCACATAGAAACACCAACTGACCCAGCTGGGACCTTCTTGCTGTGAGGCAACAGCGTTACCCATTGTGCCACTGCGTCACCCCTAACAAGACCCAACCCTGCTTAACTTCTGAGATTGGGCATGCCCAGGGTGGTATGGCCATAAGCGGATATATTATTATTATTATTAGTTTGAATAATTGGAGATTGAAACATGGAAATTTCCCTAATAAAGTCTGATGTAGCGAGCATTATAACGCCATTATGCTAACCTTGATTACCGCTGCCTGCTGAGGTTACCAATACTATAGCTCAATCAACTTTATGGCAATTTTTTTTTCCAAACTTTTTTCTTCACGTTAGGATGGAGCCCCAGCTAGTGTATGTGTACAGAGACATTCAGGTTTGTTTCTGTTATCTCTGTGTCAGTCAGTCATGCGTCTGTGCTGCAGTTATCCAGTAAAGGTATAGTGACCCCTGCAGGTGATTCTTCAGCTACTGGACAATCTACTATCTTGAGTGGACTTGCATCGCCTACACCAGGATTAAACAGAGGAACGATTGAGCCTGAGAATCTAGTGCGCATGGTCAGGAGATGTTTACTCTCTTTAACGCTGTAAAACGACAGCAGACCTTCATCATAATCTAGCAGAACTCCCAGTCGCTCAGGCCTCGGTGATATGGACAGGGTTATTGGGGGATCAGTGTTGGTGTAAAAGCCATTATCCCCATCTGAACACAAGAACCAGTAACCGTTTGATGGAGTTAAAGCAGATCTGTCTTTTGCACAAAAAGTTCCATGTTTCACCACACCAATTAACCAGGAGATTTTAGCAGGTATATTTTCTCGTGCCAGCTCTACCTCCCAATAGTGTCGGCCAGAGGTAAACTGTTGTGCTCCAAATGCACATAACTGATATGGAAACCCCTCTGCAGTGTGTTGATAATCTGGACTGTCCCTCACAGTTTTACAGTCACCAGAAACCTTCAGATCTGGAGATAAATTCTCACGATCAATAGTGATCTGCTCTGTGAGGAAAGTAAATAAAACAACAGTTATTAATCCAGATAGATAAGAGGTCATATTCACAGACATCTATGCATAATGGAGATGTCTTACCTGCATGTTTCCTCAGTTCTTCTATATTCATGTCTACTGGAACTGAAATAAAAAGCAAGATGTTAATAATTAAAAAGCAAGGAAAAACAGACTACAGGTGTTCTTTTATTCTGTTATTTCATTACATTTGTTTAAAGCACAAGCAGTTCCAGTCAGTTTTGATCGCAGTTGAAATAATAAATGCACTTCCCAAACATTGCCATGGCGGTGCTATGAGTGACAGTTGCCGGAGCCTTCATTACTCTATAGTGCGATCGCACGCTGTTGAGCTCATTGGTAAACCAGTAGACGTGCGAGCTGGAGAGCGAAATTGAATCATTTGACATTGATAATCTTAGGTTTTCTCCCGATATGTTTAAACTTACTCTTTTGCAAAAACATATACATTTGGTTGTAAAGGAGACCTCTGAAATGGGATACGGTTGCGTTCTCTTCAAACAGCAGCTCACATGCTGCACTGATGAGCTGGTGTTATTTACATAAGATACAGCTGTATGAGTGGTTTATTTCATGTGTGTAGTCTTAATCGTGTTTTTAATTTTTGATTTAGATTTTCTATTTAAAGCAGGGGGTCACCAAACTTGTTCCTGGAGGGCCGGTGTCCTGGAGAGTTTAGCTCCAACCCTAATCAAACACACCTGAACAAGCTAATCAAGCTCTTACTAGGTATACTTGAAACACCCAGGCAGGTGTGTTGAGGCAAGTTGGAGCTAAACCCTGCAGGGACACTGGCCCTGGACCGAGATTGGTGACCCCTGCTTTAAAGCAACATTCAGGGATACAGATAGGCCTGGGTGTGTTGAATGATCGATCATTTCGTGTGATCAATTCCTTTGCATAATTATTATGTTATTGTTTTATTATTGGACATATTTTAATTACTGTCGATGTCCTGAAATATTTAAGTGAATTTTATCAAAGCAAAAGCGTATACACAGTCTGTAGTTGGATTGGAGAAGAAGAAAATCTGTCTATAATTTCATCAGTCAATGCATAAAGTAGCTTTTCATAAAGCGTGATTAATTGATCTGCTCCTTTCAGTGTGATTTTCATTTATTTATTTGGTGTATTATGAATATTGCACTAGCTTTCATAGTATTTGATTAGATTGAAAGATCTGAAATATCAGCTCTCAAAAGTACTCTCTCAATACGGGGATCAGGAGATCTAACATGTTATAAATGATGAAAATACAGTCAATATTCTGCAAAACTAATTTTATAAGTTAGTGAAAGGATTTTAAAAGCACTCCGCTGCACGTCAGGTGGCTCTTTGCCTCTATGTAACGCATAGAAAGTCTTTTAATGTCTGCAATCCATCGATTAATCCTTATATATTTCATGGTCTGTTGAAATTCTTGATTCTGATTGGCTGGAAGGTGTGCAGTAAATTCATTCAGTGCATGGGTAGATCCAATCAGTTTTAATCACAGCACTTCCCCTAACCCTCCTCCTTCTGTTGTGTTCTGTTGTGATGTCTGACTGTTGTAGCTGTGTAATAACTCTGATCATTCAGTAAAGCTGTAATGTGCTCTAAACCTGCCGGAACTACTTTAGCTGTGCCTTTATTTAACAATAACCAAACAGCTGAGAGTGACCAGCAGCCAATCAGAATCAAGCAAGACCTGTGGCATAGGTTCCTTGAAGTTTGATTACATACGCTTGATTATATTCACAGAACATTCTGGTAGACATTTATAGGGAACTGCGTGATTTTTGTGGCTGAAGTAGCATAAAATCTGCACTAATTGAAAATCTGTAATCACAAAAGATTTGAACCTTATCTTTGACAGAGCTTCTGTACCAAGAGTTCATTTAGGGTGCTTTCACACTTGGTTCAATTGCCTGGACCGTACCCAATTTCGATTGTCCCCCCTTGCCACCTTCTCGGTTGGTTTGTGTTCACACTGTCTTTTTTCCTTCTGAACCCCGGTACGCTTGCGTCATAGAGCTGCTGTTTTGTTTACGGCTGTTGCTAGGTGACAGTCACGAAAGCAAAGCGCCAAAATGGAGACTTCCGCACATCGCGGTCGATTTGCTTTTACTGAATCATAAGTTTTAGACATACAGAAAGCGACTCACGTCTGTCTGCTGCAAAAATATTATAAACATTCAGAACATCACACAGTGTCTGCAGAAGCTGTTTCTGGAGGAGACAAGCAGACATCACTGTGTATCACTGTGCTTGGCTCAGTCCCGCTAAAGGTACAATACGTGGCGCACATACACACACACACACACATACACGAATGAACGTTATGAAAACGATAGTTTGTTGTACAGTTGGCGGTTCACTTCCGTACCAGAGTTCCCATGAACCGTACCCCAAACCACCTCTTTCAGGCGGACTCGGGTACGGTTCACGGGTGCGCACCCAAGTTCAGAAGACATGTTCACACTAGCTAAACGTACCGTACTATGACGTCAAACGAACCCGGGTGCGGACCAAAAGTGCTAGTGTGAAAGCACCCTTAATGTCAAAGCACAAGATTCTATTGTTGCTGATTATCTTCATTCATTCATTTTCTTTTCCTCTTAGTCCCTTTAATTATCTGGGGTCGCCAAAGCGGAATGAACCCTCAACTTATCCAGCACATGTTTTTACACAGTGGATGCCCTTCCAGCTGCAACCCATCACTGGGAAACATCCATACACACTCATACACTACGGACAATTTAGCTTACCCAATTCACCTGTACATGTGTTTGGACTGTGAGGGAAACCGGAGCACCCAGAGGAAACCCACGCCAACACGGGGAGAACATGCAAACTCCACACAGAAACACCAACTGACCCAGCTGAGGCTCGAACTAAATTATTTGTTATAAAAATAAATAATATAAATACAAACTAGAAGCATTTTCAGTTGTGCTCTCAGACACTGGACTCCCGTGTATTCTGTTATAGTCAACAATTATGAGTTTATTTTTGTATGTGTGTGTGTGTATAAAAGTAAAGTAAGTGACCGTTTCTAATAATAAGTAGCGTAAGGGGCGCAAACAAACATATCTTCATACCTTTTCTCTCCTCCACAGGTAGATTCTCACAATCTGAAAATAGAGAAAACATCATTGTCAGGACTCACTCATTCTGCTCAACCCTGCTCCTGGAGATCTACCTTCCTACAGAGTTCAGCTCCAAGCCTGATCAAACTCACCTGAACCAATTAATTAGGACCTGAACAGCACTCGATAATTACACCTGATTCACACGGGGCTTCAGCGTCAGCGCTTGACAGAGGGCGTGTCTAAAGTTGGGGCTGAAGCGATCGTCATAGCAGCGTCAGCCAATCAAATTAGTCAGCAATCGGCTACTGTCTGAGCTGGTGCATTTGCATACAGCGATCTGATTGGCTGATGCTTCCGTCGGCACTTGAAAAGTTGAGAAAGTCCCAACTTCTGCAGCCAGCAACACCACTGAAGAGGCGCTGATGGATCCACAGTGCAGTTTGGCAACGCCTGACGTCACCCATTCAAAGCTGACGCTCGTGTAAATGGGGTGTTACAGGCAGATGTGTTTGATCAGGGTTGCAGCTGAAATCTGCAGGAAGGTCGATCTCCAGGAGCAGGGTTGAGCACCCCTGGTTCACAACAATACCTGAACGACTCTGACCTAAACCACGTTAAGTTACACCTTGAATCATTCAGGCTGAAAGAGCAAATCTCTGTCACACACTTATCCAGTAGTTACATTCTGATTTCTTCTTTAATTCTGAGGTAGTGATTACACAAGCAAGGAGTCCAGCTCATGTGTGTTAAAGTACTGTGTTATATGTGATAAACTCATGCCATTGTGTTATGAGGTAAATGTATAAGTAAACATGGGTAAAAGATGAAGCATTCCAACTTTTTCATCAGGTAATGCTCCATCAGTATTCAGCTTAACACATTTATTTATTTTATAACACAACCTCAATCTTATTCTGAGCCGGCTCATGACTGTGTTTAGATCACAGGTGTCAAACTCAGTTCCTGAAGGGCCGCAGCTCTGCACAGTTTAGTTCCAGCCCTGCTTCAACACACTTAAGGCTGATTTATACTTCTGCGTCAAGTGCACGCGTGGATGCATGGCTCTCGCTGTGGCCGTTGGCGACGCTGACGCGCACCTCTCAAAAAATGTAACTACACGTCGCAACGACAGCGCAAGCTCTGTGATTGGTCGGCTTTGGCTTGGTGTGGGCCGCTTGAGCCCGACTGAGCGAGTGTTTACAAGTGTGAAGTCCCGTGAAGGAGCTCCGGACGGAGACTGTTGTTTTGTGTTTACCTCATGATTAAAGTTGTTGCACGTCCGCCGGTTCCCGCCTCAAAATGAGCGAGTTTGAGCTACTTGTTCATTAAGGAAGCGTTCAGGATAAACAAAACACCAGCGAAGAAACTCGACACAGAGGAACAAACACCTACTGCCAGCTAGTGTTTCGGAAAAGTTATTGCAGAGCAACACAAGCAGCGCAGAAGTATAAATGCATGGCTATGCGCAAGGCAGGCGCCGTGGGTCACGCCGATCACTCCACGCAGAAGTATAAACCAGGCTTTACCTGTGGGTCTCAAACAGACCTGAAGGGCTCAATTAGTTGCATCAGTCTGTTTAACTAAATCTGTGTTGGAACTAAACTGTGCAGAGCTGCGGCCCTCCAGGAACTGAGCTTGACACCTGTGGTTTAGATGTTAAGTGAGGAATAATACTCACCTCTTCCAGCTCGTTTTCCTAAAAACAAACAGAAAATATCATGAGATGACAGTTGTTGGAAGTATAAACAGTGGACACTAAAACAATAAACCCCAAGAAGATGTGGCTTACAGTGAATTTAAAACCTCTAAGAGCAAAGCTGACCTGCAGCAGAGTATAGATTTACTGTACACCACGGCTTCACAGGGATTACTGATTAATAAAAACGAAATTGGTTTCAAGTTCCATTTACAGAGTGAGGTTTCACAAGAGTATGGTACAACAGCTTTAAATGCAGCTCAACCAATCAGAATCAAGAACTGGAACTCTCTCTTTATAATAAATATTGTAAACCAAACCAACCTGTTAGTTTGCCTTTATATTTGTAGAGGATCAGTCCAGCCAAACCCAGAAGAGCACAGAAGAGGAGGGTGAGGAACAGAGGCTTCCATGGGTCTAAAGAATCTGACAAAGAGAAATTAGATGAATCTCAACACCTTCAACTATATCAATCAGCCATTTAAAGTAGACAAATCAAAGTCACTTTAAAAATGTCATTTGCATTTGAAACCGGATATTCTAAGAAGAAAATAATAAATACACAACACAGTTATTGCACAGGTGTGCCTCAGGCTGGCCAAAGTAAAACTACTCTAAAATGTGCAGTTTCTCATGGATGGGGGCTGAGACAACACATCTCCTTCGTATAGCGTCAGTCAGGTTGTTCTATTGTGGCCTGTGTAATGTCGGTCCACTCCTGATCATTGGCTGTGTGAAGTTGCTGGATATTGGCCGGAACTGGAACACGCTGTCATATAGGCCGAATCAGAGCATCCCAAACATGCTCAATGAGTGACATGTAGGGTGAGTATGTCTAATCAGCATCTTGATATGCCACACCTGTGAAGTGGATGGATTATCTTGGTGCTCACTAACACACTTTTAGAAAAATGTGTGAACACTATTTGAGAGAAATAAGCATTCTGAGTACATGGAACAACATTTTAGATCTTTGAGTTCAGCTCATGAAAAACAAGTGTTGCATGTACAGTTGAAGTCAGGATTATTAGCCCCCTGTTTATTTTTTTTCCCAATTTCTGTTTAACAGAGCAGATTTCTTCAACACATTTCTAATCATAATAGTTTTAATAACTCATCTCTAATAACTGATTTATTTTCTCTTTGTCATGATGACAGTAAATAATATTAGACTAGATATTCTTCAAGACACTTCTATACAGCTTAAAGTGACATTTAAAGGCTTAACTAGGTTAATTAGGGTAACTAGGCAGGTTAGGGGAAATAGGCAAGTTATTGTATAATGATGGTTTGTTCTGTAGACTATCGAAAACAAATATAGCTTAAAGGGGCTAATAATATTGACCTTAAAATGGTGTTTAAAAAATTAAAAACTGCTTTTATTCAAGTCGAAATAAAACAAATAAGACTTTCTCCAGAAGAAAAAATATTATCAGACATACTGTGAACATTTCCTTGCTCTGTTAAACATCATTTGGGAAATATTTAAAAAAGAAAAACAAATTCAAAGGGGGCGAATAATTCTGACTTCAGCTGTATATTTTTGTGTATATTCTCTATACTAGTTTATATATATGTTTGTGTTTAAGAATTAATTGACAACAGGCCATTGAATTAATAGATTATAATTACACCTCAGGTGTGGGTTATTTTCTAAAAACTCAACAGCCCAGTGTGCATCATTCTACTTATACTCTGATTCCCACAACTCCAGCCAAACTCAGGTTTTTGGATTAGTTTATTTTTAAATAGAATGTTTACTCTTCCTCTGTGATAACGTCATATATTCAGCGACTTTAATCATTAAGTGTTCATTGTCTAACCTGATGAGACGAGGCCCTGTATGTCCAACTTTCCCTCTTTGGACTCTCCAGTTGCGGTGGACACGGAGCAGGAGACCAGCTGAGCATCTGATGGAGAGACGGTGGTCCAGCTGTGGACAGAGAATAACCCGTCTGCTGCCCGATGGTGAGACACTCCTGCAGGACGCAGAGTCTTTCCCTGGTCTGATGTCCACGTGACGTTTGGCTCGGGGTACCAGCCGCTGGAGCTACAGCTGACGTTCAGCCGGCCGTCATCCAGAGACCTGGGGAACAGGACAGGAGCAGATCCTGGAGCTGGACCACCAGAGACAGACCATCAGACCAGCACAAACACACAACCACTTCAGTAAAGACATCACTAGTGGACAGCAGAAGGCTACTTGACTATTTCAAAGGAGCAATTCACTTCCAGAATGAAATGTTCTCACTTCTCTCTTCTGTTGAACACAAAAGAGGATTTTTCTTCTTCAGAATTTCACTGTTGACTTGTAGTGAATCGGCTGGAAGAGGAGCTGAATGTTGGTCAATCATTCTGTAAGTGAACTACTCCTTTAATTGTGGAGGAATTATGGTGTTAAACGTTGGGTTTGACTGACCTGTGACTTTGAGCTCCAGCTCTTCACTGTCATATTCACTGTCTCCACTGATGTAGCAGTGAAATGAACCTTCATCCTGAATGAGGATCTTCTCCAGCTTCAGAGACACATCTCCACCCTTCAGTCCTCCAGATAGATCTGAGCGTGGTGTCAGAGAGCTGCGGTTCCTGAAGGACTCCTCCTGCTCGTCTTGTATTTTGCCATGTTGATATAAGAGCACAGTGTTGCTAAACTGCCCGTGACGGTACCAGCGGATCTCCAGAGCTTCAGCATTCTGGGCTGGAGAGATCCAGCAGGGCAGAATAACTGTGGAGCCCACATGAGCCACTACAGGACCAGTAGGAGCCTTGACGGTGAACGACACTGATGGACAAACACACAGCCGTTAGTCTGCATCTACAGCCTCAGAGATCACACATCTACACCTGCATATCCTTTGTTTAAAAAAAGACACATGCATGTGCAAAGATTCATCCATTATTACGTTTCGTAATGTTAAGCATGTGGATCTCACTTTTTTCTAACCCAATCTCTGGTCTCTCTGTCACTAACTCTGCTGAGCACTATAACTCTGTTATCTTCCCTGCTTGGTGAGTTTTCACCTTTTTATGAATGGGTCACTTTTAAGAAACCATGTCCATGGTAAACTGCCAATTTACATTTACTGGAATGAAATCGGAATGGCAGTACATAATTTTTGGTTTGACAGAGGATAAGCTTAAATGCTTTGCTTACCACTCTTCTTTAAAAACAGCCCGTAAAGTTTTTGGTGCAGCCCAGGTCGACCTGTTTACTTCAGCCGAGACGAGGCCAGTTGTTTAATTCCCTGTCTGAGGCTGCACTTGGCACGGATACACTGGCACCAGTGCATGTGCAAGTATACATTTCCCCCAGTGAGCCTTCTCACACAGACCCTGTGCAAGGTCAAGGAGGACAAGCAGCAGGTTTGTTGGTTGTGCTCATAGATATATACACTAGTTATCGCATACGGACCCTGAGCATGCGTCAATAGTGCCGCCACATTTGTACAGTGCTCCCAGGACAAATGTCATTCAACCGCACTAGCCAAGACAGTGTGCCACTGTGAAGCTGCTGGACTTTAGCGCTGTGTACGGGTGTAGTAACGAGCAAATAAAACAAAGCATAAAGGCAGAACATTTCATAGGGAAGATTTTGTTTTTTACGATTTTGTATGTTATGAACTTTTGTGCTAAACAAGTAACGTTATTGATGATAATACAGTCTCTTACTGCCCTAGCCATGAGGCAAAGAAGCACCATCTTGCATTAAATACTAGTCTTATGCTAGTTTGGTTGAATAACAAGCAAACAATGTTATGAAATATGACCATAAGATGCTGTGGTGCCAGAAACTTGTGTTATTGTCGGCTAAGTGAACAAGTCATTCATAATAGAGATTCATTCACAAACGAATCGCTCCCTCAGAATGAGAAGCCTTCCAATAGACAACAACAGGGTAGGCGACATCTAATGTAAATATCTATGGGTTGTGCTACACTGGTCCACTCTGACCTGGTTTCTAGATCTAGAACTCAGGGCTTCTGGTAGTACCTAGAATAGCAAAGTCGAGTAAAGGAGGTCGAGCCTTCTCATTTATGGCTCCTAAACTCTGGAATAGCCTTCCTGATAATGTCCGAGGCTCAGACGCACTCTCACAGTTCAACACTAGATTAAAGAACTATCTTTTTAGCAAAGCATACACTCAGTGCAGTACATAACGGTATGACGCATGATGTGCCCCACATAGGTTTGGCATCTCGTTTATACACACTATGAACAGCAGCTACGCTAATTATTCTCTGTTTCCACCTGGGGGTACTCATCCCGAGGCCCTCAGACTATGCAGCACCACTGATGCGATCCAAGACCAGCGACGAGACGATCCCAAGGTTTTCATAATCCTGGACCAGGCCGTATCCTGAGCAGCTGCTGTGGTGGTCATGGAGGAGTGGAGAGCATGAGACTGATTCCTGTGACGCTCCAAGGACAAACGAGTCTTCACTGAGGTCCAACATTCTCCAACCTCCGGCGCCTAGACTGCAGCTCTGCACAAGATGTTTGGCCATAGGGGAAATGGTCGTGCCCAACTGAGCCTGGTTTCTCTCCAGGTTTTTTTAATTCTTCACTTTCAAGTTTTTTTCTCGCCGCTGTCCCCACTGGCTTGCATGGTTCGGGATCTGTAGAGCTGTGGATCAATGGATTTGCTCTTCAGTGTTTGGACTCTCAGTAGTGATTATTAACCCACACTGAACTGAGCTAAACTGAACTTAAACTCTAAAAAACTGAACTGACACAGTTTCAATTCACTATAATCTTCTATGTGAAGCTGCTTTGAAACAATCTACATTGTATAAGCGCTATACAAATAAAGGGGAATTGAATTGAATCTTACTCTCTTTATGACGGCCCCTCACTAGACATTCCCCTGAGGTACAACCTTCTTCCTCAGAGATGTGGCACCATCTGGCACCCGCGCCCAGATTTCTGGAACCTTCATGTGTGCTCCATATGTAACCCACCAGTCCTACACAACCCAATCGCTCTGAACTGGGATTGAACAGGTGATTCTTTGCATGGGAATCGGCTGCTCTAACAAGGAGGCTAAAGACCACGGCCTTCAGCATCTGTTGCTAGAGCAACAAGACTTAGGTGACCTGACGGTAGGTTAATACCATCACTCAGGCTAGCACCCCTACATGAGGCGTGCATATGCCCTGCAGTGGAGTCTATTCATTGACTGGTGTGCTTCTTGCCAAGAAGACCTCTGAATTTGCCTGATCAAAGTCATTCCCTTTCTTCAGGATAAGCTCACCCTCCACACTGAAGGTTCTCTGCTTATTATGATGCAGTGGATGGCAGGACGCTTGGGAAGCATGACCTGGTCATACCTCAAACTGTGCTAGGAAACTAAATCGCTCTCACACATCTCGTGTGTCCTTTTGGGATCTCTATGTAGTCCTGGGAGTACTGTTGAGAAACCCCTCTAAACCACTCAACTGAGTGTCTTTAAAGTTTCTGTCACTAAAGACGGCTCTGCTGATTGCTCTGGCGTCTGTCAAGAGGGACAGGGTCCTGGAGGCATTTTTAGCCAATGAACCAAGTCTGGAATTTGGGCCAGGCTAACTCTTATGTTGTCCTGAGACCCTAGCCTGGCTAAGTGCCCAAGGTTCCCACAACTCCCTTCAGGAATAAGGTAGTGAACCTGCAAGCACTGCCTGTGGAGGAGGCAGACCCAGCCCTTTCACAGCTATGTTCTGTTGGCACACAGATCCTCTGAGCAGCTCTTCATCTGTTTCGGTGGTCGGCAAACGGGAAGTGCACACCAGGGTAAGTGAACTTTGATAATCTAATTATCATAAGTTAAACTGTGATTTCTCTTAATTAGCCAAAATGTTATTGTTGTGCAAAGAAATATAGCGTTACTGTCCAATGAGAGACATGCCTGAGCTGTGCTTCTACAGAGTTCATTTATAGAAAGATCAGCCAGAAAGGGAACATTTATGTGCCAAATGTTAGCATCATTGATCCATAACACTGTACAGTACCTTTAACTGTCAATACATGTGTGTTTTATACAGTTTATTTTCTAATATACAGTTAAGTGCAATTAAAAGTATAAACTGAAATGCAAAGTCAGAGTATAAACCGCAGAAGTGAACAAATAGATTTTCCCGATCAGCAAATATACTCCAAGCAAAACAAACCAAATATAACGTCAGACACTAATGTGCTAAAACACCTTCACTGTTGACTAAACTGCTGATGAATATCCACATGATAGGGACACGACAGCCTTAAATGAGTGAAAAACAGCTGCGGGTTCAGTATATTGATCACAAGTGCTCACTTTCACAGTTTGTGATCATCTCTGTGTTGTTGTGTTGATATGTCATCCAGATATTTGTAATGTTAGCTTGAAACAGATGGAAATATGAGAGGATTGTGCTGTGTTAAGGCCTCCTGCACTGCTTTATTGACGCATGGCATTTTTCCAGTTGGGTTTTAGTTTTCATTCATTTTCTTTTCGGCTTAGTCCCTTTATTAATCAGAGGTCACCACAGCGGAATGAACCGCCAACTTATCCCGCATATGTTTAACGCAGCGGATGCCCTTCCAGCCGTAACCCAGTACTAGGAACACCCATACACTCTTACATTTACACTCGTACACTATGGCTAATTTAGTTGATCAATTCCCCTATAGCGCATGTGTTTGGACTGTGGGGGAAACCGAAGCACCCGGAGGAAACCCACACCAACACGGGGAGAACATGCAAACTCCACACAGAAACACCAACTGACCCAGTCAAGACTTGAACCAGCGACCTTCTTGCTGTAAGGGAATCAGGCTACTCACTGCGCCACTGTGCTACCCCTGTTTTAGGTTTCAGGAAGGGAAAAAATTCCACCACCTGTGCAAACTTTTAGGATCTCAGTATGAGATTTGCACAATCCATATGCACAATGCTTCAGCTTGTTTCCTTCGCTCAAAAGCTTGACAGATCTGTGCCTAGCTACAGTTGCTAAGCCACGATTGGTCTGTGTCAGTTTTCAGGTGTGGTTTAATGAAGGGTTAATTGGGAGGAAACTAAGCTCAGTGTCTTTCTGGACCATTCTCTCTAATCTAGAAATGTGTGCACTTCACTCTGCTAGTGAGTTCCCTGGAGATTTCCTCCAATGCCACCTATGTTTCAGCTATGATCTTTAATTTGGGACTGCAATGCTTTCCAAACATTTGTTTTGTTAGGCATGGAAATGATTACCTAAGTTGTTAATATTCCATTTTCTGGTAACTCATGCTAGAGATCTGCGCAGGACTGAATTTTTAATCCCGCTCACGCCAGGTTTTATTCCACACCCGACCACTCCTGCCATATTCAGCCTTTGTTCACCCGCTCCCCGCCTCGTTTTCTACTAGTACTACCGTTTTCACTAAATTTAGATCTGGTTTCCAATATTTCACATTAATATTGTGCACTACCTAAAGAGAGAGATAACAGATAAAGTGTAGGCTGAGCAAGGATTGTAGGCTAAATGTCAGTTTGGTTTGCCCCTCTGTGATGAGACATGAGTGCCGCGTGATGTGCGGTGAGGTTTGTGGCTACATATCCACTAACCCTAACATATCCACTCAATATATTTGCTAACTACTGATTGTGTTTTAGATCTCATATCAGCATTATTTCTATACACATAGCAGGTACATACTGGGCCAAGGAAGAATGTAAAACGTATAGAGATTAAATACGCCTCCCAAAAAACTGTCCAGACAGCCTATAACAAGCGACACACAGCACCATGGCGGATGATACCGACCGCTACTGTGTGTTTTTTTGGAAATTTATTCCTGCGCTGTAAGAAATCTGGTTGGGTCCCGTGGTACAGCACGGGAATACAGACGGCTAATTCGTGTCCTGTAATGCTGAAAGATTTGTGTGCGCACACTGTTTGCTTGGCATAAGGGCTGCAGATTATTCGAAAAATTTAGCGCTGCAACATGTCATTTTTCTGCAATTTTAGACATTGCTATTTGAGTACACGTTCAGCAGATGATTTGAATAGCTCATTGGTCATTTTAAATATATTGGTATGGTTCTGTAGGGGGTGCATCTGCATAAAACTACAATAAACAATCAACAAGCATAGATAAATGCAAAAAAGAAAATACAAATAACATAAATACTGTTTTAATAGGGTATATGCGGAAGGACTTTTAATGTGTCATTAACCTGGGTTTTACATATATATATATATATATATGTTATAAAATCAGCGCGTTTAAGGTCTGTTTTCTTTATAAATCAGCGATCTCCACTGCCTGACTGGTATCTGATATGAAGTGGGTCTCAGATTGTACAAGAAACTCTGCGTTAAATTACATTTTTCTCCACCATGTCTTTAAAATATGCACATTTATTGTACCCCAGTATATTTAATGGAGCTTCTGCGCTAGCCTGCCGATTCTGACGTGCGTATAAATGGCTTTTCATCTCGTTTTACGCTTGAGCAACTAAATGAATGCTGAAGTCTATTTAACTGATTATATTTTAATTACATTACCACATCAATGCTGTAAAAGGAGCCGTATAAAATAGAAAAGTCACATTAATAGTTCACCGGAAGTTTAGCAGTATGGGAAGACACACTAGCTCTGCATATACCCTGTTGTTTTCCGAGGAGTCCAGCGGTATTCAGGTATACAGTAATCACATAAACAAATGTAAAATAACACTGCATAGTCTTCATTTTATAAACAATTCAATTAAATGTGTAGTTATTAAAGTTGCAAGCAGTACAGATTTTAAAACCCTCATACAGTCACAGACCTCAAAAACCCATGCAAATGATCAATTATAATCCAGACAGAACTGAGTAACTGAGATGTTTTTACTACAGTAAACTGTGTTGTATTGTAGCATAATAAACCCATGGGTGGACTTAACCAATAAGCGAGGTAAGCAGCCTCTTAGAGCCCTGGGGAATTAGAGGACCCTGACCAATGCCAAGAAGCCTATATTAATCATGTAGCTCTTTTATACATTTTCCATCATCTGCAATCTTCTACAATCTGTGAAATTCTGCTGTACGGCGCTGTGAAAAGGGGCGGGGTTAAACAAGATGATTAGACATTTAAAAAAGCGAGCGATGGGTCTGTTTCAAATTTCTGTCCAGAGAGGTCATGTTTTGATCCTGGATTGGTCTCACGCAGTCACGTGATGTGATTTCACAGGTCAGAGTTCACCAAGCTTGAACTTTCCAATGCAGTAAACTGCGTAACTTGACGCACAAGCTTGCGTTTCCGGCCTGACGCATTCGCGTGCGTATGAAGGGAAGTCTAAGAGGAGAAAAGTCCAGCAGCTTTACTAGGCTTTCTAGAAACATCCGTGCAGGTGTGTTAAGACAAGTTGGAGTTAAAATCTGCAGGACAGCGGCCCGAGTTTGGACACCCCTGCTGTGAATAGTTTTGTAAACTTGTTTTTTTTATTTGTGAATTTATTGCTTTTAAGCGTACATTAGGAAGATAAAGGTTCCTTTAAAATATATAAAACATACTTAAATATTTTATACACACACACATACACACACACACTTTAACACGTCATTTATTTTTCAAAAATGTTAGGACCCCACACCTGGAATTGCTTAGGACCCCAAATCACCAAGTCCGGCCCTGAATAAACCCTTGAGTTGTAGAGAACTACAGTATTGGGTCATGTGTTTATATTACTGTTGCTGTAGCAACTGTAAAATCCCCACTACAGATTTATCAGAGTACTTTACTATAGTATAGTTCAAAACACTACAGTATTTACTACAGTATTTTTCATGTTTTGTTATTAATAAGGCAATGGCTGCTTTTATAGTTTACATCTTTGATATATAAGTGATAATACAGTGAATTTAGTACCACGTTAAATCACTATCATCACTATAATTACACTGTTAGTCATGCATTACACAACATATATATTAATATAAACAAATGACCTGTGGATTTTAAGAGTACTATAAGAGTATATTATACTACAGTACACCACAGTTTACTGTAGTAATAATTAAACTTATACTACAGTGTTTATTACAGTTTATCAGCTTACTGTAATACTACACTATGCTGCATTCATTTGCAAAGGGTTGCAAATACTACAATATAAACAGTATACAATACACTTGACTTTACTGGAGTCTGGTTCACAACACTACTTGCAATATAACATAAGTGTTCAACATATGAATGGCCTGATATAGAGCCCATCTGCTTATTTTTAGCATTCGATACAGGCCTGTAGGTATAAAGCATGTACAGAATAAATCACACCCACACACACATGAAATGAAAGAGATTAGTGCAGATGTGTGTGTCGTGTTCTTACCAGAGCAGTGTATGAGGAGATTGAGCAGCAGAAGGACGATAATCGAGCGCATTTCTGTCCAACACAAACACAAGCAATGCATTCTCCAGAAGCAGACGAGTTTATGATCAGACTGGAGAATCACGAGGACAGAACTCACCGCAGACACACACTCGAGCTCTGGGAACCACGGGAAAACACGGTTCAATGATGACTGTAGGTCAATCCGAGCCCTTCAGCGCATTAATGATCAAATATAGAGGGGAAATTGGGCGAGGCTCTCAATGAAGCCGTTTATTATTTTACTTTCGCTTTCTAAATGAAGCGTGATGACGTCACTAAACACGTGATCATATTTCATATTCACATTAGTGTTATTCTTCTGCTCGGTGTTTAATTTGATCATTGCGCTGTAAATCAGTGTGTTTGGGGCTGTTTTGACTCTAATGGATGCTTCACACACTGCACACACACTAATGCACTACATAGACAAACACACTACAGACACTAACATGCGCGTGCACACATGTATATGCTGTATTTAACAGTGTGTGTACATAATAGGGGACATTCTGCCAGAAGTGTACATTATCTGTCCTTGAAATAACAACATAAATACACTGAATAACAAGTATTTCATCCTAAAAGTGTCCTGATGGTTGGTTTCTGTCAGCTGTTCTGTAAAGGAGTGTGTCCTTCATTTGCTTCTCAGATTTTTGTTCTTTATTAAAAACACTAAAATCTACAAACTCTGTCCTCAGCCTGATTGAGCAGCTTTAATAGTTTTGTTATGCTAAAAACTGTTATTTAGAGAGAGAAAACCTCAGAAACAGCCAGTTTAAGTTGTTCTTATTCACATCAATTAATTAAAAACATCAAATTATAAATAAATTCTACAAATAAATACTGCAAATACATTCATTCATTTTCTTTTCGGCTTAGTCCCTTTATTAATCTGGGGTTGCCACAGCGGAATGAACTGCCAACTTATCCAGCATATGTTTTACACAGCGGATGCCCTTCCAGCCGCAACCCAACACTGGGAAACACCCATGCACACTCATTCACACACATACACTATGGACAATTTAGCTTATTCAATAGCGCATGTGTTTGGACCATGGGGGAAACCGGAGCACCCAGAGGAAACCCACACCAACACGGGGAGAACATGCAAACTCCACACAGAAATGCCAACTGACTCAGCTGAGACTCAAACCAGCGACCTTGCTGTGAGGCGACAGTGCTAACCACTGAGCCTCCGTGACGGCCACTACAAATATACAATACAAATACACTTACAATTGTCCCCATGTTATTGTCAGTCCTGTTACATTTGCAGTAAATGTAATATACAATGTGTCCAATACACGTTTAAGGCTATATGACTCAGAGGTGACATCAAGGATGACAAGTTTAAGTCAGGTCCTGTCACATTTTATCAGTGGCGGCTGGTCAATAGAGGGCGCTGGGGCGCCGCCCCCTTCAAGTTAGACCCCTTTAATATGTTAATATTTATTATCACAAATATTAACAAAATAAATACATTTAATTATAACATTCTAACATTTATTGTAGTCATACTAACATTTATTGAAAAAAAATGTAAGAACAATCTTTTTCATATGTGTGCGGGGCGCCGGACTAAAGCCGAAGTCACACTAGAGCTTTTTTTTTTTTATTAACAAATGCAGAAATTTACAGTAATATACAAAAAAAAACATTCAGTAATTAAAAATCTTATATTCCTTAAGAATATTACAAGTCTTTGCTTTTTATATTAACAATGTTCTCCAAACTTGTGCAGTAGTCCTTAGTCTCTTGAAGGAAGTGAACAAAATTTGGCTTTGATCCAGTCCATTTTTTTTTATGTATATGAAACTTTCCCATAATAATAAAAAGCTGTACTAGAAAGGTAACATTTTTACATGTATTGACATAATAAATGCAAATATCAAAATTGTGTAACTTGAATACATTTGTTTTCCTTCTAAGAAAGTTTTCCACATCCACCCAGAAAATCCTTGTGTGTATACAATCACAAAACATATGGACAATAAATTCCTTTTCCATGCAACAGAAATCACAGGAATAATCAATATCCAATTTAAATCTCTCTAAAACGTCTTTAGCTGGATATATACAGTGTAAAATTTTAAATGTAACTTCTTTTACTTTGTTATTTATACAATATATTTCATAAGAACGCCAAGCTTTTTTCCAATTTATATTTATGAATATTCATTCATTCATTCATTTTCTTGTCGGCTTTGTCCCTTGCGGGGTCACCACAGCGGAATGAACCGCCAACTTATCCAGCACGATTTTACGCAGCGGATGCCCTTCCAGCCGCAACCCATCTCTGGGAAACACCCACACACACATTCACACTCATACACTATGGACAATTTAGCCTACCCAATTCACCTGTACTGCATGTCTTTGGACTGTGGGGGAAACTGGAGCACCCGGAGGAAACCCACGCAAACGCAGGGAGAACATGCAAACTCCACACAGAAACGCCAACTGACCCAGCCCAGCCGAGGTTCGAACCTGTGACCCAGCGACGTTCTTGCTGTGAGGCAACAGCACTACCTACTGCGCCACTGCGTTGCCTATTTATGAATATATTGGTCCATTTTAAATGATTATATATAACTGTATCACCTGTTATAATATTTCTAATATATTTATTGGTATAACTTTGTTTAATAATATCAATATCTCCTAAAAGATTTTCTTTAACATATTTTCCTTCTAAAGATTTATTTCCATATTCTCTTATAAAATGAAGAAGCTGTTGAGATATGGCATCAAATACAATAGTATACTCCTTTGGAGTAACTGGAAAACTAAATTTATCTAAAAATTCACTGTAAGATAATAAATTACCGTTTAAATTTAGAAGTTGTTTAACTAATATAATATCATTTTCATACCATTTTTGGAAGAAGAGAGATTTATTTTTATATTGAATGCATTTATTATTCCAAATAATATACTTGTTTGGGGAAAAATTGTGCTTAAATACCAGCATCCAGGCCAATAAAGCTTGTTTGTGAAATTTAGCCTATTTCACTGGAAGTTTGTCAATTTTAAAATCACATCTCAACAGAAATTCTATACCCCTCATCATGTCAAATATGTGTTTTGGAAAAGTATACCACATACTGTCCTTTTCTTTCATAAATTTAATTAACCAATTAATTTTGAATGTATGTTTAAGGTTTCAAAACTTAACACAGATAACCCACCATTGCATTTTTGTTTACACATAATTTCCTTTTTTAAATAGTGATGTCTATTTCTCCATACAAAATTCAAAAGTATTTTGTCTAACTCTTTGTATACATTAGATGGCATCTCTAGAGCTAAAGACACATAGACAGATCTTGATATCCCTTCTGCTTTGGACAGTAAAACCAAACCATTCATGGATAAATCTCTTTGAAGCCAGATATTAAATCTTGTCTTAGTTTTATTCATTATGGGTTGAAAATTAAGCATATTGCGTTCATTTTCATCTTTATAAATAACAGCCCCTAAATATGTAACTGTATGTTTAATAGGGATACTATGTAATTCTGTCAAATTGCATGTTTTAATTGGAAATAACACAGATTTATTAATATTTATTTTAAGACCTGATACTAAGGAAAATTCTTTTACATAGTTAACTGCTTTTAATATTTCTAAATTATTTTTAAGAAAAATAGTAGTATCATCTGCCAGTTGGGACAATTTAAATTCTTTTCCAAATATGCGTATACCTTCAAAACCTGCTTTTTTTGTATGAAGGGCCATAATTTGTGTGACTAATAAAAACAAAAATGGAGATAAAGGGCTACCCTGTTGTATACCACGATTAATCTCAAATCTACCACTTGTACCTGCAGATAATTTAACTGAGCTATTGCATTCATTGTAGATAGTTCTAACAGCTTTTTCAAAGTATTCACCAAAACCAAAATGTTTAATGCATCTAAACAGAAACTCATGGCTAACAGTATCAAATGCTTTATAAAAATCTATGAATAAAATCAAAGAATCAGTTGGAATATAATAATTAAAATCAATCATATCTAAAGTTAACCTAATATTACTACTGATATGTCTTCCAGTCACAAAACCTGATTGCTCTTCCTCAATTATCTCCTCCAGACCCTTTTTCAATCTTCTTGCAAAAACAAGAGCAAAAAGTTTTGCATCGTTGTTCAGAAGAGTAATCGGTCTCCAGTTATCAATATAAAGTTTATCCTTATTGGGTTTAGGGATTATTGTTATAAGACCTTGTTTAAGAGTTGCAGGTAGTTCCCCACAAGCAATGGATTCTTTAAACATGGCAACCAAAAAAGGAGATAACTGTTGTAAAATTCACTAGTCAATCCATCATTCCCTGGAGATTTATTATCTTTCAATCCCAAAATACATTTTTTTTTATCTCTTCTAGAGTAATATCTTGGTCACAAAGTAATTTAAAGTCTTCTTGTATAATTGTTGTTGTATCAGATATTTTACTTAATAACAATTCAGTTTCTATTTGATTGTAAGGGTCTGAAGTATATAAATTCTTATAAAACTGTGTGACATACTCAGCAATTTCTTTATTACTTTCACGTATTCTGTTATTAATCATGAGTTTACCCATAGATGACACTTCATTATTACGTTTTTCTAGATTAAAAAAATATTTAGTATTTTTTTCTCCTTGTTCAATCCACTTTTGTCTACTTCTTACAAAGGCACCTTTAGCTTTGTCTAAATAAATTGTATCTAACTGTAGCTGTAAGGAAGTTAGTTCTTTGATTTCCTCATTTATTAGATTTTTTTTACTTGTTAATTTCAAAATTTCTTCAATTAAATTGTTTTCCTTTGCTTTTTTAACTTTAGCAATATTTTTCCCTTTATTTATGGCTACATTTCTTATTTCAAAGTTCATTAATTCCCAATTGTGACCAAATTTTTTAACAATACATGCTTTTTTCCAATATTTTTGTATAATATCAATGGACTGCTTTTTAAACCATTCATTCTCTAACAAGGTTTTATTTAATTTCCAATAGTTTGTTTTAGGACTGGCCATTCTTTTGCCATCTTTGTTCATTTTAATCATTATAGCCTTATGATCTGTTAAAACTGAAGTATCAATTTTTACTAATTCAACATCATCTTTATTTATTGCAGAGATTAACCAGAAATCAATACGCGACTGTTTAGACAGGTCATTATTAGTCCAAGTATACATTCTTTGATCTGGGTAAGTATATCTCCAGATATAACAAATCCAGAGTTTTTGTCATTATTTTTGGGGGGCCAACGATCAATTTCTTCATCCATAACAGTATTAAAATCCCCACCCCAAATAATCGTTGCATAAGAAAATTTAGAACTTATTTGATTAATTTTACTCTCAATTGTTGTGAACAAATGATTATTTTTTTTGCTTATTATTTGTGGCATAAACATTTACTATAATAAATTGGGAGAAATCTATACTAACATGTCAAATTAACCATCTTCCTTCCGTATCTATTTGCTTGCTGAGAATTTGACCTTTAAATTGACCTTTTAATATGAGTACCCCAGCAGATTGGTTGGTACCAAACGAAAACCAAACATCATTTCCCCACTGACTCCTCCAAAAAGTTACATCTGCTTCACAAGCATGAGACTCCTGAATAAAATAAAAATCTGCACTTTTACTCTGACAAAACAAAAATAAAGATTTCCTTTTCAACTGGTTTCTTATACCTCTGGCATTAATCGAAAAAATTGAAAATGACATGAACAATAACCAATTAACAAATTAACTTTAGCTGAGTGCTCTTAATAAGAACATAAAGTGTCACCCACTGTAGCTACGTGTTGCATTTATCAACAATAAGTGCATGAACCCATCTTTTCTTAATTTCAGTAGTAATTCAAGAAGTCATGTAAAACAAATTAACAGTCAATATTTCAAGTTTCTGACTATACTGTTGAAGACATTTGAATCCACTAAATGTTCATCCTTTGATTTCTTTTCCGTTCACAAATGCTTTGTTACCTACCAAGTAAGCCTTCTCCCCATTTTTCCTTGCCTGTTCTACAAACGGCCACAGACGAGCACGCGTTGCCCTGTCATCAGCTGTTAAGTCTTCCTTCACCTGAAGATTCATGCTTTTGAGGAACTCGTTATTCTTGGCGCCCTTCCAGAAAGTGTCTCTTGCTGATCTAGACGTAAATCTGACGATCACTGGCCTTGGAAACTTGTTCTTTCCTCCGCTGTCTATTCTTCCAATACGATGAGCCACATCTACCGCTACCCGGACCTCTTCTCCATCGCTTTCTGGAATTACTGCACGGCAAATTGTTTCCACTTTTGCTTTGACGTTTTCCTCCCGCTCTTCCTTCATTCCATAGATACGAAGATTGTACCGACGGCTATATCGATCCGCATCGTTTACTTTTTGCTCCATTTCACTGACTTTTTTTTTGCATTTCTTCCACCCGTATCTTCATTGTAGCGTTTTCTTTTTTCGGATCGACTACTTCTTGATGACAGAACTCCAGCGTTTTTTTTAAGACCTTCGATTTGCATCGTGTTGTGTTTCACAGCTTCATCAGTTATATCTGCTCTTTCATTGATTTTGGCAGTAATAACACGGATGATATTGTCCTGTATTTCAGCCAAAGATGGATCAGAATTTACTTGCATCTGTTCTTTGCGTGCTTTCTTTGGGAGTTTTTTATCCGGTGTATTGGGGCTAGAATCACACACCCCATTACCATCCTTATAAGCTTTGCAGGAGTATGAGTGTGTGTCTTGGATAACTCTCTTATCTTTGACAGTAATTACCTCCATTTCTTCCGCGGTACACATTTCACTCGTTGAGTTTGTCTCCATGTTAACACTGAGTTCTGAAATCTGCACTTAACAACAAAAACAGGTTCGTAAAATCCTACTTGTAAATTATATGCATCCGGTAACCAAATATTATGGCAACTGTATTACATAATGTTTTCTAACTGTGTGTGACAAAACTTATAACGTTCTTTAAAGGTGCAGTGTGTAAGTTTGACACCCAGTGGTTAAACTAGGTGTTGCACTCCTGGATCAAAACAAACGTGAGCGTGGGTTGCCAGTTTGAATACAAGGAGCGAGTGATTTTAAACTGTGTTCTAAATAAAAGCAACGACACGCGACAGAGGGAATATTGTCCATATTAAAGGGAGTTTTTGTCCTAACCAACACCTCGAATTGAATGATTAGAAAAGGCTTCTATTTCTCACAGCTGAACTTGTGAAACCTATGACAGCTAGATCACCTCAGGTAAACCTTGAGTTTGAATGCCATTTTACATTTAATGATGTTAAAGTGGGTTAACATGTATTAAATAGATTCTAAACCTTACCGTTTCGTGAGCGAGTGCATATTCTGTGCTTCTGAAAGGCTGTATTCAAATTTCTGTCGTGTTTCGTCTGGTACAAACAGCCAAATAGCTGATCACTGCCTCTCTCGTCACAGCGTGTTGTTAGGACACGCGGTTACAATGTAATCTGCTCACCTAATGTTTACGTTCGTAATATTTATGTAATTTGCTAATTAATAACCTCATGTGGAACTGAATCTTGTCTCCCATACTGTCCTTTTCGGTCTCGGGCGCATGCTTTCAGAGTCTTTCTGAATGAATGAATGAAATACGCTGTTTTCCAACAAGGCAACCCGGAGTGCTGAAATATAATTGGCTAAACTGGCATCGTGCATATGAAATTTATCTAAACAAAGACAGCGTTCCGGCACGGAAAAAAACATTTTCAAAGCAGAATATCTGACTTCAGCATTGTTTTTCAGTTAAACAAGTATGTTCACTTGGGAGGTTTCTTAAATATCTGCACACATATTATGGTATTTTTATGCTTTAGAAGAGTAAAAAACTTACATACAGCACCTTTAAAAGCACAACACAACCGCTCTCTCCGCCATCTTGGCCGGTCCTCTCAGTCACACTAGAGTTTGAGCTAGCGAAATTCTGTCGTACGGCGCTGCGAAAAGGGGCGGGATTAAACAAGATGATTAGACATTAAAAAAGCAAGAGATTGTTTTAAATTTCAGTTCAGAGAGGTCATGTTTTGATCCTGGATTGGCCTCACGCAGTCAAGTGATGCGATTTCACCAAGCTTAAACTTTGCACTGCAGCAACCTGGGAAACTCGACGCATGACCCTGCGTTTCCGCATTCACATGCGTATGAATGGAAGTCTAAGGGGAGTAAAGTCCAGTGTGACCACGGCTTAATGAGTGTCTATGTAGGTACACAAACTTTTGCAATGCACGTGATATGACGATAAGCTCTAATTGGCCGGTTTTAAATTGTCCTTGGGGCGCAGCGCTCTGCGTCCCGAACCCTCCCATTTTTGTTGTTAGAACGAATCTCGAGATGAAGGAAAATTTCGTTGTATCTTTGCAAAGATATCCATTCACAAGGCGTTTGGATGAAGAAAAAAAAAGAATCGAGGAGCTTGGACCAGATCGACCTTCCTTGCAAATTCACCAGTAGTCAAGTGATCGTGGGCGCGTGTACACCCTTGGCTTTTCCAGCACTTGTTATGACAAATGGAGTTGGCTGGCAGGTTGTGATGTAAGTCATGCCTTTACTGTTTTCCATGTTTGCTGTTTCAATCAGCATGACGCAAGAGAGGCTGAATGCATTGGCCATGCTGTCAATAGAGAAGAGACTGGTGACTGAGATGACTGACTTTAACCAAAAGGTCACTGAGAAATTTGCAAGCCAGAAAAAAAGGAGAGCAAAATTAATTTTCAAGTAGGGCTACTGGCCAGTGATTAGGCAACATTTGTTTGTGTGTTTGTTTGTTTGTGTGTGTGTTTACTGATTATCTGGATTACTTCATTACTGATAAACCCAAATTAAACTAAAATGAACTGATTAGTAAGACATTTTTTGTATGCTTTAGTCATAATTTAGTTTTTTGATACATCACCTGAAAAATGGCTTTTACACTCTTACTTTACCAACAGTTAGATTTTTTTCTGGTGTTTGCGCCAGCACTAGTGTCCTCCACATCTCCTCCTCCTCCGTCTGTTGTGTGTGTGTGTTAGTCAGGTGTGTGTCCTCCTCAAACATCTCCTGTGTGTAACATTGGTGTCCTCCACATCTCCTCTTCTTCTGTTGTGATTTCTGACTGCAGAACACATGAGGAGGTTTGTTGTGTTCTCTGATGAACACTAGATGGAGACACACAATCATGTTCTCATTTACAGTGTAGTTTGGGAACTTGCTGTGTTAAATTGTTTGTGCTTCAGAAACACTGAATCTCCTGATTAATAAGGATACATTAAAGGGCACCTAGTTTACCCCTTTTTTAAGATGTAATATTAGATGTGCCAGTTTAGGTTAAATTCAAAACACAGTTCAGATTTTTTTATTATGATGTGTTAAAGTGTGATTTTGGGGGTGTGTACTCGACAAACTCGACAAATGACAACCGCCGTGGAATACGACAGTACACAGTTGGCTGTTTTAGGGGCGTGTTGCTTTACATGAAAATTAGTTTCGACTTCCCGCCCAACTTAACAAGGGGGCGGAGACAAGAGCTCCCCTCTTTGTGTATGGAAACAGACAGGCAGACAGAGAGAAGACACATGAGTGATTGGACCAGCATTCAGCTGTACATGTACGACTCGGACACAGACCAAGCAGAGAGTACATTCGTGTCTTTGTATAGTTTTACAGCCAACTGTGTGCTAGTTTAAAGCTCCAAGCTTGTAGCCTACACTGAGACTAATAACCAAGCACACTGAATTAACTTTGACTGAAGGGCATCACACACTGCGACACGGCGCGCACATGACAGTTGTAAGTATCGGTGTGTGTCCCCAGATAGAAATTTATGTTTATAATTCAGAAATGCATGCCGCTGCGTGTCGCCGAGCGGCGCTTCTGGTGTACGACCTGCTTTAGGCTATAACTAAAGGGCGTCATACACCGGATCCGCCGCTCAGAGCCACGACACGGCACACCAGACGCGCACATTCACATGTTATTTAAGATGAAACTATTCAGATAACGCTCTGTGGCGCGGCAGAAATAAGAACAGTGTCCTGAGCAGGGCCAGCGCGTCCATAGAGGCGACCTAGGCGGCTGAACAGTGAGCGAACCCCCCGGTCCTCACTTTCATCCGCGACACATGGCGCTGTGCGTCATTAGTTTGTTATTTCCAATGGAGGGATGCGCACGTGAGGCAACGCGCTCGCACTTTCCAGCTGCACCTAGTTAAGATGACAGGGAGCTTCTGTGACCACGGGAAATGCAAACCACTGAAGTTTAAGGAAGACGCAATGAAAAGTACACATGTATGCAAACCCACCAAAACTCACAAACACTGGCGGCGAGGAGAGCGATAACGTGGTGAATGTTGAGCCCAATGAGCCTTACATCTAAAAATAGAGCAAGGGTGTTTCTTTGGTGACGTCGCTTTGACTCACGCTGAAAATGGCGGACGTGAAACAACATACTGAGGATATGGTAATGCGCACCTGTCAATCAATATTGGTGGGCGGGGGGACCGCACTCCTACGTCAAGTTGCGGTCGGTCTCAAACCGCTCCAATTGGTCCACCGTTTTTATGTTGTTAAATTGAAAAAAAAGGACTGAGTGTGTTTATATCACCCCAATATGACGGTCTATACACTACACCTACACATATGTCTGTCTAAACAGCTTGAAAAGTAGATTTTTCACCATAGGTGCCCTTTAAGAAAATGCTCAGTGAGTGTAGAGATTGATGTCGCCATGTTGTGATGATAAAATACAGCTGCAAACATTTCATTTCACATCATCGTGCCTTTAATTATAACAGTTTTATAATAGACGTGCAGTACAGATATACAAAAAGCCAAGTATACAAACTGGTTATTATTAGCATTTATAAAAACACAAGGAAATGCTTTATCTCAATACTGGTGACTAATGAAACGTCTAGTTTTTTACAGAACATCTTTACACAAAAATGACCCAATCTATTATCTCATCACAGGAATTTGATCAAATTTACCCACAGAATTTCAGCTCATGTATCTGCCTTAACATGATGATGAAAAATAACCTCATGCTTTATATGGATGCAGCAGTATTCAGTGAAATATTCCTGTGATGTGGTTTGTTTTGGGTTCAGGAACCGCTCTTTAAGCTCTGCTGTAAGACACACAGATTCTAGAACAGAGTACAATTGAGCGTTCTGGCAGGGGCACCACTGGCCGATATGGGCCTGTAGGGTGGGGTGGGGGGTTTGAGAATGGTTGGGCTCCCTAATAGTAACTATTAGTTGAATTAGTTGGATAAAAGTGAAGGGGGGGGGAGGGGGATGTTGCGGGCCCTTGATAATGTCTCTGGGGGCCCACTGAATGTATGGGCCCTTAGAATTGTCCTAACCCCCCCCCCCTCTAGTGGTCCCCCTGCTAGGACCTTACATTTATATCCAGCTTCTCTGCCCCCTAGCAGCGTCTCTGTGTTCTCCTCTACTCTGTTATCAATTGTAAAATGACAGAACACTCTGTAAAGCACTGAAAGAAAAAGCATGTGCCTTGCACATATTCCACCCAGAGTCATCAGAGAAGGGCCGCTATTATTTAATCTACAGACATTGATTAGATTAACAAAACAGTTCACTTGATTAACTTGCATATTAATTATGTGTCTTAAGACTAACAATAGGAAGCGCAGTGAGTTACACTGTGGCCTCACAGCAAGAAGGTTGCTGGCAGGGATGGACTGGCCATCTGCCAGACTGGGCAGTTTCCTGCTGGGTCTATGTACTTTTTGGGCCAGGCTGATCATCTTCTTATGATCTGATCGGCCCATAAAGCGCTTAGCAGCCTGTCGTTATTTTCTGCCTAATTAATAGACGATGCTGTGATCTGTGACGCTCTGAAAATAAGATGCTTTTTCTCGGACAGACCTGCCCATGTGACATAATCTGCAGCCCATTGGTTCTTTTCTTTATAGACATTGGGCTGACCCAATCACAAACTCCTATTTTGGGCTCTGTGAGAGCGTGCAACATCGGTATGTATTTATCAAAATAGTGGAGAGTCAGAGAGATAGAGAAGAAACGGAAGGGAGGCGCAGAGAAATTGTGGGAAACACACTGGCGTTTCATTTAGCGGTTCTGAAAAGTTCTCCGTCCATACTACACGGCTGAAAACGCATATCACGTGACCACACACACACACACACACACACACTCTGTCATGAGCTGCAGCCCGTAGGTCAGAGGGTGCTTTGAGCATAAGACCCTAGGTGAGAGTAGTGCATGTCGGACAGTTCATTAAAGATCTACTGCTAGATCTCATCTATAGTTATAAACGAAATATTGAATTCGTCTTGTTGTCTCTATCTAATGACTCTTCGGTCTGTTGAATTACTTGTTCTCAGGTAACTCTGTTTTGGCTGAGTGAGTTATAGTAATAATAATAATAGTAATAATAGCAATAATAGATAAGTGAATATATTCATTTATGTAAACACGTACGCTTATTCTGCACATTGACTGGTTGCTTGCGTTTAAATGTATTGTACGTTAAACTTTTATAATGGCCATCATTGATTATTAAAACTGATATTCAGCAAAAGAGACGGGGTAAAGTTCATAATTTTCACTGAAAACGAAAGGAGGCAGTGATGTTATAGGCCATGTCTTGTTATAAATATGCAGAGTGAAGATGACGCTCATATGTAGCTACGCGAGGCCGTTTGGTGTCTGTTAATCATAATATCAGAATGAAATAAATGTCCTTACATTATGTCTTCATTGTTAAGATAGTGAAACAGCCAGCAGGATGAGGTGAATGAGGTTATAAAGTACACTGTTCCCCTTGAAGATTTACCCATGCGTCATTTTCTGTTATGTTTATTATTTAATATAGGCTGAGTGAAGAGTGTATTGAATAAGCTAAACTGGCTGTAGTGTATGAGTGTGTATGGGTGTTTTCCGATACTGGGTTGCAGCTCAAAGGACATCTGCTGCATAAAACATATACTGGAATAGTTGGCGGTTCATTCTGCTGTGGCAACCCCTGATAAATAAGGGACTAAGCCGAAGGAAAATTAATAAATGAATGAATGGTGTATTTTTTAGAACCTAACAGAAATCTTTATAAACAGTGTACAGAAATTAACTATAGATTAACGGCTGTATTTATTTATTTATTTCATATATCTGGCTTTTGTGTTTTTATAAAATAGGAGTTGATAAACATATTGGACATGCACAGATGGGGAGCAGCGTTTTGATTGTATGTAGTGGGCCGCTCTGGCCAAAAATGCCAAAATTGCCCCAGTCCAGCCCTGGTCGCTGGTTGATGTTTCTGTGTGGAGTTTGCATGTTCTCCCCGTGTTGGTGTGGGTTTCCTCCAGGTGCTCCGGTTTCCCCCACAGTCCAAACACATGTGCTATAGGGGAATTGATTAACTAAATTGGCCGTAGTGTATGGGTGTTTCCCAGTGTTGGGTTGCAGCTCGAAGGGCATCCGCTGCGTAAAACATATGCTGGATAAATTGGCAGTTCATTCCGCTGTGGTGACCCCAGATGAATAAAGGGACTAAGCTAAAAGAAAATGAATGAATGAAAAGCTGGTATATTTTTGGTTTTATTCCTGATTCACTTGAAGCGACTAAAAAAAGAGAACAAGGGCTCATTAAAGATCATCATGAAATATGAAGGGCATCCACTAAACAATAACTTTAGAACACTCAAGAGCTCATTCAGTGAGAGGCTAGTAATGGAGCACAGAGAGTTTTAGAAGATCCTTTAGCCCAACCGCTGTCAGGGTTTTTAATGAAGTGGTGTATTTTATTTATTTTTTGCTCAGTTATTACTGTGTTGTGATGTGTAGTCGGTGCAAGTGGTGTTTATTGTTTAATAATTTATTGTATTGGGATGTTAATAGTGACAAGTGAGTTTCCCCTCGCAGGGATTAGGAGTTCTCTACTATTACTGATGATTTGCTGCAAGTGTGTTGACTCTGGGGTCAAGAGTTTTTCAAATACTGGTTCTGGGCGTGGCATATTTCAGCCAATCAGAGTCCTCAGAGAAGGACCACCATTCCAGAGCAGAAGCAGACGGACAGATTTTCATTAAAGATGTGTTTTTCATGCTTGTAATTGGTTGTTTACTAGTAATTTATCCAGAAGCAACAAAATTATCCCACTCAAAATTTTTTTTTTTTTACATACAGCTATTCAGTTCAGCTGTAGAAATTATATTCATCACAATATATATATGACAGGAAAATGATCGAGTGTCAGAAACTAATTCAGGATCTTAATGTTGTCATATTTAGTTTACTTAGATCAATACAATCATTTTTCAGTAGATGGCAGCATTTTCCTACCTAATTACTGCACATGATGTTATCTCCCATGAATAACATTTACATTTAGATAATCTTTAAAGTTACTTTATTTTACATTATCATTGGGTAATAAAATATAAAAACTCTATTTTAAACTAATGTGAAAATGTTTCAAAAATAATATACTTACAATATTAAACTTGATTATAATGCAGTATTTACAACTCTTTGTTAATAAATGATACTGCATTCTGTATCTTAAACTGATAAACTAATCAAATACTGATGAACTTATAATGCCTACTTTATCTTTACTAAACTTCAGCAACTGTTAGTAATATATATTTTATAAAACAGTACAGTTAATCTGTTTATAGAGTTGCAATTGTACCACAAATTAGTTCAAGTACTTCAATATGGTTCAAAAACACTGTAGTACTTACTATAAATTACTACAGTATTTCATGTGGGAAAACATTAATAAAACAGTTATAAAGTAAATAAATACTATTCAATCACTGGAGTAATAAATATGAATATAGTGTTTAACAGCACACATTTATTAAATGTAAAAAGATTTACATTCATTAAAAACATATAAAGATGTATTATATCAATATTAACTTGCAATTATTTCCTCAATAATGATTACATTATTTTAATCAAACCTGTCTAAATTAGATTATTTCATTTATCTCTGAAAATGTTTCAGCAAATGGCCAGCGTCTGCTATACTGACTTAGTTTTAACCTGTTTTAACACATTTTATTCTGTTTTTGTTTTCTTATACTTGTGTCTTTTTTTATTCTTGTTTATGTAAAGCACGTTAAATTGCCACTGTGTATGAAATGTGCTATATAAATAAACTTGCCATGCCTTGCCTATTGTAATCAATCTCTTTTCCTATTCCGGTCTCCATCACCATATTTGTGAAATAGGCCTATTGGGTTTGTTTCTGTTATCTCTGTATCAGTCAGTCAGGCGTCTGTGCTGCAGTTATTCAGTAAAGGTATAGTGGCCTCTGCAAGTGATTCTTCAGCTACTGGACAATCTACTATTTTGAGTGGACTTCTGTCACCTACACCAGGATTAAACAGAGGAACGATTGAGCCTGAGAATCTAGTGCGCATGGTCAGGAGATGTTTCCTCTCTTTAACGCTGTAAAACGACAGCAGACCTTCATCATAATCTAGCAGAACTCCCAGTCGCTCAGGTCTCGGTGATATGGACAGGGTTATTGGGGGATCAGTGTTGGTGTAAAAGCCATTTTCACCATCTGAACACAAGAACCAGTAACCGCTTGATGGAGTTAAAGCAGATCTGTCTCTTGAACAAAAACTTCCATGTTTCACCACACCAATTAACCAGGAGATTTTAGGAGGGTTTGATGAAACTGCCAGCTCTACCTCCCAGTAGTGTCGGCCAGAGGTAAACTGTTGTGCTCCAAATGCACATAACTGATATGGAAACCCCTCTGCAGTGTGATGATAATCTGGACTCTCTCTCATAGTTTTACAGTCACCAGAAATCTTCAGATCTGGAGATAAACTCTCACGATCAATAGTGATCTGCTCTGTGAGAAAGCAAATAAAACAACAGTTATTAATCCTGATAGATATGAGATCATATTCACAGCATCTATGCATAACGGAGATGTCTTACCTGCGTGTTTCCTCAGTTCTTCTATATTCATGTCTACTGAAACTGAAATAAAAAGAGATATTATCAATTTGAAAAAAAAAATCAAATATAGCTAAAATATCACATTTATGGATAAAGTAATGAAAAATAGACAACAAGATTAAATTATTTGAAAACACCAGGCACGTGCAGAGGTGGGGGCTTTGGGTGTTTGAGCCCCTGCCCTTTTTTCTCCTGGAGAGAAAGTGCCCTTTTATCCTGGGGATAATAATTATTTTTTAAATACTAATAATAATATAATATATGTATAAGTTAATGCGTGTTCTTTTAAGGACAGCTTTTTTCACTAAATTGTATGTATATCTTGGTTTTAAAAACAAATACCATGAAAGTCAATGGTTACAGGTTTCCTGCTTTCTTCAAAATATTACTGTGTGTGTTCGACAAAAGAAAAAAAGTCAAATGGGTTTGGAACAAGTAAAAGTTGAGTAAATGGTGACAGAATTTTCAGTTTTAAATGAACTATCCGTTTAAGGGTGAGTATATGGTGAATTTAGGATGAAATCTCCTTTATTATATTTTATTTATTAAAGTACAATTATTATTATTATTTCATTAAAAATGCCCTTTTTTCCACTTGAGCCCCTGCCCCTTAAAAGGTCTCTGCACGTCCCTGGAAAACACTGCACACATGAGTAGAGGTAGTTAAACCTCAGAAATTATATTCTGTTATTTTATGGTCTTTTGAAATTCTTAATTCTGATTGGCTGGAAGGTGTGGAATCATGTTGCTTAATGCAGAGGTAGTTCCAGTCAGTTTTGATCATGATAGTCTATTCTTCTGAAGCAAACATCTTTACACACCTTTTCTCTCCTCCACAGGTAGATTCTCACAGTCTGAAAATAGAGAAAACATGATTGTCAGGAGTCACTCATTACCAGACTGATTACAGCAACACCTGAAAGACTCTGTAAAACACATTAAACTACACCTTTAATTATTCACATCTTTAATCAACCAACTCTCTTTAACATGCTTATCAACCAGGTAGATTCTGATTTCCTAGGCTCAGAATCAAAGGTCATTTCTGAGGTAATGATTACACACTGAAGGAGAATAAAAGCTATTCACACATATCACGTATCACTCACACATATCACTAACACACTCACACATATCACATATTCTTTAATTGATTTCAACTCCTTCAGGAATAATGTTATAAGGAAAAAAATAATCTACTCTAAATTTACAATAAAATAAAAATCATTACATTTTATTCATATTAAAATATTTCGGGGTTTTTGTTTTTGATAGTAAAATACTGCTGAATTAAAATCATACCATATTATTTTATGAGGCAAATGTGGATTTTCACATCTTACATTTTCAAAGTGGATGAACCAGTTGAGGATACATTCATTAACAATAAACATATCCTGAACTGGCTCATTGTTGTGTTTAGATGTTAATGGAGTCATATAATACTTGCCTGGTCCAGCTGCTTTCTTCCCTAAAAAACAAACAGAAAATATCATGAGATGCAATTGTTGGATGTATAAACAGTGGACACTAAAGCAATGAGCCCCATGAAGCTTTGGTTTACAGTGAATATAAAATAGCCGAAGCGGGTGTGGGGAAAGAATGGGCAAATCAGGAATGTGGGTCAACAAAAAGTTTACTTAAGAAAATAAATAGTCAAATAAGGCAGTCTGACATTCGCAGGTAGAAACAGGAGTGGTGAACACAGAACTGGACACCAGAAGCAAACATATAAACTGACACCCACTTGACCTGGACAGAAAGGGAGAGCTGGTTGGCGATGTTAGCCCACAGAGGCAAACCAGGCTAAGCCGTGACTGGAAAAGTACAGGTAGGTTTTCATACAAAAATACAGAAAACAACATGCATATATACTGGACAGGACCGGGCTGGACAGTAGGCTAAAGCAATAGTTCCCAATTTCGGTCTTCTGGACCCCCTTCCTTGCACATTTTGTATGTCTCACTTACCTGACAAGGATCTTTCTGTTAACGTGCTAATGATCTGAATCATGTGTTTTAAGTAAGGAAGACATACAAAATGTGCAGGGTGAGGGGTCCAGGGGACCGGAATTGGGAACTATTGGAGTAAAGTAGAGCAACATGTCTAGGTGCTAGTGTGACAATAAACTGCTGACCAGGAGATGGTCAATAAGACTAATAAGACCTACAGCAGGTCTCCCACAATCTGTGCAAGTGCTGAATGTTTAAGGACTGACAGCTTACACTAAAGAGTGGAGCATCACCAACAACAATGGAAGTGGTGGATGAGGGGGACTGGACAGTGCACGAGATGGGCTTGATCCAGGAGATGTGAAACATTGGATAGCCATGTCACTTAAGACTGGTTACTCACTGAAGCTAAGCAGGTCAGTTCCTGGATGGGAGACCACTTGGGCAAACTAGGTTTCTGATGGAAGTTGTGTTAGTGAGGCCAGCAGGGGACGCTCAACCTGCAGTCTGTGTGACTCCTAATGCCCCAGTATAGTGAAGGGGACTCTATACTGTCAGTGAGCGCCATCTTTCGAATGAGACGATAAACCGACGTACGTCCTTACTTACAGAGAATAATGTAATCTGAGATGCACTGCTGCAAGACTAAGGACCTTGACAAAGGTAAGATGTGCAATAAATGTGGATGCCAGTTTACAAGACTGTGGCTGAAGGAGTAGGTGACGAGTGGGTAACTAGATGTACCTGGGGGCTCTGGAGCAGTGGCTGGTGCAGCGGTGAGTGACCATGAAATTTAAGCAACTTTAAGCAGCCCACCTTCTAAGTACATTCACATCACTTGATATAGGCCTGAACTGAAGGAACTGATGTTTTTGTCTCCTGGGTAAAAAAAACAAGTACGGATGGTAACCCAGACAGCAATAAAATAGGGAAAGCCATTTGGCCCACCCAAGCTGTTCACTCCAAAAGAATGAATTACATGCTGTTAAGCTGCAGAGAAGAAGCCTGAGAATTTTATTGATGTGCTCAGCTGGCCCATTAATTTGTGGATGGAATTTGATGACAGGCTGGCAGTGGCACCAATCAGTTGACAGAATTTCCTCCTGAACTGAAAGGTGAACTTGTGACCCCTGTCAGAAACTGACCACAGTCAGCCTGGGAATCTTAAAAACATGGTCAAAGACTAGCAGCCCTGTTTCTTTAGCAGAAGGAACCTTAGGGATGTAAACTCTGTAAGAATAACAGTATTCTCTGGTGAGGGCGGTAATCCCATATCATAATCTTATGTGATGTGTGACTAAGGGTGGGAAAAGATCAAAAAAGCCACACAGGAGTGGAGTAATTAGACTTAGACCACGCACATACTGAAAAATATCATGTGCCATAGCTGGCCACTGGAAACTTTGACAAACGGTTTCCAGGGTGCCCTTGACATCCGGATGGGCAGCCAGTTTTTAGCGGTGAGCCCAACAGAGAATTGCCGGACATACTGATTTAGGAAAGAATAGCTTATTCTCTGGCTATTCAGGAGGGGCGTTACCTGAGTACATGCTCTCTTACTAAATGTTCGATTACCCAGACCACCGCTCCAAGTTAGCAGCTCTCAGGCTCAGTGGAGGTGTGGTCCTCAGTGGAACCAAACTGGTGTGACAAAGTGTCCAGCTTTACATTCTTGGACTGCGGGCAGTAAGAAATAGACGTCAAATCATCGTAATCGTGTAATCGCTTGCGGTGTTTTCTCTGTTGGAGATTACATTCTACCGAACTACAACTCCCTGAATTCTTTGCGCCCATCAACTCCTGCAACAGCTGACAATAATCCGGACATTCACACACAGACACAGCTGCTGCTCATTTCCACTGATTACAAGGACTATATATATATATATATATATATATATATATATATATATATATATATATATATATATATATATATATATATATGTATGTACACGTCACTTTCACTCACACATTCCTCATACTGAACATTATGAAGCAATTTTCCTGGTTTATTTTCTTGTGTTTTTGATTCTTGCCTTGTTCCTAATTTTAATTCGTTGCCGCCTAGTCTGACCTCTCACCTGAATTTTGACCTCGTCTATTGGATAACATTGTTATACTGTTTTGCTCCTGTTTATGACCACTGTGTGTACAACCTCGCCTTTAATAAACTGCATTTAGATCCACAAGTCTTTGATCTGTGTCCACTTTGTAACATTTGGCATTAAGCCTTTTAACCACGCAGATATAGGTTAATGTCAGCCCAATTAATCTCTATTTCTATAGCGCTTTTTACAATGAAGATTGTGTCCAAGTAGCTTAACATAAAGGAAGAATAAAGAGCCATACTATTGCCAACACTCTTGTTTTTCCAGGGAGTCTCCTGTATTTCACTCCCATCTCCCATCACCTTCACATTTTTGTTATTTCACCCTGAAAACTCCAGACAGTCATATGATATCTAATTTGCTACTCCTTTGCTACATTTTGTACAACATGTCTAGTTGGTAGTGTGACAATAAACTGCTAAGAAAGACCAGGAAAGACAGGGGAATTAAAGCGATGCCAATAAGACTCAAGCTAGAGCAGGTGTCCTGGAATCTGTGCAAGTTCAAACCTGGCCCACGACAAGTGTTGCCTAAAATCCCCTTAGCTGTTATAAATTCACTGCAACCCATGGCTTCACATGGATTACTGCTTTTTTAAAAACCATATACATAGCAAGGTTTCACAAAACAAACAAAGTAAATAAAACGGTTTCTTTGGCTCAGTACTGATGGAGTGGTTGACAAGTAACAGTCACAGGTATATGTTTGTTGAGTATTTACAACAGCTTTAAATGCAGATTAATCAATAAGAATCAAGGAACTTCCTGTTTATAATAAATATTTTAAACCAAACCAACCTGTTAGTTTGCCTCTATATTTGTAGAGGATCAGTCCAGCCAAACCCAGAAGAGCACAGAAGAGGAGAGTGAAGAACAGAGGCTTCCATGGGTCTGAAGAATCTGACAAAGAGAAATTAGATAAATCTCAACAGCTTAAAAATATATTAATCAATCAATCAATCAATCAATCAATCAATCTTTTAAATGAGAAAAATCTAAGTCTCTATAGAAATGTCATCTGCAATTGAAACAGGACTAGAAAGTATACATACATATACATACATGCATATGTATACACGGTCATTAAATTACTAGATAATAATGCACACCTTAAGTGTGGTGAAGCAGTGTCTGTTACACTTCAGGCATGCATTATTTTTTAATAATTCAACCATCTGGAGTGCTTTATTCTGTTTAAACTCTGTTGTATTTCAGACATTTGTCAGATTTTTCCCCTTAAACTGCTTCTGTGTGTAGAACTACTTTCTTAGATGCCACTTCAGCTGTGCATCAAACTGAAAATAAATATACTTGATATTACATATTTTAAAAACATTTAAAGTTTCAGAAATGTTTACTTGTCCTGTTTGTGATAACATCATATATCCAGCAACTTTAATCATTAAGTGTTCATTGTCTAACCTGAAGAGATAAAGCCCTTTATGTCCACCTTTCCCTCTTTGGACTCTCCAGTTGCGGTGGACACAGAGCAGGAGACCAGCTGAGCATCTGATGGAGAGACGGTGGTCCAGCTGTGGACAGAGAATAACCCGTCTGCTGCCCGATGGTGAGACACTCCAGCAGGACGCAGAGTCTTTCCCTGGTCTGATGTCCACGTGATGTTTGGCTCGGGGTACCAGCCGCTGGAGCTACAGCTGACGTTCAGCCGGCCGTCATCCAGAGGCCTGGGGAACAGGACAGGAACAGATCCTGGAGCTGGACCACCAGAGACAGACCATCAGACCAGCACAAACACACAACCACTTCAGTAAAGACATCACTAGTGGACAGCAGAAGGCTACTTGACTATTTCAAAGGAGCAATTCACTTCCAGAATGAAATGTTCTCACTTCTCTCTTCTGTTAAACACAAAAGAGGATTTTTCTTCTTCAGAATTTCACTGTTGACTTGTAGTGAATCAGCTGGAAGAGGAGCTGAATGTTGGTCAATCATTCTGTAAGTGAACTACTCTAATTGTGGAGGAATTATGGTGTTAATCGTTGGGTTTGACTGACCTGTGACTTTGAGCTCCAGCTCTGCATTGCTGTATTGACTGTCTCCACTGATGTAGCAGTAAAATGAACCTTCATCCTGAATGATGATCTTCTCCAGCTGCAGAGACACATCTCCACCCTTCAGTCCTCCAGAATGATCCGAGCGTGGTGTCAGAGAGCTGCGGTTCCTGAAGGACTCATCCTGGATGTCCTGGATCTTGCCACGTTGGTATAAGAGCACAGGGCTTTTGAACTGCTTTTGACGGTACCAGCGGATCTCCAGAGCTTCAGCATTCTGGGCCGGAGAGATCCAGCAGGGCAGAATAACTGTGGAGCCCACATGAGCCACTACAGGACCAGGAGGAGTCATGACCGTGAACGACACTGATGGACAAACACACAGCCGTTAGTCTGCATCTACAGCTGCATGCTCATTGCACATGGTGCCCCATCCCATACAGCAAGCATCTGTTAAGCACAGTCTGTCAGGGACTGAGTGCCCGGCAACACAAGGGAGTGATGGTCACTCAGTGTGTAGCAGTGCACCATTTTCTCATATGGGAGCTCCACCATGTTTTCTCCTAGGCTGCTTCCAGCTCTGGATGATGAGTAGGAGCAATGTGTCGCATGTCTGGGTGTTCAACATGTGGATCTGGTGCTTGTGAGCAGCCCATGCCACTGTGAGAATATGACTGTTGTGGTGCAGTGGTCACAGCTCACACAGCTAAAAGTGCGAGACACCTTTGCCACTCCCTGCATTGGGGTGAGTGTACAGGGTGTCCTGATGGTCACAATAGGAGCTAAACAACCAGGCAAGCCCCCGCGCTCCTCCTGCTCTTCAGCAGCTTGCCTTGTCCAAGCTGCAGACGATTGCACTGGTACTCCCTTAGGGTTAGCCCCACTTTAGTGCCATTGCCTTTGTGTACCGTACTCAAGGCAAGCCATAGCTCAAGGCTCAAGGAATGTCACCTTCCCTTGCATTAGCATACAGCTCCTTTTTAACAGACATCTGTGGAGCTATACATTCAGGAGGTTCTATAATCCTCGAGTGGAGCCAGTTTCCTCCCTGATGCTGAGAAACACCTCTCAACTACCAAACTAAGCTCAATGTTGAAATGCTTGCTGCACCATTCTCCCTTACCCCAATATGTGTGCTCTTACTTTGCTCTGCTAGTAGGTTTGATGGAGAACTATGGAGAATTCATCCAAGGCCCACATCACCTGACTCCACCTGGCCTACTAGGTTGCAGCTATGCCTGGTTGATCAACCCATGTTCTGGGGATCGATGTCTGCTATGCATGGTCCCCTTTTAACTGGATCCCGTCTTCCCTACTTAGCTAACCATCTTACTCATATGTAGCACCCCCCATAGCCATATGTGGGTATTGTCACCAGTCTCTGCTATTTGAGTAGCAGGTGACCTCTGCAGCATACTTCCCCTTTGGGGAATGCCCACCTAGGTCACTGTGCCCCCTCACCTCTGGTAAGCCTCCAATCCCCCCACTGTGATTTTAGCTGCTAGAAGTCAGCACCACTGTGCCCTTTTTGCTCCTTATAAACATAAATGCTGCTTAAAGTTATTGGAATTGCCCTAAAGTGCTTTATGTGCTCATTAGCGTCAGGAATGATTATGCGAATATTTCCGCTATAGTGAAGTAGAGGTCTGTATTCCCGTGGCAAAACAATAGACATTGCATTCCTGACGTCCTTTCAGAAAAGCATATCTGTGATTTAAACATTTATACCTCAGTCTGTCTCTGCACCAGCCACACACACAGGGAGCCAAAGAGTTAATAAATAATGGGAGTGGTCTGGTGCAGAAAAACTCATGGGGGAGAGCGGGGCACAAAGTAACACTTTTTGATTTTGGGCAAATAATGAACAAAGCAATGGGGTTAGGCAAACCACATTTGTTTACAAACAACACGCAAGTTTCTTCTACAAATGAGCACTGATTGGATACATCGAGCCTATCCTTCGTGTGCAGTATCACCCAAGCTGCTATGAGTAAAAAAGTTACTATTTACCCCATTGGTAACAGACAGAGGGTTATTTGTAACACTTGCTGGAAAAGTCAGATTTTACATAATTAATGTAATTTCAGTTTCAAGAGTTCACACTTAGCTCATGATTTATCACATAGCTTGTTTGACATGCTGTCCCGGGAGAGAGCCCTGAGCTCAAGGGATCCTCGGGCCCAGGGCTCCCTCCTTTCACATGGCGAGGGGAAATTGAGCTCAGGTCGATCTCAAACTCCCCCGCTGCTGAGGCCAAGGTGAACTTCTTGAGAGTAAGACATTAGAAAAAGATTTAGGCTTATTATAGAGCATATTTGGCCAGTGGGAGGAAACCGGGGAACCCGGGGGAAACCCACGCGGACACAGGGAGAATATGCAAACTCCGCACAGAAATACCAGATGACCCAGCAAGGACCTGATGCCATTGGTATTCTTGCTGTGAGGCAACAGTGCTAGTCACTGGGCCACCGTGCCGCCCATTCTGGATAAAGGTGGAAGAAGGGGAGGAGGGGGGTTTCTTCCAAATGAAGATAGATGTAGAGAGGAAATGAGGATATATATATAGTGACTTGGGGTGCTTTGATTGGAAGATCATGATTAGCTAATGTGGGCCAGCTGGGTCAATCATGAGCACGTGCTCCTCTCGAAATTAGTTTAAAATTAAACTTCACTTCAAGAGTTCACACTTAGCTCATGATTTATCACATAGCTTGTTTGGCATGCTGTCCCGGGAGAGAGCCCTGAGCTCAAGGGATCCTCGGGCCCAGGGCTCCCCCCTTTCACATGGCGAGGGGAAATTGAGCTCAGGTCGATCTCAAAACTCCCCAAAAAGCAAATGATAAGCGCTCGGGACAGCAGCCGCGTATTTACAACAGGAACTCCACAAAGTGCAAAGAAAAAACGCTATATCCGGCTGCTGGATATAACGTGAAGAGTTGGTGTGGGGATAAGCTTTTCTAGGGAGTGTGTGAAGGCCAGGGTAGGTCTGGTGGCTATGAAATAAATATTGGAGGCTAAGTTTGACTCCTGCGGGAGTCTGAGTGTGGCTAGGAGTGTAGGTGGGGGAGACTCATTGGAGAGTTGGGGCTTAAGTGGGGCTTCTGTGGGAGTCAGTGCTTAAAAGTTTGTGAGAGGTGATAGAGAAGGGTGTGAAGTTGGCTGATTAAGAGGGAAGAGATTTAGCGGCAGAAATATTCGACGCTGCTGGGGGTAAAGAAAGGGGAGAGAAGCTGGAAGAAACATAAGTATGCTATAAAATTGCTGTACGGAATATACAACTATACAGAATGCAGCAGAAACACTCAATGCTGGCAGGTAGCTTGACACTGGCATGGGAAAAGAAAGGGGAAGGCAGCTGGAAGTAACACAGATAAAATATATGAACAATACAATATAGACATGAAACATACTAGTGGACTCCTATGCTTAATAAATGCACTAAAGCAGCGAAAGCAATCGACCTTGGCAGAAAAATAAACGGGAGGGAGACCGGCTGCAAGTAACACACATATGCTATACTATTACTATACAGAATATACAAACTAAGCAATAAAAAAGATACTAATGCAGCGGGAGCCCACAACGCTGGCAAGGGGAAAGAAAAAGGGAGAGCTGTTGGAGGTAACATGGTTACTATGCAAAATATAATAAACATGGAATGCTAATGAACTACTATGCAGAATAAACAGGTTAATGCCAGTACTGGTGAATAACTACAGAATAAAACTGATGCAGAGGAACCACTCGACGCTGGCAGGGGGATACAGGAAGGTGAAGGCGATAAGTGAGGCTCTTGCGACAGCCAAAGTTCGTATAAACTCCTGCGGGAGTCGGAGCTTAGGGTGATGTTAAGGTGGAGAAAGGAGGTTGGATAAAAAATAAAAGGTAAGGAGTAAAGGGCTGGGAGAAAACAGCAGAAGCACTCAACGTTGGCAAGGGGAAAGTAAGGGGAGAGCTGCTGGAAGTGACATGATTATTATGCAGAATAAACACAAATGTAGACTGTTGGTGAAATCTATATGGAAAATAAATAAACTGGTGCAGCGGAAGCACTCAACACTGGAATGGAAAAAGAAAGAGGAAGGTAGCTGGAAGTGGACACAGATATACAGTACTATACGATTAATATGCAAAAGACACAATATAAGACATAGAAGATAATAGCAAACTACTATGCAGGATAAATTAAAACAGCGGAAGCACTTGATGCGGGCAGGAAAAAAAAAGGGGGGGGGGCAGCTGTAAGTAACACAAATATGCTATACAATTACTATACAGAATATACAAACTATGAAATAAGAAAGATACTAAGGCAGCGGGAGCACACAACGCTGGCAGCGGGGAAGAAAAGGGGAGAGGCTGTTGGAGGTAATGAGATTACTATGCAAAATACAGAATATAATAAACATGAAAGGCTAATGAGCTACTATGCAGAATAAACAAATTTAGACACTGGTGAATGACTATACAGAATAAATAAACTGATGCAGCGGAAGCACTCAATGCTAGCAGTGTAAACAGGAAGGTGAGGGGGATAGGTAAGAGGTGTAAGAGCAGAAGCTTGTGCTGACTCCTTTGGGAGTCTGAGCTTAGGGTGACGCTAAGGTGGAGCAAGAAGATTAGATGATAGTCTAAGGCAAGGGGTTAAGAGATGGGAAGGAACAGTGGAAGCACTCAACGCTGGCAAGGGGAAAGGAAAGGTGAGGGTGAAAGGTGAGGCTCTTGCGAGAGCCAAAGCTCATGTTGACCCCTGCGGGAGTCTGAGCTTAGGATAATGCTAAGATGGAGCATGGAGGTTAGATGAGAGTCAAAGGCAAGGGGTAAAGCTGGGAGGGAAACACTGGAAGTACTCAACGCTGGCAGGGGCAACGGAAAGGTGAGGTTGATAGGTGAGGCTCTTGCGAGAGCCAAAGCTCGTGTTGACCCCTGCGGGAGTCTGAGCTTATGGTGATGCTGATGGAGCAAGGAGGTTAGACGAGAGTCAAAGGCAAGGGGTAAAGAGCTGGGAGGTAACAGCGGAAGCACTCAATGCTGGCAGGGGGAACAAAAAGGTGAGGGTGATAGGTGAGGCTCTACAAGAGCCTAAGCTCAGATTGACTCCTGCAGGAGTCTGAGCCATAGAGGGGGTTGCTAGGGATGGACAGATAGATGGCTTTGGATAGAGGATAAAGGGGTGGCCAAGATTGGGCTGAGAGGTTTAATAGGACCGACTGGGGTTTGAAATAAAAGACTGAGGCAAATTTAGGATTTGAAAAGCTTCAGAAGACCATTGACCGAGGGTCTGGATCTGATGCTGGGAAAGCCTGTTAATGGCTGCTGTGGTGGCAGTGCCAATTCTGAATGAATGGCTGGGAAATTGTTAAGGAGGAAATCGTGAGAAGCGGAGGACTTTGAGGTGTTCCTGGAACCAGAGACATGATACTGGACGATTAGCGTCGTCAGTAAAAAGGGGAGGGCTAGGGGGTTTGTTTCTTGTGATCACCTCAAGTGTAGGTATGCTAGGAGGGGGTGAGTGAGGGCAGGGATGTTGGAGATGTAAATGACATGTCCTTTGTTGAATTGATCTGTCTTATTTTGCAGGATGAGAAAACCCTATATTTCCTCATCGAACAAAATTAGATCTGCTATGGTGGGGTGGAGTGAGGGGTTGAGTTTGAATATGTTCCATGCTGTGATGTGTGACTGAAGGGCTCTGAGGGCTTCTACTTGGAAGATAAGTGATATGGGGTTTGGTGGAAGTTATAAAGGGGGTGGCTTAAGGTAATGTCATTTCTGGAAAGGGAGGGACAGGCGTTGGGTTGGGGTCCACTTCTGGAGCCAATGACCAGAGTTCTGGAAAGAAAAATGAGAAAGAGTCAGTGATTTGGTTTTGCAACCTGGCACGTGTTCAACAGACATGATAAATTGTTTTTTTTTTTTGTTTTTTTTTTGGATGATTTCCAAATAAGATGTCTTAAAAGCAGCATTAAAGGTTGGCGAGTAGGAAAGCCTTTTTCTATGCATTGTACGGTGTTTCTTTGTCACAATAAATGAGAATACTAGAGGTGGACTATTCGTCTCCCTGTAGTATGGCGTCAGCGACCATTGGGTACAGTTTGAAGAAAGCTGATGAACAATGGTTTTCTGGAGTGGAAATCGATTGAGGGGGCCATGTGGTGGCGAATTAGTGGCCTATGAGTAATCTTTGAACCCAACTCATGGGGCAGCATCAGTATGTAGGCTAATATCTAATGGGGTGAGAACAAAATTGCTGTAGAAGGAACAGCCGTTCCATTGCTTAAGGAAAGCAATCCATAAGCTGAGTTCATTGCGGGTGGGTTTGGTGAGAGAAATTGTGTCTTCTAAATTGTGGACAGTGATAGGGAGCTGGAGCAGGTAAGTTGTAAATAGGTGACCTTGTGGTATAATTCGCATAGTGAAATTTAGGTGGCCGAGGATGGATAATGGTACGTGTTTTGTTCAAGTCTGTTTTCTTGAATTATAAGGGAAAGAGAAATGGTTTAGTCAATTTTCTCTTTAGGAAGGGAAACTTGGAATTTTTTGCGAATCCAAGTTGATGCCTAGAAATTCTATAGATGTATTGGGTCCAGCCTCTGTGAGAGGAATACCTAGATTGGCGAAAACCTTTTGGGTGATCTCTAGGTGTTTGGCTGGAAGCGATGTGGGGGAGAGATGATTAGAATATCATCTAAAAGTTGGATGAGACGGGGGATTCTGAATTATTAGATAGAATCCATTTGTCGGAGAATTTGCGACTTGCACTGCTTATGACACTAATGCATAAAATCTTGAATGGTGGGGCAGAGAATGGTCCAATCGTAGAGTAGTTGTCAATCTCTTTTTAAATAAGATGATCGACAGTTTTGGGTTCTGTGATAGTTGATTAAAGATTAGGACAAAAAGACTAATGGAAGGGAGAGCTGAGACGCCCGGGTGGAAACCGTGGGTTAGACCTGAAATGAGAAAGTCAGAAAGATTAGTGTCAGGGTGAGAACGCAGTTCTCTAGCAAGGTAAGGAATATTTACAGGAATCGACAGATAATGTTTTAAATTTTTTTTTGGTAGACTTTTGTCCCCCCACGAGATGGTGGAGCTGAGGATATGGAGCATGGCTTGGCTGGTGGTCCTGGAAATACCTCTTGAAGGCAGAGTAGGTGAAGTGATAAGTTTAAATCCTTGTGGCGTATTACGATCGGACTTCAATGTTCGATGTGTAGAATATTTTCATGAGCCGGGTAATTTTCAGAAGTTATCGGATAGCTATCGGAAGTGGCGGGGTTTATTTATCGGTTGTTTATTTATTTTATTTTATTTATTTATTTATTTATTTTTATTTATTGATTTGACTTCGAAAACGATGTTGACATTTGATTTGTACTTGAACTGTACTTATTAGAAACTGTGTCCATGGAATGTTGGCTATGGGCTTTACTTTAAAACATGATTAAATAACATAACAATGGAATCCTAACATGATTAAAATTAGAAGCATAACTGGCCCAATTTATGCACAAAGTCTTTGCAACTGAGTCTGTTCATGAACTATCAGGAGAGAGGGCGGGACTATCTCATGTTCTGAGAGCTCTTGGATGGTGACACTTCTCCTTTCAGCTATTGGCTCAATGAAGTGTCAATCAAAAGTGCAAAGGTCAGCAGCCATTTTGTAGACCAAGTAACAAGTGTTTGTCTACAAGATGCTACTTTACTGAACGCACTCCAGCGACTATTTTGGATGACAGCAGTGTATCCATGGATGTTTATCAACGTATAAATAAGTTATGGACTAATGTTTTACGGATTGGATGGCTTTGATCCTTGCAGTCGAATTACTCCAAGCTGTTAAAATGTTATGGACCTTTGGACAGGCCGGAGGCTTGAGAGGTGGGTTTATTTGGTTTGTTATAATTGCTGGTTGGACACAGTTCAACGGAGGACACTAGTCCATAGTGTTTGTGTCTTTTAAAAAAGTTTAAATTATTCTAGTCACGCCTTTGTAAAGATATACAAAATGTTTAGTCTTGCTGGAGAGTAGTTATTTTGCAAGGCTTCCCCTTAAGGCATGCCATGTACGTTACCACAGGTGGACTGCTAAGAGAGCAGTGAGAGTTGGGGTTCATTGCAGTGGCTGTGGCTGAAGTCTCAGGGAGAGCAGGGCTCTGGTTGAAGTTGTAATTGTTTGTTGGTTATTGCCATATTGCTAGACTAAAAGTGTAATGCTGTAAAAGTTTTTTTAGAGCTAGAGCTTTTTAGTAGCAGCAAGCGTTCTTCCAAATGAAGATAGATGTAGAGAGGAAATAAGGATATATATATAGTGACTTGGGGTGCTTTGATTGGAAGATCATGATTAGCTAATGTGGGCCAGCTGGGTCAATCATGAGCACGTGCTCCTCTGGAAATTAGTTTAAAATTAAACTTCACTTAGTTTAGTTTTAATAGTAAGTTAAGTCTTCCTAGGTCTTAACTCTATAATTGTATTCTACATAACACAGTATGTTCATTTATTATGCTATTATCAAAACAAAACTAGGGCGACGCAGTGGCGCAGTAGGTAGTGCTGTCGCCTCACAGCAAGAAGGTCACTGGTTCAAGCGTCGGCTGGGTCAGTTGGTGTTTCTGTGTGGAGTTTGCATGTTCTCCCTGAGTTTGCGTGGGTTTCCTCCGGGTGCTCCGGTTTCCCCCACAGTCCAAAACATGCGGTATAGGTGAATTGGGTAGGCTAAATTGTCCATAGTGTATGAGTGTGAATGAGTGTGTATGGATGTTTCCCAGAGGTGGGTTGCAGCTGGAAGGGCATCCACAGCGTAAAACATATGCTGGATAAGTTGGCGGTTCATTCCGCTGTGGCGACCCCAGATTAATAAAGAGACTAAGCTGAAAAGAAAATGAATGAATGAATAAAACAAGACAAATTTTGTCAGGATTCTGCCACTCCAGTCCTGTTAGTTCTTGTTTTGGTGGCAGAGTCCAAACACTAGTCCTGTCATGTTTTATATGTTGTGCTCGGCTTGAGTTTTCTTGGGTTGAGCACTCCTCTTTCTCGTCATTATCTGTCATTGTATGAGCACCGTCCTGGTTGCGATTGGACGGTGCATGCACCCGCTTGAGACATGACTTGGATGTGCGTTCTGGTCCTGGTGTCTGTTTTGTCTGCAGCGTGATGTTCAATCTCAGAGTCTCAGTCTAGTTGGTTTCGGTTGGTGTTGGGAGGGAACATTCACGTCGCACATTCACGAGCACGGTAAGCATCTTTATTTATCGTGTGCTCGTGCCTTGCGTTCTGTTGTGTTTGTTTTGTGTAGCATGTGATTTCATGTTTACATCATAACCACGCGCTTTAGTGTCTTGTTTCATGTGAGCATGTGGTCAATGTGTTCTCTCATTGGCTGCGTGTTCTAGTCCTGTTTGTATGTGGGCACATGGCTTGTGTTGTGTTTTTGTACCATGTGTTCTTTTGCCTAGCGTCTTGTCCCACCCACCTTGTTATCCTGTTTGCAATTATTATTTTCACCTGTCCGCCTATCTGTTCATTGGTTTGTCTACCCTATTTATTCTCCTAGTGAGCTCTGTCCTGTGCTGCTCTGTTGTTGATTTTCTGATATCGCTGGATGTTGTTTGAGGTCTTGTCTACAACAGTCATTTATATCATCAAACTTCTGTGTGTCTCGCCTAGAACCTAGTGAAGTCAAGTCTAGTTGTAAAAGATTCTGACGGTATGATAACATTGGACAAAAATATCACGTTTTGCAGTATTGTGATTACTGCTCTTAAATATATTCTTTTTAAATGTCTGGGTAAAAAACAAAAAACGTAAATAAAAAATCCACCTTAGGAACGGCTACAACGACTATACTAAAGACATTTTTATGGACAGGTTTCTCCTGTGGTTCTCATCCAAATCTTTTCAATAAATGGCAGTAAGGTGTGTGACGACAGGTAAAAAAATGCTCTGAAGCATGTCAAGATTTGTGCTACTATTCACCCAGCGCTACTTTGTGCCCTGCTCTCTCCTGCTTAAGATTATTGTCTTAAAAGTAGGTTTAGTACAGTATTAAAAACAAGATTATCCTCAAATTACAGGTCTTTTAATTCTATAGTGTAGGCTATTTCATTCCTTTCAAGTTTTTTTTTTTTTTTGCTTTTTCAGAACTAGTTATTGTTCTCCTTCAAATTATTATAACATATTTAAAGACTGTTACAGCCCGGTTTGTGTGTCTTTCATGTGTTTTAACTTTGATTACATGACCTTTTCTGCACCAAACGGCATTAAATACAGGAAAATGCAGTCGAAAGGTCAAACAGTCAGCATGGAGATGACCTGTCTAATATCAGTTAATATGTATTATAAGTTGCTTTCATTTTTATATTTCTGAATAGAGGAATCTGTCTCTGTCTCAACTGGGCTGTTAATAGTTTATTAAATTACAGGAGAACATTTCCTATGAAACTGAATGGTATTGAAAAAGCAAAAGACTGAACTGAAAATACGTTATGAAAGATAACCTTGCGAGTTAATTTACACACAATCAAGGCTGAATACTTTTTAAATATAATTCAGGTGCTTGAGGTTTTTATTGAGGTATTTGTGTTTTCAATGAATTTTACATCAATGTAATAAATAGGGGCGTAGCAGACATTTTAAATGTGTGTGTATGGGGGGGGGGGGGGGGGGGCAGCTGAATGAATTGCAAACGTTTACGTTCATATATTTATTAATCACCTGCTCCTAAATGGTCTGACTCTGAAAGTGAGGGGGTCATAATATCCCTCCCGTCCCCCTCAGTTGCTACGCCCCAGGTAGTGAATATTATTGAAATTAATGTTAATGAATGCTCCAGAGTTGTAATTGTAAATAATATACACTTTACTGTAGTATTAATCAAAAACACAGTAGAATATACCATATCAGGTGTTCAACATATGAGTGACTCGATAAAGAGCACATCTGCTTTAGTCATTCACACAGGCCTGTATAAACCATTTACAGAAAAATAAAATCACAACACACACGAAATGAAAGAGATGAGTGCAGATGTGTGTGTCGTGTTCTTACCAGAGCAGTGTATGAGGAGACTGAGCAGCAGAAGGACGATAATCGAGCGCATTTCTGTCAAACACAAACACAAGCAATGCATTCTCCAGAAGCAGACGAGTTTATGATCAGACTGGAGAATCACGAGGACAGAACTCACCGCAGACACACACTCGAGCTCCGGGAAACACGGGGAAACACGGTACAATGCGGAGTTCAGATGAATCTGAGCCGTTCAGCTCATTAACTGTCTAGTGTACGGAGAGAATGGACGAGGCTCTCGATGAACCGTGTTACTGTTTCACTTTCGCTTCCTAACGCAGACAGACTGATGATGATGTCAATTAATAAATCATCTACAGAAACGTGCATTTCAGTACATACAGTAGATATTACACATGGAAAAATCTGTATGTTTACAATCTCTTTATATTTTAAAATGAAACAATATGTTATTTGAACAATTTAAACCCTTTAAAGTCATCAGTGTGGCAATAATTGTGTCTTAATTACTGTAAAATTACAGACACCACAAACTGCTGGTCCCCACAGCCCTGTACAGACAAAATCTGCTTTATCTTTGTCACGGTCACACAAGAAAGACAAGGATGTGTATATCTTTAAGGGCATTTATTAATGCAAGGCAACAAATGCAGAGAGATGACGCAGGTAAGTGGTGCAGGAGAGGGAGAGTGATCTTACACACAGCTTAGTCACTTCCTTTAAACAGTTGTGTTTGCATCCACAGGTGAAGGGGGACATCCACGGAAGAGGTAGAGGAGAGAAGATGAGGTGAACCATCAAACTTTGATTCCAGCCAGTGAGTTAACAAAGGAGGTGAGTATATGTAGTGTGTGGTGATTGCAGGTGCAGGTGCGGGTAATCATTATACTGGTGATTAGATGATCGTCGAGCCTATCATTCGTGTGCAGTATCACCCAAGCTGCTATGAGTAAAAAAGTTACTATTTACCCCATTGGTAACAGACAGAGGGTTAGTTTAACACTTGCTGGACAAGTCAGATTTTACATAATCAATGTAAATTCAGTTTATTTTAGTTTTAATAGTAGGCTAAGTCTTCCTAGGTCTTAACTATATAGTTTTATTCTACATAACACAGTATGTTCATTTATTATGCTATTAAAACAAGATTTAAAATTAAAATTTAGTCAGGATTCTGCCACTCCAGTCCTGTTAATTCTTGATTTGGTGGCAGAGTCTAGACACTAGTCCTGCCATGTGATCATCGTCCACCCGCTATTCAGTTTGTGAACACTCCAATACTCCCAACCAATCAACCCCCCCCCCCCCCCCACCTCTTCACCAGGGGCCCACGTCAATAATCCCTGCAGGGGGCTCCCGCATTTTGCGCTACGCCATTGGCCGTCCTGGTTGAACAAAGGAGGTGAGTATATGTAGTGTGTGGTGATTGCAGGTGCTAGTAATCAGTATTCTGGTGATTGTTTACGGGTGTGGTGAGAGGTGGATGGTGAGGGAAAGCTGTGATTGGAGCAGCAGGAACGAGCAGAGCGTGTGACAATCTTGAGGTGAACAACAGATTTTTCCACCATTCAAAAGACAATAATGAATTCATAACAATCAAATATATGATGCAAAAGACATAAAAAAAAAAGAAAATACCAAATAGCCATGGGATAGTGATGATACGGCGGTACATGTATGGAAACAGATGTATAGAAAGGATTAGCTTATTAATCTTTCCTTCACATTTTCACTTGCTTTTTGCTTCACTTCATCTTCCTCATTCTTTTCCCTATATGCCATCTGCCTTTGCAGCATTTTTCTCTGTCTCTTATCTGCCTTTCTGAGTCAACAATCAACAGTGTCTCCACACGGCACACACACATGCCTTTCACAATAACAGCCTGCTTTTCTCAATCAACTCCTTCACTGTGCTTAACCTAGTAACACTCAATGTTCCCTGCCTTAGAAACTTGTGATACTTTATTAGTTTTCCTATATCTCGCATACCTTTTTTTCTTTTTTTTTTTCCCCATATAATTTTTCCATATTCCAAAACACCGGTGTATCATATTTTCTCTCTTTACTCTTTTTTGGATGTCTCCAACAGATTTCGACTTTTCACCTAAAATCGAAAAGTTAAGCTATCCAGCTCTAATTGCGTGCCCCCCAATTTAAACCTTCTTCTGGATGTAAATCACACAACCCTTGACTTCAACCTCCTTCTGGAAGTAAATCGCACGGCCTCTGATTTCAACCCCCTCCCGGAGTAAATGGCAGTTTAGCTAGCCAAACGTATTAAAAAGGTCTTGATCTCAGCCAAACGCCAGATCTCACTTATAAAAAGGTCTTGATCCTGACCTGATGTCAGATCTCACTTGTTCTAATTACGTTGCTATCCCACAGAGACAGATCTACCAGTATGTTGATGGCCCAAGTCACAGTGAAAACCTTTTCACTGCCCAATTTAATACCCAAAACTCTTCAGTTTTCTTTTAGTAATAAACAAAGAATTTGTCTGTTACCAGAGAGTTTAGATGCCACTTGAGTTCCTTTTTCTTCCCAGATGTCAGTGGGGTTCCTCTCTGAGCCCGGCGGTCGGCCCCTCAACCCTCAACGCGTGGGGCAGGGCTGTGACACGAAGTGCCAGGATGATCAGTCACCGTCCGCAGGGTCCGGAAAAGTTCCTCTAAGACATCCCACTCTTCTGACACCAAATTGTAGTGGCAATTTTCTTTAAGGAGGCTCTCTCAGTGGTCAAGAAGACAAATTCTTACCCAAAGTGTCTTTAAAAGTTTTATTCTTTGCAAAGAAGGTCAGACAATCATACAGCAACGCAGGTTTCTGCAGAGAGTGAGACGCCGAAACAGAGTGCGTTCTCTTTTTATCTAGTCTGTAATGCCCACAAGGTCATCAGTGACACACAGGATGAATCACAGATACATCAGCGCTCAACTTCATTGTTGACCACCTACATTTCAGTCTTACATCCCAACCTAGCATATAGCTTGTTAAATCACCATGTACTTATCCAGATCTTATCTGGTGATGAACAGATGTTAAAGTGGTCACACTTGGTCTAACTCAAACAGTATACCCATGGAAGAATAGAAGAGCAGACCTTTATAATCCATATAAATGAGTATATAAAATAAATATAAGATCAATAAAATGAATTTACACCACATAGTATAAAATAGATCATAAAAGTAGTGGTCATCCTCTGTAGTTGTCACTGATTAACACAAGTCTGTTATTTAAATATAAAAATCATAACTTGACTTTCTTCTTCATATCTCCTGAAGCTTTATGAAGAAAAGCTCATTGTAACTCCACTGTCATTTTTCAGTTATCAGAAGTTTGTCATGTTTATCTGATGATTTTATATGAAGCTTTTAGTGGGCGTCACTGGTGTGACCTCCTTTATTGATAAGGAATTGTAAGAAACTAGAATATGAATATATTAATCTTCATTTAATGAGTATGTCATGGATAACTTTCAGCAGACATCCTATGATGCATTTCTCATGAAGATTGTCTCTTGTATTACTTTTCTTCTTCCTCTGTAACATTAAAAAATGCTGAGATATACAGTTGAAGTCAGAATTATTAGCCCCCCTGAATTATTAGCCCCCCTGTTTGTTTATTTTTTCCCCAATTTCTGTTTAACAGAGAGCAGATTTCTCCAACACATTTCTAATCATAATAGTTTTAATAACTCATCTCTAATAACTGATTTATTTTCTCTTTGTCATGATGACAGTAAATAATATTAGACTAGATATTCTTCAAGACACTTCTATACAGCTTAAAGTGACATTTAAAGGCTTAACTAGGTTAATTAGGGTAACTAGGCAGGTTAGGGGAATTAGGCAAGTTATTGTATAATGATGGTTTGTTCTGTAGACTATTGAAAAAATATATAGCTTAAAGGAGCTAATAATATTGACCTTAAAATGGTGTTTAAAAAATTAAAAACTGCTTTTATTCTAGCCGAAATAAAACAAATAAGACTTTCTCCAGAAGAAAAAATATTATCAGACATACTGTGAACATTTCCTTGCTCTGTTAAACATCATTTGGGAAATATTAAAAAAAGAAAATTAAATTCAAAGAGGGGCGAATAATTCTGACTTCAACTGTATAATAATCTAAAATACAACAATTATACATCCATTGACAATATTCTATATTAATATTTATGATTTAAAGGACTGCATCATTACATGTTTATGGATGTTTTTTGAATATTTTTATTTTTATAGCAAATGTTGTGTTGCAGAACACCGTGAGATAGCACTATTAACAAACCTAAAACTAATGAAACATAATCTCATCATTTGCATTATCATTAATTTTCTGTAACTCTGTGCTGAAGAAAATCAAGAAATGAGATTTAATAAAGAACTTTAATATTGCCAAAAATGTAGATAACACCAGTGACCAAAAATGGTGCATAAATAAATGTACAACAAATGATGAAGCTGCCATTTCTGTGTTTTCATGAAGTCTGATGGTAACTGATTAACGTGGTGTGGGTTTAATGTTTAAAATAGAAATCGATTTTTAGACATTTCTCCAAACAAACTGTGCATGTTTCTGTACACAGCAAAACTTCCAGTGTTAAATATACAGTGTGATTTTTTTTTTTGGTGTTGTTCAGTGTTAAAACTGGAGTACATTTTAATCCACGAGTGTGAAAGAGCATATATTTAAGAGTTTTTTTTTCCAGTGTTAAACTTTTAATCTAATATGCAGTGTATTTCCCACTAGTGATGGGAAGTCCAGTTTTTATACTCGAACAGGTTCTTTAAGACCAACAAAACAGTGATCAAACCAGTATGTTTTACTTAAACTTGAAACATGTCTTGTTGCATTTTAAAATGGAAAAAGTTGAACGTATTGAAATTATTTCTGAAAAGATTAATGAACATTTAATAAATTAAAACTATTTTCAACATATTTGATCACTGTTATCTGTCACACAATTGATAATACAGGAAAAAAGGTAACATATTAACACTTTGAAGGGTAACACACACTGCAGTTCGATGTAAGAATAAACTCTTACTGTGTTAAAATTAACTTTAGAAAGTGTTATTTTAACTCCAAAATGGAGGGAGTCATATGTACACTCAATGAGTGTTAAGTTAAACTCAAATTGAGTTAAATGTACACTGATTTTTTTGCTGTGTAGAATGACCCAAAACACGCGATCAGATCATATTCCATATTCACATTAGTGTTATTATTCTGCTCGGTGTGTTTTATTTGATCATCATTGCGCTGTAAACCTGTGTGTTTTGTGCTGTTTTGATTCTAATGGATGATTCACACACTGAAATACACACTGAACAAACTACATATATATATATACAGTGTAAGTCAGAATTATTCACCCCCTTTTGATTTTTTTTCTTTTAATATTTCCCAAATGATGTTTAACAGATTCAGGAAATGTTCACAGTATGTCTGATAATGTTTGTTCTTCTAGAGAAAGTCTTATTTGTTTTATTTCGGCTAGAATAAAAGCAGTTTTTAATTTTTTAAACACCATTTTAAGGTCAATATTATTAGCCCCTTTAAGCTATATATTTTTTCAATAGTCTCCAGAACAAGCCATCATTATACAATAACTTGCCTAATTACCCTAACCTGCCTAGTTACCCTAATTAACCTAGTGAAGCCTTTAAATGTCACTTTAAGCTGTATAGAAGTGTCTTGAAGAATATCTAGTCTAATATTATTTACTGTCATCATGACAAAGAGAAAATAAATCAGTTATTAGAGATGAGTTATTAAAACTATTATGATTAGAAATGTGTTGAAGAAATCTGCTCTCTGTTAAACAGAAACTGGGAAAAAATAAACAGGGGGGCGAATAATTCAGACTTCAACTGTACCTACTGAACAGACTCTCTACTGACACTCATTACAGACACAAACACACAGCACACACACATACAATGAACACACACCACAGAGACAAACTCTGATGAACACTAGATGGAGCTACATAATCATGTTCTCATTTACAGTGTGTAGGTTAACTCCTGTTGTGGTTGTGCTAAATATGATACATTAGCAAACACTGAAACTCCTGATTAATAAGGACACGTTAAGTTAATGCTCAGTGAGTGTAGAGATTGATGTCAGCATGTTGGGGTGATAAAATACAGCTGTAAACCTTTCATTTCACATCACTGTACTTTTAATTATAAACACAGTTTTATAATAGACATGCAGTACAAAGATACAAAAAGCACAGTATACAAACTGATTAATATTAGCATTTTTAGCAGTGTGAGGAAACACTCTTCCAATACGGGTAAATAATGAATCATTCAGTATTTTACACAGCACTGAATTACACAAAAATGACCCCGTCTTTTATTTCATCACAGTAATATGACATAAAATCACTAAAAATAGATATCTGAAATATTTCACCTCCGCTATAGCTGCCTTCACATGCTTTATGATGAAAGTACCTGCTTCACACACTGTAGTGTTGATTCATCAATATTCAGTGATATATTCCTGTGATGTTTGTCTTGAGTTCAGAAACTGCTCTTTAAGCTCTGCTGTAAGAAACTCAGGCTTACTGTGTACATTTAGCAGGTTAAGCTTTTAGCTTTTATTTTATAATTTTTAGAAGCAGTTTTAAAACAATAACACAAATTATATCTCAAGTTATCTCTAAAAATAATGCTTGTGTTTAAAAACATCTCGTCCTTATATGAACTTAAAGACTCCTCTCTTCTTATTTTTGACTGAATCAGACATTCAGCTTCAATCATCTTCAAATCATTTAGTCTAATGTTCACCTTTTTTGTGTTTAGTAAGTAGAAAAATATTTGCAAATTATTAAAACAGATATGTTCAGTATTGTTAGTAATTTCTGTGATGAAAAGACCTCTCATGCCTCTACATTCTAGTAAACTATATCAGTATTACATCAGTTATATAAAGTCAAACTAAATCAAATGTAAACTCTGTTATAGTATAAAATGTTCAATACAATGTAAAACAACAATTAGTAAAAGGATCAAATGCTCCCTATCACATTTAAGCATTATTTTACAGTAATAATGAATGCAGTTTACTGTAAATTATGCATTTCTTGCATATCATTAATCAGCGTTAAGGAAAATGTTCACCACTAACGGCTGCTGTCAGATCTACAAACACTGATTGTACAAATGAATTATTGTAAACAATAGTCAATACAAACATCAGTTTACATGTTTACATCTACAGGCATTCATGTTTGATGAGACTGAAAGCGTTATGATGTTTATAGTGTATTCTGCTGATCTCTGAACAGCTCCTATCATTCAGTAGAGCACAAGAAGGCACCGCTTCAAATTTCTTTCTTTTTGGCATATTAATCAGGGGTCGCCACAGCGGAATGAACCACCAACTTATCCAGCATGTTTTACACAGCGGATGCCCTTCCAGCTGCAACCCAGCACTGGGAAACACCCATACACTCTCCGTTTCATATTATTATTTTTTATATCACCTATTGAATACACAATATTATTTACAATAAATTAGAAAAGCTTTCACATAAAGTGTGTCATCCTGTAGGAAACGTAGTATGAAACAGTGTCTGAACACATTACAGCATTCTGCATGCACTTTACAAATGATGCAAAATGTACAGAGGTAAGAATTTAATGACATTATAAAGAAAACACAGCGCAGTGCAGCTTAGAGAATAGTTTATATTGTGTGTTCATCTACTAAGTATCCCCCATTTAGTGTTTTAGAGTTTCCTGTGCAATTACCATCACCAATGATCAAGCTTACAGCCGATGACAATCGCTGATTGTGAAAAGCTTCCATTTGAGTCTTTATTTAGATCTCATATTTATATCTCTGTGATTTGGATGCAGAAGAGTTTTCGTATAATCTGTTGTTTAACACTGACTAAACTCATTTAAGACTTCAACGTAAATGAGAAACCTCTAATAAAACTGAAATTTATTTGATTTTGTCATACTTTTATGTTTCAGTATGTTACTTTTATTTTATATTTAGGTTCAACTGCTTCTGTATTTGACAATTAAGTATAATTTAGTTATATTTACGATCAGAGGGAACCAAACCCATGACTTTTACCCTATTTAGTTTAGAATTCTTCAGTACATTGTCCATATATTTTGATTATGACTGTATAATAATTGTTTTCTGCATTGATATTGTAGTGTGCACATCATTAACAGTCTCATCACAGGATATACCATGGATTATAGTTGATTATGCAAACAGATCAGAAACAGATCAGCACTTTAGAAAATCATTCCAATCAATCTGAATCATCAATTCTTTCCAAATAGAGCCAATTAAGTCATCTGGTGTAATTGTATATCGCTATATACATCATATAAACAAAATGTCTATTTTTTCGATAACGTGCAGCTTTAATTTCTGCTGACACTAACTGGGTTTCCATTAGCCTGTGTGAATGCGCATTCTGAAGTATCGCATGAGAATCCACTGATTTGTAGATTTTGAATAAAGATCATAAAAGCGTATAAAGGTTTCATGCTAGCGTGGCCTGTCACACATCCAGCGCAAGTGGTTTTTACTAATTTCAGCCCAGCGCAGGTTTTATTTTCACGTTTTGCACCATGCTGTTGAAAAAGCAATTGCATTTGCACACATTTGTGCACCCATGTGCTACTTGTGCACCTGACCTGTGCTGGTCTGAAAAATAGGTGTGTTATGGCTCAATTGTTTGCGGGTTGCTATTTTGAAGCAACTGAAATAGACCGCACCATTGACCAACTAAAAGCTGCTCTAAAGTCAATAGCACAGGGTTTTTATTTGTTATGTAAAGAGTATGTTTGTGATAAGTGCCTATGCTTGTTCAAATTGCACATACTCATTGCTTATTACACACACAGTGATGTACAGCAGTACACAAATATTCAATTCAATTCATGTTTATTTGTATAGCTCTTTTACAATGTAGATTGTGTCAAAGCAGCTTCACATAGAAGTTCTAGTAAACTGAAACTGTGTCAGTCCAGTTTTCAGAGTATTCTTATCTTTAAATAAGAAAAATTAAAAGATAAAAATGTAAAAAATATATATACTGTCTACACAAGGCTTAATTTGTGCCAGAACTTGCCAGATCCGGATCCGGCACCTCTAAAATCTGATCCGGCACCTCATTTTACCGATTCCCCTCCTTAACCACCCTCCTTCCCCGTCAGCTGTTCACTTTCACTTTCTTCCGCGACCCCCGCCCCGCTCACTTTCGTCCGTGACAACCCTCCGCCATCCACCGCACCAACTAACATGCCGGATCCGTTACCCTGATCTGTTCCGGGACCTGGTAATTCACAAATTAAGCACTGTGTCTACAGAAATATATAAACTGCTACCTCTTCCATTGTCTTCTTCACCTCATGAGGGCTTTTATGGAATCCGGCTCTGTTGTAGTCAGTTTCTTCATAACAATTTACATTTGTTTAGTGTTATTATAATTTGTAGTAGTATTTATTATATGCATATTTATATTTGATTATATAATTGTGTTTAGATTTGTGCACCTGTTGGGTTGTGGAGACTTATGCATCACTATATAGGGGCATATGAACAGGATGTGTGTTTGGATATAACTAATAAGTTTTTAGCCACACTTCATTGTTATTGTTCATTTATTAATTTGCCGGAGATTAGAAATTCATTTAGAAAAAGTTTTGAAATCTCTTTTCTCAAATCTTTGCACAACTAATGAAATTACGAAATTAAATACGTAATGGATATCTTTGGTGCAGTGTGTGCAGCACCCATTCCAAAATCCACAGTCAAAAGAAAGATTCTTGTTCTGTAGATGGTCTTTAACTGGTTTCTCACTAGTGAAGTGATCAGTTTTTCCGCTTACAAAATCCATCATGTAAATAGCAAATGTGCGAGACACAACTGACTCTTAAAGGGAGTGTGAGATGAGACTCCGATTGATTTAATGCACATTATGCCCAAAACACACCCATAACTCATTAAGAGAATAAGGACAACACTTTTAGATCATGCGCCTGGTGCATAGACAGTTTTTCTCATCCTTAAAATAGTAAAAGTGCATTCAGACATGCCCTTAGTGCTTCTGTGCCATGAGCTTTAGACTATGCACGTACATTGTCAAAATAGAGCCCGTATTGAACATTAAATCACCATGACCATTAAACCACCATCATTATGCTTGCCTTGTTTACGGTTGGTTGCTAGTTTACCGATACTATAGTCAGCGACTCTAACAACTTGATTGAAATGCAGCTAGTACGCATTTGTTTTTGTATTTTTGTGAACTCTGAAATTATTCGCTTCACTTCAGGATGAAACCCAGCTAGTGCATTTGGAAAAGAGACATTTAGGTTAAGCTCTGTGTCAGTCGGTCAGGCGTCTGTGCTGCAGTTATTCAGTAAAGGTATAGTGACCCCTGCAGGTGATTCTTCAGCTACTGGACAATCTACTATTTTGAGTGGACTTCTGTCACCTACACCAGGATTAAACAGAGGAGTGATTGAGCCTGAGAATCTAGTGCGCATGGTCAGGAGATGTTTACTCTCTTTAACGCTGTAAAACGACAGCAGACCTTCATCATAATCTAGCAGAACTCCCAGTCGCTCAGGTCTCGGTGATATGGACAGGGTTATGGGGGGATCAGTGTTGGTGTAAAAGCCATTATCCCCATCTGAACACAAGAACCAGAAACCATTTGATGGAGTTAAAGCAGATCTGTCTTTTACAATAAAAGTTCCATGTTTCACCACACCAATCAACCAGTGGTTTTTAACAGGTGTATTTTCTTGTGCCAGCTCTACCTCCCAATAGTGTCGGCCAGAGGTAAATAGTTGAGCTCCAAATGCACATAACTGATATGGAAACCCCTCTGCAGGATGATAATCATAATCTGGACTGTCCCTCACAGATTTACAGTCACCAGAAACCTTCAGATCTGGAGATATATTCTCTCGGTCAATAGTGATCTGCTCTGTGAGGAAAGCAAATAAAACAACAGTTATTAATCCAGATAGATATCAGATCATATTCACAGCATCCATCTATAACTGCAGTGTCTTACCTGCGTGTTTCCTTAGTTCTTCTATATTAATGCCTAATGGAAAAATAAAATAAAAAGAAAGATAATTATTTAAAAAAAAGAAAAAAAGAAACATTTAAATATAACATTTTTGCATTAAAGAAGGAATAATTAAAAATTTGAAAGTAATGCACACGTGAGTAGTGGCCGTTATATTCTATTATTGACTAACAATAAGGACACCAATAATGCGTATATTAACAAGGCAAATTTGCATAGAATGGAATTGATTGACTCTCGATTGTGATTGGCCTGTAATAAAATTGTTTAATGCACAGGTAGTTCCAGTCAGTTTTGATCACAGTTCAAAATAAATGCACTTCCTCAAACATTAGTAGTAACCATAGCAACCTCATTCTTATGTGATCACCAGGACCAGCAGCAATATGCTGAAAAGTATTATGCGAAGAGGTAGCTAACACGTTACTATGAGCTATTAGATATACCCCTGTCATAAACACACACATAAAGACTCTCAATCTCTCTCTTTGTGTGTGACTGATTCAAAATGTGCAGATCTAATGTGTCGTAACTAAGGCTGAACTTATAATGGAGTTATTTGATTTAATCGGGGGCGACGCAGTGGCGCAGTAGTGGCGCTGTCGCCTCACAGCAAGAAGGCCACTGGTTTGAGCCTCTGCTGGGTCAGTTGGTGTTTCTGTGTGGAGTTTGCATGTTCTCCCTGTGTTGGTGTGGGTTTCCTCCAGGTGCTCCGGTTTCCCCCACAGTCCAAACACATGCGGTACAGGGGAATTGGGTAGGCTAAATTGTCTGTAGTGTATGAGTGTGAATGAGTGTGTGTGGATGTTTCCCAGAGATGGATTGCAGCTGGAAGAGCATCCACAGTGTAAAACATATGCTGGATAAGTTGGCGGTTCATTCCGCTGTGGCGACCCCAGATAAATAAAGGGACTAAGCTGAAAAGAAAATGAATGAATGAATGATTTAATCGATAATAATCAATTCATTTTGTAGTGATTGCCACTTCATGAAAAAATTAACACATCACTTCATCTCTGCATAACATTTTTTTGATTTGCTTGCTATATTTATTTTAATTAAGCAAAATGCAGCTTGTTTTTATTTTATCCTGTAATTATATTATTAATGTAATTTGCTTGTGAAATAAAAAATTCTATATTTTAAATTAGGAATATATTGCAGTAGCTTTGTGTGTGTGTGTGTGTGTGTGTGTGTGTGTGTGTGTGTGTGTGTGTGTGTGTGTGTGTGTGTGTGTGTGTGTGTGTGTGTGTGTGTGTGTGTGTGTGTGGCTTCTATATACTTTTTACTGCTCTTTTGCATTTCAGTCACAAGATCTTCAAAAAAAATGGAAGAAGGTTATCTGATTAATCGGTCGAATACAGTAGAAGATTATTAGATTATTCAAATAATCAACAGCTGCAGCCCTGGTCATAACTATTGAAAAAAACTCAAAACCTGCCAGAACTACTTTAGCTGTGTGTTTATCTGAATATATTGGCACGCCTTAGAATTATAAATAGCCAATCAGAATCAAGCATTCAGCAAACCCACAGTATACAGTAGGTTACTTTATTGAAGTTTGATTATATTCACAGAACATTCTGGTAGACATTTATAGGGAACTGCATTATTTTTGTGGTGAAAACAGTGTCAAATCTACATTAATTGTGTAAACCTCATGTTTGACATTAAATAAACTCCTCGCACAGAAGTTCAGGGTTTCTCAATTCTCTTTGACAAGATGCTGTTTATGCTGACTAAAATGTTTCATGGTAAATGATCATAATTAATAAAAATACAAACCAGAAGCATTTTCAGTTGTGTTCTCAGACATCTGGAGTCCTGTGTCTCCTGTAGTCAATAATGATAGTTTATATTTGTGTCTGTATGAATGTAAAGTAAGTAACCGTTTCTAATGATAAATAGGGTTAGATTTGCAAACAAAGATCTTTTCACACCTTTTCTCTCAACAGGTAGATTCTCACGTTCTGAAAATAGAGAAAACAGCATTGTCAGGACTCACTCATTACCAGACTGATTACAGCAACACCTGAAAGACGCTGTAGACCACATTAAATTACACCTTTAATCATACAGGCAGAGAGAGCAAATCTCTTGCAGATATTTATGATCTACCTTAGGCTTGGGTCAAAGGTCATTTCTGAGGTAATGATTAGGAGTAGTCCACTGAAGGAGTCCAGCTCATGTGGGTAAAAGTACTGTTTTATATATGATTCAAGCATTCCCACGTATTTGAATCCATTCAGGGATAATGTTAGAGGGAAAGATTACTCTTCTCATCTCTAATTTTGTTTAAACTTGAAATTCATTAAATTGTATTAAAATTAAAAGTATTTTAGTTTTTTACAGTAAAATGCTGCAGAAACAAAATAGAATAAAACTATTCCATTATTTTACAAGGTAAATGTGGATTATTACATAAACCATAATGTATATATAGATAAAAGATAGTAATGCTCCATCATTATTCAGCTTAACACTATTTATTTATTTATTTTCATAATAAAACCTCAACCTTATTCTGAGTCAGCTCATTCTTACCTAAAAAGCAAATAAAAAATATCATGATGACAATTGTTGGATGTATAAACAATGGACACTAAAACAATAAACCCCAAGAGACTGTGGTGTACAGTGAATTTAAAATGGCTAAAAGCTGCTGACTTAAAGCAGAGCAGCCTTACATCCCCTTAGCTGTTATAAACCACAGCTTCACAGGGATTATTGCTCTTACAAAACTGTCATTTCAATTACATAGTAAGGTTTCACAAAATAAAACAAAGCACATAATAGAGTTTCTTTGGCTCAGTACTGATGATGGAGTGGTTACCAAGCAACAGTCACAGATGTGTGTTTGTAGAGTATTTACAACAGCTTTAAATGCAGCTTAATCAATAAGAATCAAGAACAGGGACCTCTTTATAATAAATATTTTAACCAAACCAACCTGTTAGTTTGTTTTTGTATTTGTAGAGGATCAGTCCAGCCAAACCCAGAAGAGCACAGAAGAGGAGGGTGAAGGTGATAAACAGAGCCTTCCACAGGTCTGAAGAATCTGACAGACAAATTAGATGAATATCAACACCTTCAACTTATATCAAGCAATTAGTCATATAAAGTAGAAAAATCTAAGTCTCTATAAAATGTCATCTGCATTATAAACAGGATAATCCATGACAGAAAATATAAATGTTAATGTTATTTAACTGTTAAATGTTATTTTGCAAGATATTAGTATTCAGCTTAAAGTGCAATTTAAAGTCTTAAAAGGGTTAATTAGGTTATCTAGGTAAGTCATTGGACAACAGTGATTTGTTCTGAAGCCAAGTGGTCAGTGGAACAGCTATTACATTTCAGGTGTGCATTATTTTCTAATAATTCAACAGCCCAAAGTGCATTATTCTGTTTATACTCTGGTCTCCACAGCCCTTAACAGAGTGCCTCTGACCCCATACTCCCAGAGCACTGCACAAAATGCAACAAGGGACATGGTCAAATGCCTTCTTTAAGTCTACAAAACACATGTGGACTGGTTGGGCATACTCCCATTAACCCTCCAGCACCCTAGTGAGGACAAATCTGCATTGTTCCTTCTGGATCCTCGATGGATGGTTCAACCATCGGCCGGATTCTCCTCTCCATTACCCAGGCATCGACCTCACCAGGACAGCTAAGGAGTGTAATCGCCCTATAATTGAAACATACCCTCCAGTCTCCCTACTTAAAAATGGGAACCACCACCCCAGTTGCCCAGTCCAGAGGTACTGTTCCCGACCTCCATTCAATATAGTAGAAACGTGTCAGCCAAGACAGCCCCACAATATCCAGAGACTTGAGATAGACAGGGTGTATCTCCTCCACCTGCTGTTTTGCCACTGCGGTGCTTGCAATCTATCTCAGTGACCTCAGCTTGGGTGAGTCCAGCCCTGCATCCCCAGTCTCTGCTTCCTCAATGGAAGACATGTCAGTGGGATTAAGGAGATCCTCAAAGTTTTCCTTCTACTATCCAACAACATCCCCAGTCGCGGTAAATGGCTCCCCACTTCTGCTGTAATCAGTGTTGGTGTGGAAATGCTTCCCCCTCCTGAGGTGCTGCACAGTACCTCACAATACGTTTTGTCCTTCCAGGTCTGTTCTGCCTTCTGTTCTGCATTTACATTGAATGAACTCTGATGTAATCAATTCTGTGTATGTTGGGGTTTCCTGTGTCTCAACCCCCAGAAACTGATAGGTGCAAACTAAATGACCCTTTTACAATAGGTGTGACCCTTTCACAATCTCAATGGGTATTAGCAAAACAACAGCTGAAACATCTGATAAGAGGGTCCTGCTGAGTAAACACAGAATGGTTTGTTTGATGCTAGTATAAAGTACTGTCCCACAGACAGCACTTTGGGTTAAGTTACTTGAAGACCGACGAGTTAACATCACTGCTGAGGAACTGCACTGTTCATTGTTTTCAATAAAGTCTTCTCCCCGTAAGATCTTTGGTCAGCTTACTTATTTATGTATTAGAGTCATCTAATACATTGGCGAGCCACCCAAGAACGGTTAAGCCAAATACAGCAAAATCTAACAATATAATGTTCATTGTACATCCATTTGTAAATATCACCATAGTTTTTCTATAACTGCACTTTATAACTTATACCTGTTCTAGGCATGGGCCGGTATAAGATTCTGACGGTATGATAACCTTGGATAAAAATATCACGGTATCACGGTATTGTGATTACTGCTCTAAAATATATTCTTTTTAAATGTCTGGGTAAAAAACTAAAAGTTTTTCCCCTTTGAACACAATATATTTTATTTTGAGAAACATTTATAATATTTTGGAGCAGTAAACGTGCCAGGCTAAATAATGAAAATGAATCATTGACTTCTGCTGTTTTCATTAGTTTCAAAAACACAGATTTAAAATGGCATCTTTGGAGATCTTTTCTGCTGGAGATGCTGTTGTTAAAAAAAATGTAAATAAAAAAATCTTACACGTACCTTAGGAACGGTATTAGAGAAAATTTTGGCGGTATGATAACCTTGACTTTTCCAAACCGCGGTAAACCTTGAAAACGGTTATCGTCCCATGCCTACCTGTATCCTCCACTTGCTGCTATTGCACTCCTGTTAGACCTAAACTGCATTTCGTTTCCTTGTACTTGTACATGTGTAATGACAATAAAGTTGAATCTAATCTAATCCAATTTCCAGGAATTATGGTCATCACCAATGTAGGACAACGAAGTGCCCAGTCAGAGCACCTTCCAGCACCCCTTCTAAGAACTCCAGGGAAAACTCCAACACATGATGGCTAAGCTGTGGAACCATAAACAACCCCAAACCAGCCTGCCGCCTCTCACCATAGGCAACACCAGAGTACAAAACATTTTTGTATTAATTGTAGTCAACTTTATTAACACAAAATGTACATTAAATATTTTTTTTAAGTTTTAGAAATGTTTACTTGTCCTCTGCGTGAGAACTTCATATATTCAGCAACTGTAGGCATTACGTGTACATTGTCTAACCTGAGCAGATAAAGCCCTGTATGTCCACCTTTCCCTCCTTGGACTCTCCAGTTGTGGTGGACACGGAGCAGGAGACCAGCTGAGCATCTGATGGAGAGACAGTGGTCCAGCTGTGGACAGAGAATAACCCGTCTGCTGCCCGATGGTGAGACACTCCTGCAGGACGCAGAGTCTTTCCCTGGTCTGATGTCCACGTGATGCTTGGCTCGGGGTACCAGCCGCTGGAGCTACAGCTGACGTTCAGCCGGCCGTCATCCAGAGGCCTGGGGAACAGGACAGGAGCAGATCCTGGAGCTGGACCACCAGAGACAGACCATCAGACCAGCACAAACACACAACCTCTTCAGTTAAGCCATTACTTCTTCATTTTAAAGCTTAGCTCTGGCAGAATAATGGTGATTAGTGTTATGTTTAGAATTGCAAGATTTTGGCTATGTTCACACATAATTAAACATCATAATCTTGAATGTATTCAAGTGAGATTTTTTTTTAATGAGGAGAATCAATGAATTGACCCCTTGCAGGTAGTATGATTGACAGTCAATCTGTCCTAATGCCCCAGTATAGGGATGTGTCCTAACGCCCGAGTATAGTGATGTGCCCTAATGCTCCAGTATAGTGATGTGCCCTAATGCTCCAGTATAGTGATGTGTCCTAATGCTCCAGTATAGTGATGTGTCCTAATGCTCCAGTATAGTGACGTGTCCTAATGCTCCAGTATAGTGATGTGTCCTAATGCTCCAGTATAGTGATGTGCCCTAATGCTCCAGTATAGTGATGTGTCCTAATGCTCCAGTATAGTGACGTGTCCTAATGCTCCAGTATAGTGATGTGTCCTAATGCTCCAGTATAGTGATGTGTCCTAACGCTCCAGTATAGTGATGTGTCCTAATGCTCCAGTATAGTGATGTGTCCTAACGCTCCAGTATAGTGATGTGTCCTAATGCTCCAGTATAGTGATGTGTCCTAACGCCCGAGTATAGTGATGTGCCCTAATGCTCCAGTATAGTGATGCGTCCTAATGCTCCAGTATAGTGATGTGTCCTAATGCTCCAGTATAGTGATGTGTCCTAATGCTCCAGTATAGTGATGTGTCCTAATGCTCCAGTATAGTGATGTGTCCTAATGCTCCAGTATAGTGATGTGTCCTAACGCTCCAGTATAGTGATGTGTCCTAACGCCCGAGTATAGTGATGTGCCCTAATGCTCCAGTATAGTGATGCGTCCTAATGCTCCAGTATAGTGATGTGTCCTAATGCTCCAGTATAGTGATGTGTCCTAATGCTCCAGTATAGTGATGTGTCCTAATGCTCCAGTATAGTGATGTGTCCTAATGCTCCAGTATAGTGATGTGTCCTAATGCTCCAGTATAGTGATGTGTCCTAATGCTCCAGTATAGTGATGTGTCCTAATGCTCCAGTATAGTGATGTGTCCTAATGCTCCAGTATAGTGATGTGTCCTAATGCTCCAGTATAGTGATGTGTCCTAATGCTCCAGTATAGTGATGTGTCCTAATGCTCCAGTATAGTGATGTGTCCTAATGCTCCAGTATAGTGATGTGTCCTAATGCTCCAGTATAGTGATGTGTCCTAATGCTCCAGTATAGTGATGTGTCCTAATGCTCCAGTATAGTGATGTGTCCTAATGCTCCAGTATAGTGATGTGCCCTAATGCTCCAGTATAGTGATGCGTCCTAATGCTCCAGTATAGTGATGTGTCCTAATGCTCCAGTATAGTGATGTGTCCTAATGCTCCAGTATAGTGATGTGTCCTAATGCTCCAGTATAGTGATGTGTCCTAATGCTCCACTATAGTGATGTGTCCTAATGCTCCAGTATAGTGATGTGTCCTAATGCTCCAGTATAGTGATGTGTCCTAATGCTCCAGTATAGTGATGTGTCCTAATGCTCCAGTATAGTGATGTGTCCTAATGCTCCAGTATAGTGATGTGTCCTAACGCTCCAGTATAGTGATGTGTCCTAACGCTCCAGTATAGTGATGTGCCCTAATGCTCCAGTATAGTGATGTGTCCTAAAGCTCCAGTATAGTGATGTGTCCTAATGCTCCAGTATAGTGATGTGTCCTAATGCTCCAGTATAGTGATGTGTCCTAACGCTCCAGTATAGTGATGTGCCCTAATGCTCCAGTATAGTGATGCGTCCTAATGCTCCAGTATAGTGATGTGTCCTAATGCTCCAGTATAGTGATGTGTCCTAATGCTCCAGTATAGTGATGTGTCCTAACGCTCCAGTATAGTGATGTGTCCTAACGCTCCAGTATAGTGATGTGCCCTAATGCTCCAGTATAGTGATGTGTCCTAAAGCTCCAGTATAGTGATGTGTCCTAATGCTCCACTATAGTGATGTGTCCTAATGCTCCAGTATAGTGATGTGTCCTAATGCTCCAGTATAGTGATGTGTCCTAATGCTCCAGTATAGTGATGTGCCCTAATGCTCCAGTATAGTGATGTGCCCTAATGCTCCAGTATAGTGATGTGTCCTAATGCTCCAGTATAATGATGTGCCCTAATGCTCCAGTATAGTGATGTGTCCTAATGCTCTAGTATAGTGATGTGTCCTAATGCTCCAGTATAGTGATGTGCCCTAATGCTCCAGTATAGTGATGTGTCCTAATCCTCCAGTATAGTGATGTGTCCTGATGATGCTCCAGTATAGTGATGTGCCTTAATGCTCCAGTATAGTGATGTGTCCTAATGCTCCAGTATAGTGATGTGTCCTAATGCTCCAGTATAGTGATGTGTCCTAATGCCCCAGTATAGTGATGTGTCCTAACGCTCCAGTATAGTGATGTGTCCTAATGCTCCAGTAGTGATGTGCCCTAATGCTCCAGTATAGTGATGTGTCCTAATGCTCCAGTATAGTGATGTGCCCTAATGCTCCAGTATAGTGATGTGTCCTAATGCTCCAGTATAGTGATGTGTCCTAATGCTCCAGTATAGTGATGCGTCCTAATGCTCCAGTATAGTGATGTGTCCTAATGCTCCAGTATAGTGATGTGTCCTAATGCCCCAGTATAGTGATGTGTCCTAACGCTCCAGTATAGTGATGTGTCCTAATGCTCCAGTATAGTGATGTGTCCTAACGCTCCAGTATAGTGATGTGTCCTAATGCTCCAGTATAGTGATGCGTCCTAATGCTCCAGTATAGTGATGTGTCCTAATGCTCCAGTATAGTGATGTGTCCTAATGCCCCAGTATAGTGATGTGTCCTAATGCTCCAGTATAGTGATGCGTCCTAATGCTCCAGTATAGTGATGTGTCCTAATGCTCCAGTATAGTGATGTGTCCTAATGCCCCAGTATAGTGATGTGTCCTAATGCTCCAGTATAGTGATGCGTCCTAATGCTCCAGTATAGTGATGTGTCCTAATGCTCCAGTATAGTGATGTGTCCTAATGCTCCAGTATAGTGATGTGTCCTAATGCTCCAGTATAGTGATGCGTCCTAATGCTCCAGTATAGTGAAGTGTCCTAATGCTCCAGTATAGTGATGTGTCCTAATGCTCCAGTATAGTGATGTGCCCTAACGCTCCAGTATAGTGATGTGTCCTAATGCTCCAGTATAGTGATGCGTCCTAATGCTCCAGTATAGTGATGTGTCCTAATGCTCCAGTATAGTGATGTGTCCTAATGCTCCAGTATAGTGATGTGTCCTAACGCTCCAGTATAGTGATGTGTCCTAACGCTCCAGTATAGTGATGTGTCCTAACGCTCCAGTATAGTGATGTGCCCTAACGCTCCAGTATAGTGATGTGTCCTAATGCTCCAGTATAGTGATGTGTCCTAACGCTCCAGTATAGTGATGTGTCCTAACGCTCCAGTATAGTGATGTGTCCTAACGCTCCAGTATAGTGATGTGTCCTAATGCTCCAGTATAGTGATGTGTCCTAATGCTCCAGTATAGTGATGTGTCCTAATGCTCCAGTATAGTGACGTGTCGTAACGCTCCAGTATAGTGATGTGTCCTAATGCTCCAGTATAGTGATGTGTCCTAATGCTCCAGTATAGTGATGTGTCCTAATGCTCCAGTATAGTGATGTGTCCTAATGCTCCAGTATAGTGATGTGTCCTAATGCTCCAGTATAGTGATGTGTCCTAATGCTCTAGTATAGTGACGTGTCCTAATGTTCCAGTATAGTGATGTGCCCTAATGCTCCAGTATAGTGATGTGCCCTAATGCTCCAGTATAGTGATGTGTCCTAATGCTCCAGTATAGTGATGTGTCCTAATGCTCCAGTATAGTGATGTGTCCTAATGCTCCAGTATAGTGATGTGTCCTAATGCTCCAGTATAGTGATGTGTCCTAACGCTCCAGTATAGTGATGTGTCCTAATGCTCCAGTATAGTGATGTGTCCTAATGCTCCAGTATAGTGATGTGTCCTAATGCTCCAGTATAGTGACGTGTCGTAACGCTCCAGTATAGTGATGTGCCCTAATGCTCCAGTATAGTGACGTGTCGTAACGCTCCAGTATAGTGATGTGCCCTAATGCTCCAGTATAGTGATGTGTCCTGATGCTCCAGTATAGTGATGTGTCCTGATGCTCCAGTATAGTGATGTGTCCTAATGCTCCAGTATAGTGATGTGTCCTAATGCTCCAGTATAGTGATGTGCCCTAATGCTCCAGTATAGTGATGTGCCCTAATGCTCCAGTATAGTGATGTGCCCTAATGCTCCAGTATAGTGATGTGTCCTAATGCTCCAGTATAGTGATGTGTCCTAATGCTCCAGTATAGTGATGTGCCCTAATGCTCCAGTATAGTGATGTGTCCTAATGCTCCAGTATAGTGATGTGCCCTAATGCTCCAGTATAGTGATGTGTCCTAATGCTCCAGTATAGTGATGTGCCCTAATGCTCCAGTATAGTCATGTGTCCTAATGCTCCAGTATAGTGATGTGTCCTAATGCTCCAGTATAGTGATGTGTCCTAATGTTCCAGTATAGTGATGTGTCCTAATGCTCCAGTATAGTGATGTGTCCTAATGCTCCAGTATAGTGATGTGCCCTAATGCTCCAGTATAGTGATGTGTCCTAATCCTCCAGTATAGTGATGTGTCCTAACGCTCCAGTATAGTGATGTGCCCTAATGCTCCAGTATAGTGATGTGTCCTAATGCCCCAGTATAGTGATGTGCCCTAACGCTCCAGTATAGTGATGTGTCCTAACGCTCCAGTATAGTGATGTGTCCTAATGCTCCAGTATAGTGAAGTGTCCTAATGCTCCAGTATAGTGATGTGTCCTAATGCTCCAGTATAGTGATGTGTCCTAATGCTCCAGTATAGTGATGTGTCCTAATGCTCCAGTATAGTGATGTGCCCTAATGCTCCAGTATAGTGACGTGTCCTAATGCTCCAGTATAGTGATGTGTCCTAATGCTCCAGTATAGTGATGTGTCCTAATGCTCCAGTATAGTGATGTGCCCTAATGCTCCAGTATAGTGATGTGCCCTAATGCTCCAGTATAGTGGTGTCCTAATGCTCCAGTATAGTGACGTGTCCTAATGCTCCAGTATAGTGATGTGTCCTAATGCTCCAGTATAGTGATGTGTCCTAATGCTCCAGTATAGTGATGTGTCCTAATGCTCCAGTATAGTGATGTGTCCTAATGCTCCAGTATAGTGATGTGTCCTAATGCTCCAGTATAGTGATGTGTCCTAATGCTCCACTATAGTGACGTGTCCTAATGCTCCAGTATAGTGATGTGTCCTAATGCTCCAGTATAGTGACGTGTCCTAATGCTCCACTATAGTGACGTGTCCTAATGCTCCAGTATAGTGATGTGCCCTAATGCTCCAGTATAGTGATGTGTCCTAATGCTCCAGTATAGTGATGTGCCCTAATGCTCCAGTATAGTGACGTGTCCTAATGCTCCACTATAGTGACGTGTCCTAATGCTCCAGTATAGTGATGTGCCCTAATGCTCCAGTATAGTGACGTGTCCTAATGCTCCACTATAGTGACGTGTCCTAATGCTCCAGTATAGTGACGTGTCCTAATGCTCCAGTATAGTGATGTGTCCTAATGCTCCAGTATAGTGATGTGTCCTAATGCTCCAGTATAGTGACGTGTCCTAATGCTCCACTATAGTGACGTGTCCTAATGCTCCAGTATAGTGACGTGTCCTAATGCTCCAGTATAGTGATGTGTCCTAATGCTCCAGTATAGTGATGTGCCCTCATGCTCCAGTATAGTGATGTGTCCTAATGCTCCAGTATAGTGATGTGTCCTAATGCTCCAGTATAGTGACGTGTCCTAATGCTCCAGTATAGTGATGTGTCCTAACGCTCCAGTATAGTGATGTGTCCTAATGCTCCAGTATAGTGACGTGTCCTAATGCTCCACTATAGTGACGTGTCCTAATGCTCCAGTATAGTGACGTGTCCTAATGCTCCAGTATAGTGACGTGTCCTAATGCTCCAGTATAGTGATGTGCCCTAATGCTCCAGTATAGTGATGTGCCCTCATGCTCCAGTATAGTGATGTGTCCTAATGCTCCAGTATAGTGATGTGTCCTAATGCTCCAGTATAGTGATGTGTCCTAATGCTCTAGTATAGTGACGTGTCCTAATGTTCCAGTATAGTGATGTGTCCTAATGCTCCAGTATAGTGATGTGTCCTAATGCTCCAGTATAGTGATGTGTCCTAATGCTCCAGTATAGTTATGTGTCCTAATGCTCCAGTATAGTGATGTGTCCTAATGCTCCAGTATAGTGATGTGTCCTAATGCTCCAGTATAGTGATGTGTCCTAATGCTCCAGTATAGTGATGTGCCCTAATGCTCCAGTATAGTGATGTGCCCTAATGCTCCAGTATAGTGATGTGTCCTAATGCTTCTGATGTGCCCTAATGCTCCAGTATAGTGATGTGTCCTAATGCTCCAGTATAGTGATGTGTCCTAACGCTCCAGTATAGTGATGTGCCCTAATGCTCCAGTATAGTGATGTGTCCTAACGCTCCAGTATAGTGATGTGTCCTAATGCTCCAGTATAGTGATGTGTCCTAATGCTCCAGTATAGTGATGTGCCCTAACGCTCCAGTATAGTGATGTGTCCTAATGCTCCAGTATAGTGATGCGTCCTAATGCTCCAGTATAGTGATGTGTCCTAATGCTCCAGTATAGTGATGTGTCCTAATGCTCCAGTATAGTGATGTGTCCTAACGCTCCAGTATAGTGATGTGTCCTAATGCTCCAGTATAGTGATGTGTCCTAATGCTCCAGTATAGTGATGTGTCCTAATGCTCCAGTATAGTGATGTGTCCTAATGCTCCAGTATAGTGATGTGTCCTAATGCTCCAGTATAGTGATGTGTCCTAATGCTCCAGTATAGTGATGTGCCCTAATGCTCCAGTATAGTGATGTGTCCTAACGCTTCAGTATAGTGATGTGTCCTAATGCTCTAGTATAGTGATGTGTCCTAACGCTCCAGTATAGTGATGTGTCCTAATGCTCTAGTATAGTGATGTGTCCTAATGCTCTAGTATAGTGATGTGTCCTAATGCTCCAGTATAGTGATGTGTCCTAATGCTCCAGTATAGTGATGTGTCCTAACGCTCCAGTATAGTGATGTGTCCTAATGCTCCAGTATAGTGATGTGTCCTAATGCTCCAGTATAGTGATGTGTCCTAATGCTCCAGTATAGTGATGTGTCCTAATGCTCTAGTATAGTGATGTGTGCTAATGCTCCAGTATAGTGATGTGTCCTAATGCTCCAGTATAGTGATGTGTCCTAATGCTCCAGTATAGTGATGTGTCCTAATGCTCCAGTATAGTGATGTGTCCTAACGCTCCAGTATAGTGATGTGTCCTAATGCTCCAGTATAGTGATGTGTCCTAATGCTCCAGTATAGTGATGTGTCCTAATGCTCCAGTATAGTGATGTGTCCTAATGCTCCAGTATAGTGATGTGTCCTAATGCTCCAGTATAGTGATGTGTCCTAATGCTCCAGTATAGTGATGTGTCCTAATGCTCCAGTATAGTGATGTGTGCTAGTGATAGGGACACTATACATCATTGAGCACCCTCTCTCGAATAAGACATTAATTTCCCATCATTAATCTTGTAGACTATAGCTTTTTTTTGCATTTACCCTCACATCCCCAGTATTTCCCTTGCATGCTTAATGCAAATCTTTATGTCTAAATGTCAGTATGTAATTTGTACAGAAATTATTCATTATTTCCCTAGGGAGTGTGCAAATTGATAGATGACCGCCAAAGCTGATACTGAAATTTGTTTTACAATAAGAAAGGGGGTGGGGCTTTGCAAAGGGTCAATTGTGTGAAGTAAATATAGTGAAGTAAACTTTAGCATCCTGTTTGCAGGGATTAAACACAAAAAAGCATGCAAGGTTCTGCCTCACCAGTGATTTTCAGCTTCAGCTCTTCACTGCCATATGCACTGTCTCCAGTAACGTAGCAGTGATATGGAGCTTCATCCTGAATGGTGATCTTCTCCAGCTTCAGAGACACATCTCCACCCTTCAGTCCTCCAGATAGATCTGAGCGTGGTGTCAGGGAGCTGCGGTTCCTGAAGGACTCCTCCTGCTCGTCTTGTATTTTGCCATGTTGGTATAAGAGCACAGTGTAGCGGAACTCTTCATAACGGTACCAGCGGATCTCCAGAGCTTCAGCGCTTTGGGCTGGAGAGATCCAGCAGGGCAGAATAACTGTGGAGCCCACATGAGCCACTACAGGACCAGGAGGAACCTTGACGGTGAATGACACTGATGGACAAACACACAATTATTAGTCTGCATCTACAGCCTCAGAGATAACACATCTACACCAGCATATCCTTTATGTTAGAGATGAAGTAGATTCAGGAGGTTGTTATCTCAGAATAAAGCCAGGCAGGTTCATCAGCAGCGTGTGAAGCGCAGCACTGTTGTAAAAGACTGAAGGCTTTATTCTGAGAAAACAGGATCTTGGATGTACTTGATCCTGATTATTACATGGCTACTTGTTACAAAACATACAAATTAGACACAAAGCATTGTTCTGAGCCGTAATAGTTCATTTTTTTTATTTTATTTTATACTAGCTCAATAAAATATACACTAATCTACATATTATTCATTCACAAGATGCTGCCAAACAGTCAAAAACTGTGGTGTGACAGACAAGCAAACACATAATAATGTAGATGTAAGTTAATGGATTTGAATATGTTCACTAATGGTCAAGGGGATTCTCAGTTCCCGGATCAGACTGTGTTATTTAGTGGTGGTTATCTGGGAGTAACAAACTTTAGATTGTCACAACTGACTAATCAGAATTAATACAGCCGTGCAAAAAGTTAAAATAAGACATGCTGCTTCATGAAAGCTACTTGTGTCCAAGTTTATATCGTGTAATTTTGATTTAAAGGCGCAGTTCACTTATAAATTATAATTATAAAACTCCCTCCATTTCTTCCAAACCAGTTTGAGTTTCTTTCTACTGTTGAACACAAAAGGAGATATATGCTGCACCCAAATCTGTCCTAAAGTCATTCATTCAATCATTTTCTGTCGGCTTATTCCTTTATTTATCAGGGGTCACCACAGCGGAATGAACCACCAACTATTCCAGCATATGTCCTTCCAGCATATGCCCTTCCAGCTGCAACCCAGTACTGGGAAACACCCATACACACTAATTCTCACACACACTCATACACTGGTCAATTTAGTTCATCAATTCCCCTATAGCGCATGTGTTTGAACTGTGGGGGTAATAATACGCACAATACATGGATACGTTGGATGTGGATTCAGTTAGAACTACAATCATGGATAAAAAGTGTAAACAAACTACAAACATGGCGGATGCACAGGACCGACAGTCAACTAGAGAGGCTTTGCCTAATTTATTTTGAATTAAAAATATGATGTAAAACATTTACATTTTCAGTGTTATATTTTATCTGCAACAGCAACGTGAGCTTCTATAAAGACGTTTTTTGGACATTAACTTCTGAATGCAGAATTATCTAAACATCTCTGCATGATGGACTCGCGAATGATTTAACCCAGGGGTGTCCAAACTCGGTCCTGGAGGGCCGGTGTCCTGCACAGTTTAGCTCCAACTCTAATCAAACACACCTGCTTATAGATTTCTAGTGATCTTGAAGACACTGATTAGCATGTTCAGGTGTGTTTGATTAGTGTTGCAGCTAAACTATGCAGGACACCGGCCCTCCAGAACCCAGTTTGCCTGATTTACCTGCTGCTGAGCTGAATCTATAATAAAGTCGGTAATTACAGATGAAAGGAATGCGGATGATGTGTTAAGATGATTGACAGGGAATGTAACTCAGCAACATAATAATCAGTTAATGAGGAAGTAGTTTGACCCAAAGCTCTCACACTCTTCTGCTGCACACTCAAAAGTATGAAGTTATCCTTCACCAAACAAAGTACATATTTTTAGGACAATATATTAGTATGCGGGGCAGCACGGTGGCTCAGTGTTTAGCACTGTGGCCTCACAGTAAGAAGGTCGCTGGTTCGAGCCTCGGCTGGGTCAGTTGGTGTTTCTGTGTGGAGTTTGCATGTTCTCCCCGTGTTGGTGTGGGTTTCCTCCGGGTGCTCCGGTTTCCCCCACAGTCCAAACACATGAGCTATAGGGGAATTGATAAACTAAATTGGCCGTAGTGTATAAGTGTGTGTGTGTGTGTGTGTGTGTGTGTGTGTGTGTGTGAATGAGTGTGTATGGGTGTTTCCCAGTACTGGGTTGCAGCTGGAAGTGCATCCGCTGTGTAAAACATATGCTGAAATAGTTGGTGGTTCATTCTGCTGTGGCGACCCCTGATTAATAAAGGGACTAAGCCGAAAAGAAAATGAATGAAGCAAATGTTTAAGTATGGAAATTGTGACGCAGCAATAATGAAGAATGCTGTAAACTGGCAGCCTTCCATAGCATTTGCTTTTCCTACTATGGATTCCACAACTGCTTCATCCCATTGGCTGCTTTATCCCAACTTGTCATGATTCTGATTGGCTGATGACTTCTCTAAAGTGTTTGGTTATTTGTTGATAAATGCACAGCTAAAGTAGTTCCGGCACGTTTTTCAGCTCCGTATCACTATTCACATGTTACAATTTCTGTGAGATTTACAGTCGTCAATGTTTAAAGTGCATCAAAAGCTTTCTTTAAGATGTCCTAAAATGTTTAGGAGATTTCAGAAGGCACAGCCAGGAGACCCTTGTGTCAATCAGATTCTTTATTGAGGTTTTGGTTGTGCTGCAGTCAAAACAGACATAGGAAACAGACTAGAGCAGTGTTATCCTGTGTTATATATGTTTTATGAAGGCCGTGTAAGAGAAGATCGTTTACAACCTTAGTGAGAGCTGTTTCTGTGCTGTGTTTGGAGCGAAACCCAGATTGAAAGTGCTCATAGATGTTATTACTTTGAAGATGTCAAAGCGGAATGAACCGCCAACTTATCCAGTATGTTTTTATGCAGCGGATGCTCTTCCAGCCGCAACCCATCTCTGGGAAACATCCATACACACTCATACACTACGGACAATTTAGCCTACCCAATTCACCTGTACCACATGTGTTTAGACCGGAGCACCCGGAGGAAACCCACACGAATGCAGGGAGAACATGCAAACTCCACACAGAAACACCAACTGACCCAGCCGAGGTTCGAACCAGCAACCTTCTTGCTGTGAGGTGACAGCACTACGTACTGCGCCACCGCGTCGCCTTTGTAAAATCAGTAAAACATGAAGTAAAGAGTGTTTTTTTATTTTCATTCTCAGGAATAAACTGGAATTATAAGCCATGTGACCTCAAGAGACCTCACCGTGTTTGGTCGCTGCTGTATTCAGAAGGTGACGCGTGTTACACGTAAGTTATTTATTTATTTATTTATTCTTGTAGTTGAACTAGTTTTAAAAGAGTTAACTGAGGCTGCGATTATTTGAGCAAAAATATAAATAAAAGGTCATAAAATATTAATTTGATGTAAAGTAATTGTTTTTAGTGTTTAAAATGTTTTATTCTTGTGCTCAAAGCTTTCGTCATTAGGCTACTTCACTGTCTGCAACACTTTAGATTTTTAAAACACAAAGAATAAAACTTTTTAGTATTATATATGTGGTGTAGGGCCACGCAGTGGTGCACTAGGTAGTGCTGTCGCCTCACAGCAAGAAGGTTGCTGGTTCGAGCCTCGGCTGGGTCAGTTGGTGTTTCTGTGTAGAGTTTGCATGCTCTCCCTGTGTTGGCGTGGGTTTCCTCCGGGTGCTCCGGTTTCCTCCACAGTCTAAAAACATGTGGTACAGGTGAATTGGGTAAGCTAAATTGTCTGTAGTGTATGAGTGTGAATGGATGTTTCCCAGAGATGGGTTGCAGCTCGAAGAGCATCCCTGCGTAAAACATGTGCTGGATAAGTTGGCGGTTCATTCTGCTGTGGCGACCCCTGATTAATAAAGGGACTAAGCCGAAAAGAAAATGAATGAATGAATATGTGGTGTAAGAGATTATAAAGCAGAATAATGATATCCACTAATAATGATCAGCCTTCCTGCATGAAAAAATGGTGCTGGACAAAAATTAATCAAAGAAGTTTGTTTTAACATAATAAAAAAATAAATAAATAAAAAAAAAATATATATATATATATATATATATATGTGTGTGTGTGTGTGTGTGTGTGTGTTATATTTATTATGTATACCGTATGTGACACACACATACATAGAAACAAAACTATACAAAACTATTTTGTCACATTGATATTTATATATAATCTGTGTCATATACACATGTATTTTATATCTTAATCTAAATAAACATTTTCTCAGATATATGCATGCATGTGTGTATTTATATATATATACATAATAAATATACACTTTACACACACATATATCATGTCAAAACAAACTTTTTTTTCGGTGCAATTAATCATGATAAATGTTTGCCCAGCACTAAAAAAATACTATAGTATTTCTTAACCATTAGTTTATTATACTGTGCATATTACAGTGTCTACAACTGTTTGTATTGCACTCAATCATTTGATAAAACACTGCAAACTCATATGTGGAGGTGATAAATAAGGTCAGCAGAAGTAACATGTAGATTGATCACTACTGTGACACGTCAGAAGAGAAACTTGCAATAAGGAAAAAATTTTACCTCAAATTTATTTTTATGGAATGGTCATGGCTGATTTCTGTCAGATTGAGGGATCGACTGGTAAATCTTTATCAGAAAATGACAGAGGAATCAATGCATCTCTCTTTATTTTCTTGATTTAACTGGCGCAAACGTTCATCTACAGTACAGATCTCAATATGACATTGTGAGAAAGTAACACGGGACTGTTCAAATATGGGTCTTTTGCGCGCTCAAGTTTTTTTCAAATAGAGGCGCGCGCGCGCAAATATAGGGTGACCCGCACGTGGTGCCACATGCTTGCGTTAAAAATATCTCAACTCTTTTATTAAACTGCAAAAACGCGAGGCACATAAGGCACAAAAGCAGCGGACAAAACTCTCACTGCCAATATAAAACAGCTTTTAAAGGGCTCATCTCACATCTAACAAGGCATTCGGTGTGATCGATTAAACACCCACAATAATATCCAGCTGTAAGCAGCAGTTTGCATTCTTATAACACTGAGTTTATGCTGCAATAGCTTAATTATAGTGGAATATTTTAGTTTATTTATTATTGTTGTCGTAGTTATTTTTAATATTCATTTATTTTATTAAATGCTAATGCCGTACCCCCCGCAAATCAATGAAAATCATTTTACCAGTCTTTGTTTGTTTGTTTGTTTGTTTGTTTGTTTGTTTACATGCATGCATTTCATATGATCTGATTCCGGCTAATGAGTTTTGTTGCATCAAATAAAAATGTAAAGGTAAGTGCTTTTACATAGTTGGATTTGTTTAAGCTGGAAATGCAAACGAAAAATGTAACTTTATTTTTCTGTCATCTATGAAAAAAATGGGTAGATCTTGCCTTTGAGCAAGGCCAAGGTTATGGATCTTCCCCTAAAAAAAGATCCTTCCAAAATCCTTCTCCATTAATAAGTCCGCGCACAATCTCCCCATACTGTAGTAAAAACTAAAGTATACTAGCCTACACTATCAGTTTATCAGCTGATATTAGCCTACAGTACGCTGGAGAGTTCATTAACAGACCTACAAATACTACTACGTTTATTATATACAGTATAATACTATAGTATGCTTCAAAAACACTATATTTACAGTCTATAGACCATATCACATGTTCATCATATGAATGACATAGACCGCGTGCTTATCTTTAACATTCATACACAGGCCTGCATAAACCAGAATAAATCACAGCACACACACACACACACACTCACACTCGCTCGAAATGAAACATGAGATTAGTGCAGATGTGTGTGTCGTGTTCTTACCAGAGCAGTGTATGAGGAGATTGAGCAGCAGAAGGACGATAATCGAGCGCATTTCTGTCAAACACAAACACAAGCAATGCATTCTCCAGAAGCAGACGAGTTTATGATCAGACTGGAGAATCACGAGGACAGAACTCACCGCAGACACACACTCGAGCTCCGGGAAAACACGAGCTAACACGGTACAATGATGACTGTAGATCAGTCCGAGCCCTTCCGCGCATTAAAATATAAAGAAAAATAAAATATAAAGGAGAAAATGGGCGAGACTCGCAATGAAGCCGTTTATTCTTTTACTTTCGCTTTCTAAATGAAGCGTAATGACGTCATTAATTACGTGATCAGATCATATTTCATGTTCATATTCGCGTTATTATTCTGCTCGATGTGTTTTGGGGCTGTTTTTACTCTAATGGATGATTCACACACACACACAGCGACATCTCTCTTTCTCTCTGTCTCTGTGTGAGCGAGAAAGAGAGATGTCGCTGTCGCCTTCTTTCCAGTGTGTGTGTGTGTGTGTGTGTGTGTGTGTGTGTGTGTGTGTGTGTGTGTGTGTGTGTGTGTGAATGTATTTACATTCATGTGGAATGTATTTACATATATTTGATTATATTGAAACCTTTTTTTAGAAATGCATTAAATTCATAACTAAACCCTTATCTTCGTGTTGCATGTATAAATAATGCCTATGTACATAAATGCGGCAGTATATTTCAGTTTTCATGTCATTTAAGCTTACAAAATATTACACATGACATGAAAACTGACACATATGGGGCCAAAATCAAATATTTAAATATGTTTTGACATATATTTACATTAGTGCTATCTATATCTACATAACATATACATGTGTACTGAGTGTGAGTGTGTGTGTGTGTGTGTGTGTGTGTGTATAACCCACAGATACTACACAAATGTACAAAAGATATTAACTATAAATATTTATATATAAATAATCATTTGACGTATTAATATTTAATAATAAAAAAATGTATTTACTTCAGTCGATGTGATTCTGCTTTGTTATATTGTTATATTTACGGTTTCCATACTCAAATATTATTTAGAACTGAAACACAAAGCCTGTGCGTGTTTGTTAGAGCGTTATATTATTATATTATTGCTATATTTGTTGACATGGTCAGCTCTAGACGTATAAATAAACCACATATGTGTTTGTTTTGGTTATGATTTTGCATGTTGGATCAGATTGTTTACATTTCTCTAATGTTTTTTATCCTCATTGTACTAAATCAGTATGTAAACCTGTTACAATAGTCTATGTGTGTTAATGTATGAGCAAACATTACAGTATTTGTTCATCGATGTTAACATTAGTTCATGTAAATACAGTTTATTGTTCGTTTAACTCAGCGAATGTTAAGCACAACTGTGCATTATATAATACATTAGCAAATGTTGAACTGTATTTAACCCTTGTGTACTGTTGGGTTGTTTTCATCCACTCTGGGCTGATTTTGTGTGTCAATTTGGCCTCAACTTTGATGAGATGATTTTTGGGGACAAATCTTATTTTGGGAGAATACTCTCAAATGTTTGACTCAGCAACACACTCTGTTCAGATTGACTCCCCTTTGGTGATGTTGGTGCTGTTTTTGCCCCATTGACCTCCATTATAATCACATTTATTGTTATAACCCGACGTTGGGTCAAATATAAACAATGTTGGGTCAGTTGTTTTTGTATTTTATTTAAATTGTATAGTTTTTATTACATTCAAATTACATTGGTTAGATTTGTCCATATTTGACCCAACATTGGGTTACAAAATGTAAAAAAAGTATTGTACAGCGTACAAATAAATATAGAAGAAAAAATTTAATAAATAAATATAATAAATAATAATATAAATAGGCAGCACGGTGGTGCAGTGGGTAGCACAATCGCCTCACAGCAAGAAGGTCGCTGGTTCGAGTCCCGGCTGGGTCAGTTGGTGTTTCTGTGTGGAGTTTGCATGTTCTCCCCGTGTTGGCGTGGGTTTCCTCCGGGTGCTCCGGTTTCCCCCACAGTCCAAACACATGTGCTATAGGGGAATTGATCAACTAAACTGGCCATAGTGTATGAGAGTGTGCAAGAGTGTGTGGGTGTTTCCCAGTGTTGGGTTGCGGCTGGAAGTGCATCTGCTGAGTAAAAACATGTGCTGGATAAGTTGGCAGTTCATTCCACTGTGGTGACCCCTGATGAATAAAGGGACTAAGCCGAAAAAACATGAATGAATGAATAAAATAAATAATAATAGTAATAATATATATACAAAATAATAAGAAGAATCATTTTTATTCAAATACAATATTTACCTTATTGTTATTATATTTATTTATTATATGCACACACACACACACACACACACACACACACACACACACACACATAAACACTCACCGGCCACTTTATTAGGTACACCTGTCCAACTACTCGTTAACACAAATTTCTAATCACATGGCAGCAGCTCAATGCATTTAGGCATGTAGGCATGGTCCAGACGATCTGCTGCAGGTCAAAGCGAGCATCAGAATGGGGAAGAAAGGGGATTTAAGTGACTTTGAACGTGGCATGGTTGTTGCTGCCAGACGGGCTGCTCTGAGTGTTTCAGAAACTGCTGATCTACTGGGATTTTCACGCACAACCATCTCTAGGGTTTACAGAGAATGGTCCGACAAAGAGGAAATATCCAGTGAGCGGCAGTTCTGTGGGCGCAAATGCCTTGTTGATGCCAGAGGTCAGAGGAGAATGGCCAGACTGGTTCCAGCTGATAGAAAGGCAACAGTAACTCAAATAAGCACTCGTTACAACCGAGGTCTGCAGAAGAGCATCTCTGAACACACAACACGTCCAACCTTGAGGCGGATGGGCTACAGCAGCAGAAGACCACACCGGGTGCCACTCCTGTCAGCTAAGAACAGGAAACTGAGGCTACAATTCACACAGGCTCACCAAAACTGGACAAGAGAAGATTGGAGAAACGTTGCCTGGTCTGATGAGTCTCCATTTCTGCTGCCACATTCAGATGCTCGGCTCAGAATTTGGCCTCAGCAACATGAAAGCATGGATCATCCTGCCTTGTATCGGCGGTTCAGGCTGGTGGTGGTGGTGTAATGGTGTGGGGGAGATTTTCTTGGCACACTTTGGGTCCATTAGTACCAATTGAGCATGGTGTCAACACCACAGCCTACCTGAGTATTGTTACTGACCATGTCCATCCCTTTACGACCACAGTGTCTCCATCTTCTGATGGCTACTTCCAGCAGGATAACGCACCATGTCATAAAGCCCCAATCATCTCAGACTGGTTTCTTGAACATGACAATGAGTTCACTGCACTCAAATGGCCTCCACAGTCACCAGAGCTCAATCCAATAGAGCACCTTTGGGATGTGGTGGAACGGGAGATTGGCATCATGGATGTGCAGCCGACAAATCTGCAGCAACTGTGTGATGCTATCATGACAATATGGAGCAAAATCTCTGAGGAATATTTCCAGCAACTTGTTGAATCTCTGCCATGAAGGATTAAGGTGTACCTAATAAAGTGGCCGGTGAGTGTATATTGCAAAATTACTATAATAGAGATTTGAATATAAAGAATTTATAATTTTAGTTTGATTGGGATAATTCTGTAGGCATGTACATCTGCATAAAATCTAATAAACAAATTAAAAGCGTAGATAAATAGAAGGATTAAGGCAGTTCTGATGGCAAAAAGGGGTCCAACCTGGTACTACTGTAGAAAAGGTGTACCTAATAAAGTGGCCGCTAAGTGCACATATGTGTTTGTGTGTGTGTGAATATAATATAATAGATAAATATAATAATAGTGTAGATATAATGAAAATTATAAATAGTATTGTAAAAAACAGTAAAGACTCTATTTACTTTTAAGATTACTGTTTATCAGCACTTATAAAGTATGATCTTGATCTGTTTCCATAATCTCAAACCCAACTACAACACTAATAACTATTAATAAGCAGCTAATTAGCAGTTTAATGAGCTAAAGTCTTGCCTTGTTAATAGTGTGAGTTGTGATGTAGATTAAAATAAAGTGTGACTAACTGCACAACTCTCTTATTAATGGTAGTGTTGAGTGTGTGTGTGTGTGTGTGTGTGTCTCGTGTTCCTCCTGTTTCTGCTCTAATCTGGACACGTTTAGCCATTTAATCACCTGTAAGTTGCTCTGACAAGACGCAGAGACAAACACACACACACTCACTCACTGACCATCAGCATCTCTCATCCAGGGTAAGAGCTCTCGCCATTTACTTTCTGTGTGTGTGTGTGTGTGGCTGTGGAGTTTAAGTATATCCTATAATAACACATGCAGTTATTCTGTTATATTGTGGAGCTTTACACACTGTAAATATGGCTATGACAGAAAGTTATGTTAGTGCTGTCAAACGATTAATCACATCAAGATAAAAGTTTGTTTTCACATACATGTGTACTGTGCAGATTTATGCATACACTGCAAGAAATGCATTTTTACTTCTATTTTGGGTCCTGTTTCATGTCCTAATATCTAAAAATTCTTAAATCAAGAAGCATTTTCTGGACAAGTAAAAACTAGTGTTGTGTTCAGAAATAATGAGTCAAAATGAAGTAAGTTTCTCCTTAAAACAAGCAAAATAACCTGACAGTTTAATGTCAAAAGGAAAAACAAGATTATTTTTCTTCCCCCATTGTCAGATTATTTTGCTTGTTTTAAAGAAAAACTCTCTTCATTTTGGCTCATCATTTCTGAAAACAACACTATATTTTATGCTTGTCTAGAAAATAATAATAACAATAATAATTTTTATTTATATAGCGCCTTTCCAGAGCTCAAGGACACTTTACAAAAATGCGACAAGAAAAGATAATACAAGCAGATAAATGTCAGCAACAATCGATAGACAAACATAAATGACATCAAATACAACAAACTGGAAATACTAAAACAAGACCTAAGAGACAAATAAACAGAGTGCAGTTGGATCAGATAAAGTGGTCAGTTTGTCAGTTCAGAAGTGAAGCATTCAGAGAATAAGTGAGTTTTAAGTAGAGATTTGAATTCAGAGATGTTATTAGTAGAACGGAGTGAGCGTGGTAAGAGTTCCAGAGTTTGGGTGCAATAACACTAAATGATCTTGATTTAAGAGTTTGTAGATGTTTAGACTAGAAACAAGACAAAATCTCTGAGTAAGAACAGCATCGTTTGCAGTGTATATATATATAAATATACACACATAGTGAACATAAAATACAAAAATATGCCAAAGAAATATATTTACATATTCATACACATGTACTGTATAGATATATAAAGTAGTAATTTATATAATATAGTCATGCAAATATTCAGAAACAGAAATATTCACAGTACCACACATATATTTAGTGAATATGAACTTTTACTTTGGATGTGCATGATTAATGGTTTGCCAGCACTCGTTTATAATTCAATTCAGCTCATCTGTGAGGTGCTTTTCTCAATAATTATCTCCAACTCAGCTTAACTAAACACTATAGGTGGGCACAGATTAATTATTTTAATCTAGATTAATCTCACTGTAATCTTGAAATTATTCTAGATTAAAATGGCTCATTTGAATTCTGGCATTCAGAATATGTGTGCTGCCCAAATAATAAGTCTTTGAGAACGGGTTTCTCAAGCCAGGTGGTGCATTAGACCAGGGGCTCATCTCCTGTTTCTAAAATGCATCACAAACTGCTTGAGGAACTGTTCTACTGTGATAATTGGTGATGAAAATAAATGATGTTCAGTAAGATGTGCTTGTGTTTACTCACTGTTTATTCAGTTACACATGAATGTTGAGCTGTAGGCCTACATAAGCTCCAAACTGCCATTTCTGATGACCTTAATCTGACTAAAGTCATAACTGAACTAAACAGAAATGGAATGAAGACATGTGGAGTATGCAGATATTAGTGGAGTTATTGAAGGAAACACAGCGGTCTTTAGGACCTTTTGCCATATTTTCTGACAAGATCTACACATGGCTGTCAGGGACCGCAAACACACACACACACACACACATCGCGAAATGCGGAAGTTGTTTTTCCTTTCATTTGGCGTGCGTTATTAACCTCCATAACACTCTCACCTGTCCTTACTCATTTATTTGCGTCTAATACACCAGTTTGTCACGGGGGCATGAATGAAATGTTCGTGAGTTAAAGTGAAACTGCCAAACTGCAGTTAGAGTCAGGCATCCTGCTGATCTGATTCAGAAGGGCACTCTTTTGTCAGACGGCTCACCGGTCAGGTATACATCCGCACTAATATATCAAGGTGAAAGTCATCATAGCTTGGGTAAAATAGACCCAGCTCCCAACACAACTTTGAGAATATTAACGGCCATATTTTTTTTGTCGTGCAATAAGAGTCTCGTGTTAACGCAGCACATTAACGCCGATAACAGCCCACCACTAATATATACACACACACTGAAAAATGATTTATTGGATTTAGTTGAAGTTCATTTATTTATAAAGCACATTTAAAATCAGCCACAAGACTGACCATGTGCTGGACGCAAGACTGAGTAAAATAAAGAGACGGATTATAAAAATGTAGAAATAAGCCATGAGAAATGACTGAATACATTTAAAATGTAGCAGTAGAAAGACTACTAAAATAATATTAGATAGCCAAGCTGAACAGGTATGGTTTTAGGAGTGGTTTAATCACAGACAGTGATGGAGCCATTCTAATCTCACAGGGCAAGGTGTTCCATAACCGAGGACTCGCCTCAGAGACAGCTCTGTCCCCTCTGCGTTTCAGTCTGGACTGGGGAACTAAAAGAAGATTTTGATCACTTGATCTGAGAGATCTTACAGGAGTGTAAGAATGGAGCCGCTCTGAGAGATTGGGGGTTGGGGTTCGATTATAAAGGGATTTATAGACCAGTAAAAGCACTTCAAAATCAATTCTGAAATGGACGTGCAGTCAATAGGGAAATTACCAACCTACATGACGTCACACGGGTTCAACTGCGCATAGCGGCTGCAAAAAAGACCTGTTGCAATAGCAAACGTGTGCACTGTAAAAAAAATAAAAAGTTGAGTTAACTTAATTTTAAAGCAACCGGCTGCAAAGAAACTTTGAGTTTAATAAACTTCAGTGGATGAAGTTGTGCCAAATGATTTTTTAAGTTGACCGAAAAGGCTGGTTTAAGTCAAGTATACTTTACAGGATAATTTGGCACAACTTCAAACACTGAAGCTTAATAAACTTAAAATGTCTTTGCAGCCGGTTGCTTTAAAATTTTAAGTTAACTCAACTTTTTGCATAAAAATGTAAAGTCTTCTGAACTGAATATTTTACTTTCATTGAACAAACAGTTCCAAACATGCAGCTGAATCATTTATATGAGTAAATTCAACTCAAAATATGTCCACCTAACTTACAGTTTTAAACTGAGTTAACTATTTGTAGGTTGGATTTTTTACAGTGTGGCGTTGTGCCAAATCAAACAATAGTATCTGGATGCAGCGTTTATGATGCAAGCTGAGACTGCATCCCTCAGCGATGCAATGTCAGACAGCACTCAATGGAGCGAGTGACGTCACTGTGAGCGCATTAAAAAGCATTGGATGCAGCTCAGATTGCACTGCACCAGGTCTGCAGACCCCTCTCAGATCGAAAGTCCAACAATAGAACAACTTAACTTTTAGCGTACACCACACTGCTGTTAATGCCAACTGGGTTTTTTAACCCAATGTTTGGTCAGGGGCGGCACGGTGGCTCAGTGCTGTCACACTGTCACCTCACTGAAGAGGGTCGCTGGTTCGAGTCCCGGCTGGTCCAGTTGGCTTTACTGTGTGGAGTTTGCATGTTCTCCTCGTGTTGGCGTGTACCAACACAAATAGATTCAGTTAACATACATTCATTCATTCATTCATTCATTCATTTTCTTTTCAGCTTAGTCCCTTTATTAATCTGGGGTCGCCACAGCGGAATGAACCGCCAACTTATCCAGCACAGTGGATGCCGTTCTAGCTGCAAAATCCAGTACTGGGAAACACCCATACACACTCATTCACACACACACTCATACACTATGGCCAGTTTAGTTGATCAATTCCCCTATAGCGCATGTGTTTGTACTGAGGGAAACCGGAGCACCCGGAGGAAACCCACACCAACACGAGGAGAACATGCAAACTCCACACAGAAACCCCAACTGACCCAGCCGGGACTTGAACCAGCAACCTGAGTGCTGTGAGGCAAACGGGCTACCCACTGCGCCACCGTGCCGCCCATTAAGTTAACATGATCGTTTTTATTAAAGTGGATTGAACATAAAATAATTAAGTTATGCCCAAATAAACCTCAAGGATTGTGTTGATTTAACCCATTTTAAATAAGCAGTTTAACACAGCAGCAAAGGTCATTTTTTATGAGTGAATGTTGGGTTAATTTCAATTCAATTTAAAATAATGGTTGTGTTGGTTTGTATATAATTGACCCAACATTGGGTTAAAAAAAACAACCCAGCATTTTTAAAGTGTTTTTTGCAGTCAATTACTACTACTGCAATTCTAGTATTAAATTCATGAGTCATTTTTTTATTCAATTTAATTAAAATAAATGGTTGGGTTTATCTATAATAGACCCAACATTGGGTTAAAAACAAGGGAGGCACGGTGTTTCAGTGGTTAGCACTGTCGCCTCACAGCAAGAAGGTCGCTGGTTTGAGCCTCGGCTGGGTCAGTTGGTGTTTCTGTGTGGAGTTTGCATGTTCTCCCCGTGTTGCCGTGGGTTTCCTCCGGGTGCTCCGGTTTCCCCCACAGTCCAAACACATGCGCTATAGGGGAAGAACAAATTTTTATGGATTGAACATAAAAAAATTAAGTTGGCCCAATGAAATCTCAAGAATTGGGTTGTTTCAGCTCATTTTAAATAAGTAGTTTGAACAAGCAAAGAGTGTTGGTAACATCAAGTTTTCATGACACCGACAAAAACAGGTTGTGATGTATTTGTTTATGTCAAGTTGTCATAACAACATCGTAGCATTTAAAGTGACACAACTGACACTTAGGCTGCGTCCGAAACCGCATACTTCCATACTATACAGTACGCTAAAATCAGTATGCGAGCCGAGTAGTATGTCCGAATTCTTAGAATTCGAAAATCAGTATGCGAGAAGTACCCGGATGACTTACTACTTCCGGCGAGATTCTGAAGTGCGCATCCCATGGACGCTGCGCTATCCCATGATGCCCCGCGAGAGAATTCATGAATGGAAGTAAAGCGACACAACTGACGCAGGTAGGTCACGTGACCATGACAAAATGGCGGATGTAGTACGTCCGAATTCCATTCATACTTCTCACATTCATACTGTATAGAACGTACTTTTCTAACGGCCAAGTAGTACACTTAAATTCAAATGCAGTACCTACTGAGTAGTAGGCGGTTTCGAACGCAGCCTTAATGCATACCAACATATCAACATTGGGATGTGAAAATAAAGGATACGCCCACCATAATAATGGATTCCCCTGACGCCCCTTTAAAAAATCCCCAAACTAGTAAATATGTTGATTTGGAGCTGTTTCATTGTAAATAAACAGCTAAATGATCAGTGATATGTTTTATTATTATTATTATTTACAAAAGAATAAATAAATGTTATACATCAGCAGCAAATACATTAGCAAACTTAATAAAATGAATAGCTATTATAATGAAATAAAATCAAGCTATCAAATCTCATTTCTTCACTGTACTGTATAACTTACTCATTCTGATTAAAGAGCAACAAATGAATCTCTTATTTATTTAGATATTTTTAGTTTGATTACATTACATAACAGGCGTCACTTTAAAAATGCACACATCTAAAGTTATAAAGAAAGCATTCAGCTGCTTTCCTAACTTTTTATGCTCATTTAGGATGAAATTAGTTGTGTTAGAAAAAAAAAACACCAAGATTGACATCTTTAGATATTATTATTATTATTATTAATTATGTGTGTATGTCTGTTTAAACACGCAACCAAAACCCAGACTTTCGCTCCGCTTCAAATTACGTGTCCAGCATCTGTTTGGGAAACAGCCTCTGTTGATCAGTATGGAGCGCGTCAGCTGACAGTCACGCACCGCTATATGACTGATTTGAGGATTGCATATGAAGGGGAGACGGCACCTGTAATAAAAGGAAAGGGAATCCCGCCGTTTTTATATTTATTTCAAAGTGTTTTCATGCCTAAACAAAGCGAAAGCACAGAACAGACTCACATTTAAGAGCAAAGGGCGGCCCCTGGCGGTTTGACGGGATGTATTGCGTATAGGGAGGAAAACGGGAGGGTTGACAGGTTTGACTTAATGACAGTTGTTAGCATAACGTCTCATCACCGTGCATGACGTGATTATAAAGGTTTGATGGCAGTCTTCTAAACACCTCTTCAGGTAAAGTGTTCCTGGTGTGTGTTTATGACTGTGGTGTGTGTTATTGAGCTGGTGTTGTCAGTGTTTGAGCACGGTCTGTTATTGGCAGATACACGATGGCACAGAAGCTGGACAGAGCGCCCTCTACAGACAGGTAACAGAACACCTGCGCTCAGGCTTACAGTCATTCACCTGTTATTAAATGACAATCAACAATAAATAAAGGAAGATGAACTGAGGCTCACAGCAGTCCTAACTAGGCTCAGTACAATGAAGAATTGTTTTTATTATTAATATTACTATTATTGATTAATGAATTATCATTGTTTTAGTAGTTTATTTGCTGTCTCCGGCAGTTAATGAGTTTCTTACACATTTGCATTTACTCTTGACAGTGTCAAATCCAGCCAATCAGCTGATGGCTCCGCCCCCAAATCCGCCCTCCGCAAATCACCGCCCGGCGAAGCAAACAAGAAGAAGAAAAGCAAGAAGTCCAACGAGGACGCCATGAACAAGGTGTACACCAACCTGCTGAGCAGCGTCTTCGGTCAGGTACATCACACACACACACACACACACACACACACACACACACACTGTCTCTCCCTCATACACATGCATGCTCACACTCTCACACTCTCTCTCTCACACACACACATGCACACACACTCTCTCACATGCACACACACACACACACACTATCTCTCACACACTTGCACAAACGTCTATCTCTCACACATGCACACACACTATCTCTCACACACATGCACAAACGTCTATCTCTCACACACACTTGCTCACACTCTCTCTCTCACACACACACATGCACACACACTCAAACTCTCTCTCTCTCTAACTCTCTCTCTCTCTCTCACTCACACACACACACACATGCATGCTCTCACTTTCACACACTCACACACACACTCACGGTCAGTCAGTGAGCCAGTGCACATGTGTTACATCATGAATCAGGGCTCAGAGCTCTCCTGTGTCTCTGTAATCCTCATTAAAGCTCGTCAGAGTAAATGAAAGCTGACGCTGAACCCTCATCAGAGCTAATAATACACACGAGAGATGAGGATTAGCGGATAAACGACCCCGACAAACACCAAACATCACTTCACGGGTGTGTGTGAGAGTGTGTGCACAACCCTGTTAGACCATGCGCCGGGGCGCAGAGCGGATTTATCCATCCTTACAATAGCAAAAATGGACATGCCCTTAATGCTTTTGCGCCATGCGCTTTAGACTTTGCGCCTACATCGTTAAAATAGAGCACTATGTGTGTGTGTGTGTGTGTGTGTGTGTGTGTACACCAGTGAACATTACAGTAATGAAGTGGACAGAAAATAAATGCATGAAATAGTGTCTTTGCATCATTAAAAGATAAAAAAACTACTGGCAGTGTGTCTTCCATGATGAAAACATGTTTTTGTATCTTGATTAATAAATCCACAAGCAGAAGAGTGTTGATGGCTGAGTGAGTGAGAATATGAGTGAGGAGCATTAAGAGCGACTCTTGTTTGACCCAGAACACAGAGCGGAAACTTTAATCCTCACTAGAAAACAAGAAATAGAAAGCAAGTCTTGATTCTGGGAAACACTGCAGTAACTCTTCATCATCAGCATCTGGAGCTCAGACTCCCCTTCATATTTCACTCATTCCAGAATTACGGAAACATTTCAAGCATGCATTGTCTTTAAACTGCAATGATAAATAACACGTATATAATTTACAGTAAACGCAATCCATTACTAATGTAAAATAATGCTAAATGATTAAATATAATAGGGAACACTTGATTATGGGACTCTTTGTTGGTTAACTTACTGGTTAACTTTTTAAACCATAACAGAGTTGACGATAACAAAGTTGACGATAACAGAGTTGACGGTAACAAAGTTGACGATAACAGAGTTGACCATAACAAATTTGACGATAACAAATTTGACCATAACAAAGTTGACGATAACAGAGTTGACGATAGCAAATTTGACGATAACAAAGTTGACGATAACAGAGTTGACCATAACAAATTTGACCATAACAAATTTGACCATAACAAAGTTGACGATAACAGAGTTGACGATAGCAAATTTGACTATAACAAAGTTGACGATAACAGAGTTGACGGTAACAAAGTTGACGATAACAGAGTTGACGATAGCAAAGTTGACGATAACAAAGTTGACGATAACAAAGTTGACGATAACAGAGTTGACGATAGCAAAGTTGATGATAACAAAGTTGACGATAACAGAGTTGACGATAGCAAAGTTGACGATAACAAAGTTGATGATAACAAAGTTGACCATAACAGAGTTGACGATAGCAAAGTTGACCATAACAGAGTTGACGATAACAAAGTTGACCATAACAGAGTTGACGATAGCAAAGTTGACCATAACAGAGTTGACGATAACAAAGTTGACCATAACAGAGTTGACGATAGCAAAGTTGACGATAGCAAAGTTGACGATAACAGAGTTGACGATAGCAAAGTTGACGATAACAGAGTTGACGATAACAAAGTTGACGATAACAGAGTTGACGATAGCAAAGTTGACGATAACAGAGTTGACGATAGCAAAGTTGACGATAACAAAGTTGACGATAACAAAGTTGACGATAACAGAGTTGACGATAGCAAAGTTGATGATAACAAAGTTGACGATAACAGAGTTGACGATAGCAAAGTTGACGATACCAAAGTTGACGATAACAAAGTTGACCATAATAGAGTTTACGATAGCAAAGTTGACGATAGCAAAGTTGACGATAACAAAGTTGACGATAACAAAGTTGACAATAACAAAGTTGACCATAACAGAGTTGACGATAGCAAAGTTGACGATAGCAAAGTTGACGATAGCAAAGTTGACGATAACAAAGTTGACGATAACAAAGTTGACGATAACAAAGTTGACGATAACGGTTGACGATAGCAAAGTTGACGATAACAGAGCTGACGATAACAGAGTTGACGATAACAAAGTTGACGATAGCAAAGTTGACAATAACAAAGTTGACGATAGCAGAGCTGGCGATAACATTGTTGACGATAACAGAGTTGATGATAGCAAAGTTGACGATAGCAAAGTTTACGATAACAAAGTTGATGATAACAAAATTGACGATAACATTGTTGAAGATAACAGAGTTAATAATAACTGAGTTGACGATAACAGAGGTTACAACATAGTCCTCAATAACATAGCTGATGAAAAACAGTTGACGAAAAACATAGTTGACATTAACATAATTGACGATAGGATAGGTGACGATAAAAAAGTTGACGAAAACAGAGTTGACAGTTACATAGTTGAAAATAACATAGTTGATGATAACATAGTTGACGATAGCATAGGTGATGATAGCATTCATTCATTCATTTTCTTTTCGGCTTAGTCCCTTTATTAATCCGGGGTCGCCACAGCGGAATGAACCGCCAACTTATCCAGCACATGTTTTACGCAGCAGATGCCCTTCCATCCGCAACCCATGCCTGGGAAACATCCATACACACTCATTCACTACGGACAATTTAGCCAACCCAATTCACCTGTACCGCATGTCTTTGGACTGTGGGGGAAACCGGAGCACCCGGAGGAAACCCACGCGAATGCAGGGAGAACATGCAAACTCCACACAGAAACACCAACTGACCCAGCCGAGGCTCGAACCAGCGACCTTCTTGCTGTGAGGTGACAGCACTACCTACTGCACCACTGCGTCACCTGATGATAGCATGATGATAACAGAGTTATTAATAACAGAGCTGACAGTAACATAGTTGACAATAACATAATTGATGAAAGGCATAGTTGACGATAACAGTTGACAATGACATAGTTGACAATAGCATAGTTGATAATATAATTAACAATAACAGAGTTAACGATAACATAGTTGACAGTAACATAGTTAGTTGATGATAATATAGTTGATGTTAACGGTTCACAAAAAGCATAGTTGATAACATAGTTGACGGTTAACATAGTTGACGATAAATTAGTTGACGATAAAATAGTTGACAATAACATAGTTGATGATAACATAGTTGATGACAACAGTTGATGAAAAGCATAGTTGACGATAACAGTGTCAACATTAACATAGTTTGTAATAATATAGTTCGTGATAACATAGTTGACAATAACATAGTTGATAACATAGTTGACTAAAAGCAGTTGACAATAACAGTTAATGAAAGCATAGTTGATGAAAAACATAGCTGATAATAATATATTTGACAATAAGTTAGTTGACAATAGCATAGTTGTCGGTAACAGAAGTGACAATAACATAGTTGACGATAACATAGTTGACAATAACAGAGATGTCGCTAAGAGTGTGTCATGGTTTCAGCTATTCAATTATTAATCAAGCTTAATCTGGAGGTTTTTAATACCAGGAGATTGTATTACATAATAAAGCTGAGATGTTCACAAGCAGACCTTAAGAACAATCTGACGTGTTTCCAATACTCACAGTCTTCATAGATATACTTTTCCCCAACTTCATGTATTCGCATCTGATTCAAATTTAGCCAGCTCAGGATGTTTCCCTTAACTGAGAGGTCCAGTATATGTTTCATGCATGTATGACAGGTGTTTAGAGTTATGTTACACTTCCCATGTTGTTCTTGGAGGCCCTGCACGTTCACACTGCCATGCAATCGTCTACATACATTTGCCTCTCCATAGTTGTCTGTCTGGAAGTTTACATACATGTTCATGATACATCAGTTTAATAATGTTACTCACTCTCCTGAAAGCCTCTCAGATATGGCTTCATATGTGTGTTTTGCATATACAATCATTCTCCAGCAAGCTTCTCATTGTGTTGACCGTACACATTCCTCTTACACATACCAGCAGTTTTCCCAAAATACTAAATAGTACATCCACAAAGGCCTATTCACTTGATTATATGTGTTTAATGTGCACTTTTTATGAATAAAAATCAATTTCAAAGGTTGACGATAACAGAGTTGACGGTAAAAGAGTTGGCGATAACAGAGTTGACGATAACAGAGTTGACGATAAACAGAGTTGACGATAAATAAGTTGTCGTTAACAGAGTTGACAATAACAGAGTTGACGATAACAGAGTTGACGATAACAGAGTTGACGGTAAATAAGTTGACGATAACAGAGTTGACGATAACAGAGTTGACGATAACAGCGTTGACGGTAACAGAGTTGACGATAACAGAGTTGACGATAACAGAGTTGACGATAAACAGAGTTGACGATAAATAAGTTGTCGTTAACAGAGTTGACAATAACAGAGTTGACGATAACAGAGTTGACGATAACAGAGTTGACGGTAAATAAGTTGACGATAACAGAGTTGACGATAACAGCGTTGACGGTAACAGAGTTGACGGTAACAGAGTTGACGGTAACAGAGTTGGCGATAACAGAGTTGACGATAACAGAGTTGACGATAACAGAGTTGACGATAAACAGAGTTGACGATAAATAAGTTGTCGTTAACAGAGTTGACAATAACAGAGTTGACGATAACAGAGTTGACGATAACAGAGTTGACGGTAAATAAGTTGACGATAACAGAGTTGACGATAACAGAGTTGACGATAACAGCGTTGACGGTAAAAGAGTTGACAATAACAGAGTTGACGGTAACAGAGTTGGCGATAACAGGGTTGACGGTAACAGAGTTGTCGATAACAGAGTTGGCGGAAACGGAGTTGGCGGAAACGGAGTTGGCGGTAACGGAGTTGGCGGTAACGGAGTTGGTGGTAACAGAGTTGGCGGTAACAGAGTTGCCGTTAACAGAGTTGCCGTTAACAGAGTTGCCGTTAACAGAGTTGCCGTTAACAGAGTTGCCGTTAACAGAGTTGTCGATAACAGAGTTGGCGGTAACAGAGTTGACGTTAACAATGTTATCGTTGAGTTGACAATAACAGAGTTGACGATAATAGAGTTGGTGATAACAGAGTTGGTGATAACAGAGTTGGCAATAACAATGTTGACGGTAACAGATTTGATGATAATAAAGTTGGCGATAACAGAGTTGACGGTAACAGAGTTGACGGTAACAGAGTTGGCGATAACAGAGTTGACAGTAACAGAGTTGACGGTAACAGAGTTGGCGATAACAATGTTGACAGTAACAGAGTTGGCGATAACAGAGTTGACGGTAACAATGTTGACGGTAACAGATTTGTCGATAATAAAGTTGCCGGTAACAGATTTGTCGATAATAAAGTTGACGGTAACAGATTTGTCGATAATAAAGTTGACGATAACAGAGTTGACGGTAACAGAGTTGACGATAACAGGTTTGACAATAATAGAGTTGTCGGTAACAGAGTTGACGGTAACAATGTTGGAGATAACAGAGTTGACGTAACAGAATTGGCGATAACAGAGTTGACGGTAACAGAATTGGCGATAACAGAGTTGACAGTAACAGAGTTGGCGATAACAGGGTTGACGGTAACAATGTTGACGGTAACAGATTTGATGATAATAGAGTTGACAATAACAGGGTTGACAGTAACAGAGTTGACGGTAAAAATGTTGACGGTAACAGATGTGACGATAATAAATTGACAGTAACAAAGTTGACGATAACAGAGTTGACGATAACAGAGTTGATGATAACAGAGTTGACAGTAACAGAGTTGACGATAATAGAGTTGATGATAACAGAGTTGATGATAATAGAGTTGATGATAACAGAGTTGATGATAATAGAGTTGATGATAACAGAGTTGATGATAATAGAGTTGATGATAACAGAGTTGACGATAATAGAGTTGATGATAACAGAGTTGATGATAACAGAGTTGACGATAACAGAATTGAGGATAACAGAGTTGATGATAACAGAGTTGACGATAACAGAGTTGATGATAACAGAGTTGAAGATAACAGATTTGACAGTAACAAAGTTGACGATAACAGAGTTGATGATAACAGAGTTGATGATAACAGAGTTGACGATAACAGAATTGAGGATAACAGAGTTGATGATAACAGAGTTGACGATAACAGAGTTGATGATAATAGAGTTGATGATAACAAATTTGACAGTAACAAAGTTGATGATAACAGAGCTGACGATAACAGAGTTGATGATAACAGAGTTGACAGTAACAGAGTTGACGATAACAGAGTTGAAGATAACAGATTTGACAGTAACAAAGTTGACGATAACAGAGTTGAGGATAACAGAGTTGATGATAACAGAGTTGATGATAACAGAGTTGATGATAACAGAGTTGACGATAATAGAGTTGATGATAACAGAGTTGATGATAACAGAGTTGACGATAACAGAATTGAGGATAACAGAGTTGATGATAACAGAGTTGACGATAACAGAGTTGATGATAACAGAGTTGAAGATAACAGATTTGACAGTAACAAAGTTGACGATAACAGAGTTGATGATAACAGAGTTGATGATAACAGAGTTGACGATAACAGAATTGAGGATAACAGAGTTGATGATAACAGAGTTGACGATAACAGAGTTGATGATAATAGAGTTGATGATAACAAATTTGACAGTAACAAAGTTGATGATAACAGAGCTGACGATAACAGAGTTGATGATAACAGAGTTGACAGTAACAGAGTTGACGATAACAGAGTTGAAGATAACAGATTTGACAGTAACAAAGTTGACGATAACAGAGTTGAGGATAACAGAGTTGATGATAACAGAGTTGATGATAACAGAGTTGATGATAACAGAGTTGACGATAACAGAGTTGACGATAACAGAGTTGATGATAACAGAGTTGACAGTAACAGAGTTGACGATAACAGAGTTGAAGATAACAGATTTGACAGTAACAAAGTTGACGATAACAGAGTTGATGATAACAGAGTTGATGATAACAGAGTTGACGATAACAGAGTTGACGATAACAGAGTTGACGATAACAGAGTTGATGATAACAGAGTTGACGATAACAGAGTTGACGATAACAGAGTTGACGATAACAGAGTTGACGATAACAGAGTTGATGATAACAGAGTTGATGATAACAGAGTTGATGATAACAGAGTTGATGATAACAGAGTTGACGATAACAGAGTTGACGATAACAGAGTTGATGATAACAGAGTTGATGATAACAGAGTTGATGATAATAGAGTTGACGGTAACAATGTTGGCGATAACAGAGTTGAGGATAATAAAGTTGATATTAAAATTATTAATCAAATTTTTTTATAACTGAAATTACAAATAAAACAGAAATATTTTTTATGCAAATGTTAGTAAACACAAAAAAGATAAAAATTAGACTTAATTATTTGATGACAATTGAAGCTGAACATATGATCGTGCACTAATATATGCAGTGTGTGTTGTTTTCTGTCAGGAGAGAGAGTTATCTCAGCCGGAGCTGGACGGTGAGTATCACACATGAACATCCCTTATCATAACACACACATTACACAGTACACACATAACACACACACACACATGTCATTCTCAGAGCTGTTGGAGGCGTTCAAAGAGTTTGACTATGATCAGGACGGCTATCTGAACTACAAAGACCTGGCGGAGTGTATGAGGACCATGGGCTACATGCCCACCGAGATGGAGCTGCTGGAGATCATACAGCAGATCAAGATGAGGCGTGAGTTTGTGTGTGTGTGTGTGTGTGTGTGTGTGTGTGTGTGTGTGTGTGTGTGTGTGTGTGTGTGTGTGTGTGTGTGTGTGTGTGTGTGTGTGTGTGTGTTTGTGTGTAGTGAGGGTGTATGTTTGTGTGTGATGAGGCTGTGTGTTTGTGTGTAGTGAGGCTGTGTGTGAAAATATATTGTCATGTTTTGAATCTTGCAGTGTGTGTGCGTGTGTGTGTGTGTGTGTGTGTGTGTGTGTGTGTGTGTGTGTGTGTGTGTGTGTGTGTGTGTGTGTGTGTGTGTGTGTGTGTGCAGTGGGTGGTTTGATGGACTTTGATGATTTCTGTGAGCTGATGGGGCCGAGGATGATGGTGGAGACGGCTGACATGCTCGGACTCAAAGAGCTTAAATGCTCCTTCTGTCAGGTCAGACATTCAGCACACACAGACATATTCACTCAAAAGGCACCTAGGCATAACTCTGTCTGTGTTTAGTTTGACACTGATGGCGATGGGAAGATCTCTGTGGATGAGATGAAGGAGGCTGTGAAGAATCTGCTGGGAGAAAAACTGAAGAAAGGAGAACTGGAGGAGATTCTGAAGGAGCTCGACCTCAATGGAGACGGAACTGTGGACTTTGATGGTGAGCAGATACACACACACACACACACTGTTATACACATTATGTTCTGGATATGTTCAGGTTAAGTTCTGATTTTGTTTAGGATAAGTTCCCGTTTTGTTCAGGAAATGTTTGTGTTAAGTTCTGGTTATGTTCTGGTTTTATTCATGTTAATTTTATGTTATGTTCTTGTTATGTTCAGGTTAAGTTCTGGTTATGTTCAGCTTATGTTTGTGTTAAGTTCTACTTATGTTCTGGTTATGTTCAGGTTAGGTTCTGGTTATGTTCCGGTTAAGTTCCAGATTTGTTCAGGCTATGTTCTGATTTTGTTCAGGATAAGTTCCAGTTTTGTTCAGGTTATGTTTATGTTAAGTTCTGGTCATGTTTTGGTTTTGTTCCTGTTCATTTTGTGTTATGTTCTGGTTATGTTCAGGTTAAGTTCTGGTTATGTTCAGGTTATGTTTGTGTTAAGTTCTAGTTTTGTTCTGGTTATGTTCATGTTAGGTTCTGGTTATGTTCCGATTAAGTTCCAGATTTGTTCAGGCTATGTTGTGATTTTGTTCAGGATAAGTTCCGGTTTTGTTCAGACTATGTTTGTGTTAAGTTCTGGTTATGTTCTGGTTATGTTTGTGTTAAGTTCTGGTTATGTTCTGGGTTTGTTTATGTTAATTTCATGTTATGTTCTGGTTATGTTCAGGTTATGTTTGTGTTATGTTCTGTTTAGGTTCTGGTTTTGTTCATGTTAATTTCATGTTATGATCTGGTTATGTTCAGGTTATGTTTGTGTTAAGTTCTGGTTATGTTCTGGTTTTGTTCATGTTAATTTCCTGTCATGTTCTGGTTATGTTCAGAATAAGTTCCGGTTATGTTCCGGCTGTGTTTTGATTTTGTTCAGGATAAGTTCCAGTTTTGATCAGATGGTTATGTTCTGTTTTTGTTTAGGCTATTTTCTGGTTATGTTAAGTAAAAGTTAAGTCTGTATTCCACAAAGCAAGGTTAACTTACCATCTGCTTAGCCCTCAACTTTGGGTTGATTAACCCTCACCCTACTTACTCTAGGTATGCTGATTCCAGATCCGCTCCTGTGTTTAGTCAGCTCACGCGTATGTTAACTGTTAAATGGCGAGTTAAAGTCTTAAAATTCATTGCTCCCTATTGGTAATCGTACATTATATTCAAAATATATATATAATTTTTTTATTTTTTTATTATTGTGAACAAGAATTATAATGTTTGTTAAATGCTAATTCTATTTTAAATCAACAATTAAATTAAATAAAAAACCACTCCCACGTGCTCAGAGGTAAACTAAACCTGAACAGAACCTGCTTTGGAGGTTACATACTCCGGATCACATACTAAAATCACATACACACATGCTCAAGTTAAGTTCAGAGAACAAGTTGCTATGGTAACTTGCACTTATATATACCTCCGATTTTGAAACTGAAAGCTGAGGTTATCTACTTACATAACATTAAACATATTTGAGTATGTCACATGACTAGCTCTTTGGAATACCCACTGGTAATGTTCAGGATATGTTCAAGTTATATTCATAATATGTTCGGGTTGTGTTAGGGATACATTCTGATTATGTTTAATATATGTTCTGGTTATGTTCAGTTTATGTTCTGGTTATGTTCAGGTTATTTTCAGTATACAGTCTAGTTATGTTCAGGATATGTTCAGGTTATTTTTAGTATATGGTCTGGTTATGTTTAGTATGCATTCTGGTTATGCTCAGGATATGTTTAGGTTATTTTTAGTATATGGTCTGGTTATGTTCAGGATACATTCTGGTTATGTTCAGGTTATTGTCAGTATATGGTCTGGTTATGTTTAGGATGCATTCTGGTTATGTTCAGTATATGTTCAGGTTATTTTCAGTACATGGTCTGATTATGTTCAGGATACATTCTGGTTATGTTCAGGATATGTTCCGGTTATTGTCAGTATATGGTCTGGCTATGTTTAGGATGCATTCTGGTTATGTTCAGGATATGTTCAGGTTATTTACAGTATATGGTCTGGTTATGTTTAGGATGCATTCTGGTTATGTTCAGGTTATTTACAGTATATGTTGTGGTTATGTTCAGAATATGTTCTGGCTATGTTCAGGATATTTTAATGATATGTTCTGGTTGTGTTCAGGATATGTTCAGGTTATTTTTAGTATATGGTCTGGTTATGTTTACTATGCATTCTGGTTATGTTCAGGATATGTTCAGGTTATTTTTAGTATATGGTCTGGTTATGTTCAGGATACATTCTGGTTATGTTCAGGTTATTGTCAGTATATGGTCTGGTTATGTTTAGGATGCATTATGGTTATGTTCAGGATCTGTTCGTTATTTTTCAGTGGGTTATTTTCAGTCTGGTTATGTTTAGAATGCATTCTGGTTATGTTCAGTAAATGTTCAGGTTATTTTCAGTACATGGTCTGGTTATGTTCAGAATATGTTCAGGTTATTGTCAGTATATGGTCTGGCTATGTTTAGGATGCATTCTGGTTATGTTCAGGATATGTTCAGGTTATTTTCAGTATATGTTGTGGTTATGTTCAGAATATCTTCAGGTTATTTTAGTATATGGTGTGGTTATGTTTAATATATGTTTAGGTTATGTTAAGGATATGTTCTGGTCAATTTTAGGATATGTTTAGGATATGTAAGGATATTTTGTTTATGTTTATGATATGTTCAGGATATGTTCAGGTTAAGTATTTGTTTGGAATTTTTTCAGGATATGTACTAGTTTAGAGATCACAAACTAATCAACTTTGCGCAAAGTAACTATAAAGACTTATGAGTTTGTTCAGCCAGTGTTGTGGTACAGGCCCTACAGGACTGAGTTTGGACAGCGCTGGACTAGATCATTTTGAAGGATTTTTTATTTTATTTTCATGTATTTTAGTACAGCAAGTAAACCTGCCTGCAATGTTAATGTGTTGTTTCTCTCTGTGTTCCTCAGAGTTTGTGATGATGCTCTCGGTTCACTAACGGCTTCATCCTGATCCTCATTTCACATCTGATGGGGTTTCTTCATCCTGCAGCAAAGACACGCTACACGCTACACACACACACACACACACACACACACACACACACACACACACACACACACACACACACTACAGTCAGATTAATTTTCATCCAGATGTAAGGGAGCATTGTGCACTTTAGATGACTGTATACTGAATGCACTGTAAATGTTTAAAGTTATTTTCATGCGTGTAGACATTTGAACGAGTGTCGAAATCTTCACCTGTAATGTGTACAAATGTATTTTTTTAGTTTTGATAATAAACAATAAAAGTCTGAGAGGTGTGTATTAATATAAGCTCTATGAAGGAAGCAGTAGACTGAGCTGAACATCAGATGATCAGATGTGCATGTGGAGCTTTACAGGGTTGTTATTGTCTTACAGCAGGTTTACAGTCATTAAAGAAGAGAGAGAGAGTGCAATGGAGAACTCATATAGAGCAAACACTAATCCAGCTTACACAGGAAACCATTAACCCTGACCTTAACCGGAGTACAGTAGACTGGTGTACAGTAGAGTTATGTACAGTAGACTGATTTGCAGTAGATTTTTCAGTGCTCGGCATAATTGAGTACAGCCCATTTTGAAAATGAATATGTTTCCCCATTTCTCAGTGAATATAGGCGATGTATTTTGGTGCATTTAAACAAAACAGATTTATTAAACAGATATATTTACGAATATAATGTTTTAGTCACCAAACATATTTGGAAATTGAAAGATAATGCAATTAAATTCAAGCTAAATATTGCAAAAAAAGCATTACAACCTACACAATTTCAACTACATTTTCCCTTTTTTTTTTTTTTTTTTGCTTCTCTTGATTTTTCCTCTATTTTAAATTTGTATTTAATATTTTTCTCTAACATATAAATTTGGCTGAACTAGTGTTTGGAGCGTTATCATAAGTTATTTAGTTAGATAAGCTCCAGATTTGGCTTCAGTACTGATTAATCTAATGTATATGCACTAATATAATATTGTGGAGCTTCCTATTTAACATGAATTTAAAAGAGAGATCTGTGAGGGGTGTACTTATTTATGCTGAGCACTGTATATACAATAGACTGGTTTACAACAGATTATGTACAGTAGGTAGATATACAGTAGACTGGTGTACAGTAGAACTATATACAGTAGACTGGAGTACAGTAGAACTATATACAGTAGACTGGTGTACAGTAGATTGATGTATAGTAGACATGTATATTAGTCTGGTTTACAGTAGACTGATGTACAGTAAACAGAGTTTCTGCGCCCTCTGCTGGTCAGTCTTAGCAATGTGGAGTATTTCAGTCTGAATAGAACGTTTTAAATAATGTACACTGGTATTTTCTTCTGTGATCTGCTCATTTAATCAAGTATTTGACTAAACTTCAGATTTTATTATGTATTAATCTGTGAATTGGCAGACAGAAGCCCTAGTGTGGAACAGATGAGCAGTGTTTGTGCAGTTATTAGGCAAGGCATGTTTATTTCTATAGCACATTTCATACACAGTGACAATTCAAAGTGCTTTACATAAACAGAAGTAAAAGAGACAAGTATAAGAAAGTAAAAACATATTAATATTGAAAGGATAGTTCACACAAAAAGGAGAATTCGGTCATTATTCACGTTCCAAACCTGTTTGAGTTTCTTCATTCACAACATAAGATATGAAGAAAGCCAGAAACATGTAACTATTAACGCCGTATGTGTTTTCCTACTATGGAAGTCAATGGTTACAGGTTTTAAGCTTTCTTATCCTTTTTGTGTGTTCAACAGAATAAAAAACTCAGAGGTTTGAAAACACTTGAGGGAGAGTAAATAGTGATGTGTGTGTGTGTGTGTGTGTGTGTGTGTGTGTGTGTGTGTGTGTGTGTGTGTGTGTGTGTGTGTGTGTGTGTGTGTGTGTGTGTGTGTGTGTGTGTGTGTGTGTGTCTGTGTGTGTCTGTGTGTGTGTGTGTGTGTGCGTGTGTGTGTGTTTCATGCCAGGAAGAACATTTACAAAGTAGACATAATATGAACAAAGAGGGTTACGTAACTTAAATAAATCACAGGAAATTATACAAGTTTAGGAGATTTGCACCAAAACGAGTTTTACACGCAGCATAATTACTTTTAAAGAGTTCACATCTAAATGAATATATTCTCTGACAATAAAAAGTGAGAGGGAGTCATTGAAAATGTACATTTATGAATGTTAAATTCAGCAAGAAAAAAAACAAGAGTAATAAATGTAAAATGAGAGGGTCTAGGTTTAAAAAATACAGTAAATCATCAGATTATTTGTTTATAAAATTGGAAAAGTCAACCTAAAACAATGTTCATTCATTCATTTTCCTTCAGCTTAGTCTCTTTATTCATCAAGGGTCACCACAGTGGAATGAACCGCCAACTATTCCAGCATATGTTTTACACAGCAGTTGCCTATCCAGCTGCAACCCAGTCCTGGGAAACACCCGTACACACTCATTCTCTCTCTCTCACACACACACACACACACACACACACTCATACACTATGGCCAATTTAGTTGATCAATTCCCCTATAGCAGGGGTGTCCAAACTTTTTGGGCCGAGGGCCAGATACAAAAAAAAAACGTCCCGGGCCAAATTTTACATGCATCACACAGACACGTATATATTTACACACACACACACGCACACGCACACACACACACATATATATGTATATATATATATATATATATATATATATATATATATATATATATATATATATATATATATATTAGATGTGCTGACAAGTCTTCAATTCGTCGTCCAACTGTGTTTCTAGAAAGACTTATGTTTTTGAAATCTTGAATCTTCTCTGGGCAAATTATATTTGCAAAACTCATCAGACACTCCTTTATAAATTCTCCTTCGGTGAAGGGTGCAGAAGTGAGACTTTTCTTCCTTTCTTTTGTCCATTATTTCTGTTTATTAAATTGTCATGCATATAAAACAATAGTGCAAAATAAATTTTTCTTACTGCAATGCTTCATTTTTGTTTGATGCAAACCATAAATTTATTTTTCATAATGTAACAGCAGGACCTTTTATAGCAGATAACACTCAAGCACATTCAAGGCAGAATGGTAATGAGAAATGTTATTCTTTGTTAGTATTATTGTCATCTTCGTCATCATAAATATTTTATAATTATTAGACATTCATTTTGGAATTATTGCACAAATATCAATAAGTCATCACAGCATTAGTTACTTGTTTCTGGTTTTTGTTAGTCCTAATTGATGTTGTTTTCAAATACAATAAATCCGTTAATATACAATTTGCAGTGGTGCTCATTCATTTTTGGTGGGTGCTCCTAATTTCTTTCTGGTTCTCCAACATTTTCTTAAGTTGGGAGCACTGGTGCTACCAGGTAAACAAGTTTATTTCAAGCTCTGCATTAGACAAATAATGTTTTTAATCTATTTATTAATTGTTCTGTCATTTATTTACAGTGTAAAATTATTTGTTTAAATGTCAAAAAAATTCACTTATTTTTAAGCACAAAGAAATGGACTATTGTTTGTTTCTAATATTATTATGTGCTGTGTTAATTGGTTACTGAGCAGCAATAAATAACACTGTAAAAATTAGGGAGTTTTCATCTTATTTTCTAAACTAGTGGGGTTTGAAATTAATGAATGCATAATAATCGTGATAACCCTGAAACCGTGATTATTTCTCAGACTATCATCGTACAACCAAATTCTTTAATCGTTGCATCCCTACTTTTAATATTATATTGCTTCATTACTGCAACTGATTCCTGGCAAATTAAACAGACACATTTCCCGCTGACCTCTGTGAAGAAATATTCTTTGCCCCAACGTGACTGAAATTTCCTGCACTCACTGTTGATTTTCCTTTTTCTTGGTTGTGCCATGGCTCGCCAAAACGTGCTTATCAATAATGTTTCCTTCAGTTTTGGTCGGTTGGTTTTACGTCATAACAGGAAAGGCTGCCTAATTGAAGGCATGTGATAGCGACACCCGGTGGTTATTTATTGAATTACGTTCATTTTTGTATAGCGGGCCAGATTAAATTAATGTTTATTAAAAGCCTCGCGGGCCGCCACAAAACTGATTGCGGGCCGCAGATGGCCCGCGGGCTGTACTTTGGACATCTCTGCCCTATAGCACATGTGTTTGGACTGTGGGGGAAACCGGAGCACCCAGAGGAAACCCACGCCAACACGGGGAGAACATGCAAACTCCACACAGAACCAGCTAAGGCTCGAACCAGCGACCTTCTTACTGTGAGGCCACATTGCTAACCACTGAGACACCATGTTACCACAATTGAAGTCCACTCCCAAAATTAAATGACTTAATGTTTGTTCAGACAGTACAAAATGAGCATTTGTGGGAAATACTGTAATTAATTTGAACTACTTTGATATCAGGCCTGTGGCCAGCCTGGTAAAATGGCTGGTTCTTTTTGGACCTTTTTGCAGTTATTTGCCTCATTTTTTATTTATTTATGAGATTTAAATACTGAATTTAGGTGTCATTTTAAGCACTATTTTAGCTTGTCAGATGGTCATCATAACCACACTTCTTGATGTACTAAAAATGTTTCTTTTAAGGGCTCTGTAAAGGGCCGTCTCGTCCCTGTATGAACAGAGTAGGAGTCTGGTTCGCATTGCCAGCGATAAGTCAGACTTGTTTCCAGTGCATGTTGGGCTCCAGCAGGGCTGCCCTTTGTCACCGGTTCTGTTCATAATATTAATGTAATTTCAAAATGCAGCCTTGGGCTGGAGGGGGTCCGGTTCAGGGACCACAGGATTTCATCTCTGTTATTTGCAGACGATGTTGTTCTGTTGGCTTCATTGAACATGGACCTTCAGCATGCACTGGGGCGGTTTGCTGCCGAATGTGACACGGCTGGGATGAGAATCAGCACCTCCAAGTCCGAGGCCATGAAAAAGGTGGTTTGCCATCTCCAGGTTGGAGGAAAGTCCTTACCCCAGGTGGAGGAGTTCAAGTATCTCTGGGTTTTGTTTACGAGTGAGGGAAGGATGCGTGAGATTGACAGGCGGATTGAAGCGATGTATCGGTTTGTTGTGGTAAAGAAGAAGCTGAGCTGAAAGGCAAAGCTCTCGATTCACTGGTCAATCTCTGTTCCTACTCTCACCTATAGTCATGAGCTTTGAGTCATGACCGAAAGGACAAGATCGAGAGAAGTCACATTGAGAGACATTGAGAGAAGTCAGCTGAGGTGGCTCGGGCATCTGTTTCGGATGCCTCCTGGATGCCTACCTAGGGAGGTGTTCCAGGCATGTCCCACCGGGAGGAGGCCTCAGGAAAGACCCAGGATACGCTGGAGGGACTACGTCTCTCGGCTGGCCTGGGAACGCCTCGGGATCCCCCCGGAGGAGCTGGAGAAAGTGTCTGGGGAGAGGGAAGTCTGGGGTTGACCTCAGATAAGTGGATGAAAATGAGATGACTTGACAAAAATGTTTCCTAAATATCTAAAATAAAGAAATATGACAAATAGATTTATTTTTTAATATACAAATTTATTACATCATATATCATTAGGGAAAAAGTTTAAAATTAAAAACTGTAGCCTATTACAATTTATTAGGCAAATTACAAACTGGCCAGCACATTCACCTCTCCTCAGTCAGAAATTGGCCATTTGAATATTCATTCATTCATTTTCTTTTCAGCTTAGTCCCTTTATTAATCTGGGGTCACCACATTTGAATGAACCGCCAACTTATCCAGCACATGTTTTACGCAGCGGATGCCCTTCCAGCCGCAACCCATCACTGGGAAAATAGTAATAATAATAATAATCATTCATTCATTCATTTTCTTTTCAGCTTAGTCCCTTTATTAATCTGGGGTCGCCACAGCGGAATGAACCACCAACTTATCCAGCCCATTTTTACGTAGCGGATGCCCTTCCAGCCGCAACCCATCTCTGGGAAAATAATAATAATAATAATAATAATAATCATCATCATCATCATCATAATAATAATAATAATAATAGTAATAA
>LR812525.1:260715-303419 GCA_903798195.1 Danio kyathit | reverse complement strand
TTCGGACGCAGCCATTGTGAATATCTGATAATAAACGGGTTGGTTAGTGCTAGTTTTGGCTAGTAGTCATAATCACCTTTGTGAACTCACTGATTTAGAGTCAGTAATGCTGCTTGTTTGGCTACTTGTTCATTGTGTATATCTGATGATAAACATGTATTACTGTTGGTTTGATTAGTGCTAGCTAACTAGTAACCAAAGTCACTTTGGTGAACTGATTTAGAGAAAGTAAAGCTACTCCATTACAATATTTGTGTTGCTGCCACTGATTCAATGTGAATGTCTAATAATAAGCATGTTTAGTGGTAGGTTGGTTGGTTAGTTCTAGTTAACTCTAGGCATGGGCCGGTATAAGATTTTGACAGTATGATAACCTTGGATAAAAATATCACGGTATAGTGATCACTGCTCTAAAATATTTTCTTTTTAAATGTCTAGGTAAAAAACTAAAAGTTTTTTCCCCTTTGAACACAATATATTTTATTTTGAGAGACATTTAATATATTTTGGAGCAGTAAACATGTCAGGCTGAATAAATAAAATTTGTTTCAAAAACACAGATTTCTTTACGATTTAAAACAGCATGTTTGGATATCCTTTCTGTTGGAGATGCTGTTTTCCTAAAAACAAAAAAATGTAACTAAAAAGTCTTAAACATACCTTAGAACGGTTTTTACAGAAAATTTTGGTGGTTTATAAAACCTTGACTTTTCCATACTGCGGTATATGACTTGACAACGGTTATTGTCCCCATGCTAGTTAACTAGTCAGTCCAAAGTCGCCTTTGTGATTATGTAGCCAGTAAGTAATGCTGCTCAAACTGTTGTTTATTGGCCACTTGTTGATTGTGAATATCTGATAATAAACATGTTTAGGGGAATGAGGTAAAGTTGATTTTATATTTGCACATTCAGGGCGTTCTCACACTATGCTATCTGAACCGTGCCCAGGCCCGTTTCCCGGATTGTTTGAGAAGTGTGAGTGCTCTGAATCGGGCTCAGGCACGGTACACTTGGCCGGCCCTGGCCCGGTTGGAAGAGGTGGGCCAGAGCGCGTCACTGGGCTCAGGCGCGGTACGCTTACAGTGTGAGTGCAAGCGTGCTCGAGCCCGAAACTGAAAGCGAGACGTGACTTTTAAGGGACTGTTTCATATGGATTAATTAATCATTCGTACTGTTCAATGAACGCAAACTGTCGTAGATTAATAAAGACGCAAACCCCTCACTGCACGTCAGCTGCGCCTTCAGCAAACCTCCTAATTCCTGCAGCACGAGGACTTTATGATTGTTTTATGAGCGTCAAAGTGGCTGATTGTTTCAGTGAAATATTAGACTGCGTGTCACCGCATATCAAACAACTTAAACCATATAACTAAAGAAATCTCCACTGTGCTGAGCGAGAGGGCTTACTGAACAGCACGTCATCGATGACGGAAGCGCGCCCAGGGCCGAATGTAATGTGAGTCCGGGCCGTCGGGGGACAAGCGTGCTTTGGCCCCGATTCAAAGCAACTGTACATAGTTGTGATATGGCCTCATTCATTTTAATGATCCCTATATTGTTTACCATGCTAACTTTGAATATTGTGTCTAAAATCACATTTAAGTATGACCCAAACAACATTAGCTCTATTTAATTGACTGAACAATGTTGTAGTTTGATTAGGCATGGGCTGGTATATGTTTCTGATGGTATGATAACCTTCAATAAAAATACCACGGTATCACAGTATTGTGATCACTGCTCTAAAATAAAATATTTTTAAAGTCTGGGTGAAAACCAAAAAAAAAAAATAAAAAATCTTTGTTCCCCATTGAACCCAATATATTTCATTTTAAGAAACATTTATAATAGTTTGGAGCAGTAAACATGTCAGGCTAAATAATGAAAAAGAATCATTGACTTCTGCTGTCTTCATTAGTTTCACAAACACCGATTTATTTACAACAAAAATATATATATATTTAAAAAAGACCTTACATATACCTAGGGAATAGTTTAACAGAACATTTTAGCGGTATTAAAACCTTGACTTTTCGAAAGCGCTGTAAACCTTGAAACCGTTTATTGTCCCATGCCTAAGTTTGATAGTCATTGATAATATGATTTCCCTATTTAGAGTTTGCCAATAGTACTTTCCTGATATTATATTATTAAGGACTATATGCGAATGTAAAACCAACTTTACCCCACTGTTAGTAAAAAATGATCATTGTCGCTACAGTGCTATATTTGTTATCTGTATGGCAGAGAGGTGAGATAAATAGTTTTTTCTTTAATGTGTCTAGCATTTTTGTGTTAGGTGAATAGTTAGGGGCATCACAGTAGCGTAGTGGGTTGCACGATCCCCTCACAGCAAGAAGGTCACTAGTTCAAGCCTCGGCTGGGTCAGTTGGTGTTTCTGTGTGGAGTTTGCATGTTCTCCCTATGTTGGCGTGGGTTTCCTCCAGGTGCTCTGGTTTCCCTCACAGTCCAAACACATGTGATTTAGGGGAATTGAATAAGCTAAATTGTCCATAGTGTATGAGCGTGTGTGTGAGAATGAGTGTGTATGGGTGTTTCCCAGTACTAGCTTGCAGCTGGAAGGGCATCTGCTGCGTAAAACATGTGCTGGAATAGTTGGCGGTTCATTCAAATGTGGCAGCGACTCCTGATGAATAAAGGGACTAAGCCGAAAAGAAAATGAATGAATGAAAAGTTAGTTTATTTGCTTTTCTGCTATTGGCTGGAGTGGCCAAACAATAGCCAATCAGAGTCAGAATATCTGCTATACAGCGGTCTTTAACACTAAAGCCTCAAATATTTATTCATTCACTTTCCTTCTGCTTAGTCCCTTTATTAATCAGGGGTCGCCACAGCGGAATGAACCCCCAACTATTCCAGCATGTGTTTTACACAGCGGATGCCCTTTCAGCTGCAACACAGTACTGGGAAACACCCATACACACTCACCTCAATTATTCAATAACAGTCAAAAAAAAAAGTTTGTTTGTTGAACTTTTACACAAATGTTTGCAGAAAAAAGCTAATCTTTTAAACCTGTCAGGAAGATCATTACTGAGGAACAGAGAAAGTAAAGGTTCTGGAAATAGACCTTCCTCAAACGAATAATCAGATTTAAGGCTCTAAGTCAGGGGTGCCCAAACTCGGTCCTGGAGGGCCGGTGTCCTGCATAGTTAATCTCCATTTTCCTTCAACACATCTGCCTGGAAGTTTCTAGTATACCCAGAAAGAGCTTAATTAACTAGTTCAGGTGTGTTTAATTGGTGTTGGAACTCAAATATGCAGGAAACCGGCCCTGCAGGACTGAGTTTGGGCACCCCTGCTCTAAGTGTTTATCTTGAAATACGACTAATTTCCATGATATTCTCATGTTGACTTTGTAGAAGTAGAGATTTGACAGCAAAAGGCTCCTGAAGCACAGGCTGACATTGGGCCTTTGTGCAGTTATATTAAATAGTATGTGAACATTCAGAGATTGTGGTTTCTGTGTGACACTTTTAGCAGCATTGTGTTTATATTCATCAGTCAACAAAGGAATAATTGACAATGGACTGATTCATATTGTTAGAAAATAAAGCAAACCTGAGGTGGTGATGCAGAGATGTATATTATTCTCTAAGGCCAAATCCCAATTTAATTTTTGTACCCCTGCCCCTTGGCCCTTGAAACAGAGTGTGAAGGGAAAGGGCTTCAAAATTTATCCATAAGAATTGGGCCAGCACTACAGCACCTGCACACGTCATCATATGTCATCACGATCTCTTGCTTCATATGAGATCAGACGATGGCGACTGCTGTAGTTATTCCAGTTGTGTTATTTTGTTGGTGTTTATCTTCAGGACATCACTGAAGGCATATATCATGTTATCATGATGATCTAATGTGGCAATAAGATCATAACTGTACTGTGTGTATTTACACCCTAGCCATATTCATCTATATAACACCCAAAAAAAGAACATTAGCATTATAGCAGACACTGAAACAGCTCATTCTCAGCCACTAGACTTTTCTGACATGGTATTCGAGTGCTCTCCTCCTCTGGTCCCCAGCACCGCTGCTGAATCCACTGCTGAGGTGTTCTATGTTTGAGAGTGTGTTAGTCAGGTGTGTGTCCTCCTCAAGCGTCTCCTGTGTGTCCTCCACTTCTCCTCCTTCTCCTTTTGTTGTGTCCTGATGTGATTTCTGACTGTTGTAGCTGTGAAATAACTCTAATCATTCAGCGGAGTGATATGGAGCCACTCTAAACATGCCGGAACTACTTTTTCTATGCCTTTATCTGACGATAACCAAACACCTTAGAATGCTCAGCAGAATCCAGCGTTCAGCAGCGTATAGATTCAGGATTCATTTTCTTCTTCATCTGATTTTAATTTGCATCATGGTTTCTTTTATGGTCATTTCATGCTTGTTTAATCACAGACTGAAGTTAAATGTGCTGCGATTGCATCATCATCACAGACTGTTTACATCCAGAGATCTCGACTAGCAGACGGGTTAGTCATAAAACTCCTCCAGGTTTAACTGGGTCAATATGTGCTCGCCGTCTTCCGGTCTTTCTGGATTTTCTTCTTTTTTCCTTTCTTTTTTCTTTATCAGCGTTACACGGCGTAAGAAAGAAAGAGCAACAGCAGGGAGGGCTGGAGATTTAAAGACGCTTGCTTTCTATAAAACACGTCAATAAAAACACAGAGAATTGAATTGAATTATTAATTAATTAATTACATTTATTTATTTATTACTAATTAATTAGCTTTATACTCAGTTTGAGCACAGAAATAAACACACCACTCGATTAGTGATTGAGAAGCAACAAGTCTGTATTATTGGCCACAGCCATATCACCCTGCAGCCCAAGACCGGTTACTCACTGAAGCTAAGCAGGGCTGAGCCTGGTCAGTACCTGGATGGGAGACCACATGGGAAAACTAGGTTGCTGTTGGAAGTGATGTTAGAGAGGCCAGCAGGGGGCGCTCAACCTGTGGTCTGTGTGAGTCCTAATGCCCCAGTAAAATTGAAGGGGGCGCTCAACCTGTGGTCTGTGTGAGTCCTAATGCCCCAGTAAAATTGAAGGGGACACTACACTGTCAGTGGGCACCATCTTTCGGATGAGACGTTAAACCGAGGTCCTGACTCTCTGTGGTCATTAAAAACCCCATGGCACTTTTCATAAAGAGTAAGTGTGTAACCCCGGTGTCCTGGCCAAAGTCCCTCAATCGGCCCTTACCCATCATGGCCTCCTAATCATCCCCATCCACCGAATTGGCTCTATCAGTGTCTCCGTATCACCAATAGCTGGTGTGTGGTGAGTGCACTGGTGCTGTTGTCCTGTGGCTGCCGTCACATCATCCAAGTGGATGCTGCACACTGGTGGTGGTGTGGAGAGACCCCCCTCATGATTGTAAAGCTCTTTGGGTGTATGGCCATACACAATAAATGCACTATTACATTGTATAAGCACTATACAAATAAAGATGAATTGAATTGAATATATAAATACACATTACATTACATTACATTACATTACATTATTATCAGATTTTGCTTTGATTACATATACAACATTTTATTATTATGGTAGTCTAATGCCACGCTCTCATAATATTTTAAGTCCTTATTAATGTTATTTACTTAAATTTTTTGTGCACTTTCAATTTAATCACGATTAATTTTTGCCCAGCACTATTATATTCATTCATCCGTTCAGTTTCCTTTGGCTGGGTCCCTTTATTCATCTGAGGTTGCCACAGTGGAATGAACCGCCAATTATTCCAGCATATGTTTTTCACAAAAGATGCCCTTCCAGCTGCAACCCAGTACTGGGAAACACCCATACACACTCCACACAGAAACGCCAACTGACCCAGCCTGGACTTGAACCAGCGACTTACTTGCTGTGAGGCCACAGTGCTAACCACTGAGCCACCGTGCCGCCCACTATTATATTATATATTTTTATTATTTGAATTTATTTTTTAACTTATATATCATGATGATGCACCTAAACTCAAAGTAATATTTTTATGTTTAGAGTTATTCAACAGGAGTGTTGATTATTGATCACTGTATTGTACTTGATGAATGTATTGTAACGTGTGTCTGTAGTTTGGCAGATTCACCTCAGTTTGTGGGTGAAGTGTGAGTTATTTTCAGATTCGTTTCAGAGTGTCAGGCTTGTGAGTGACTAATCCTGTTCTGCAGCTTTAAGGTTGTTTATTTAGTTGTTTTTTTTTATTGCTGAAGTTACTGAAGATCTCCAACATTACCAGCAACTTGACTGAACTCAGATGTGGATAAAATCCCTATTAAAGAGGCAGTTGACCCAAAAATAGAAATACACACTGTTTAGTAGAGCTGCACAATTCTGGCTAAAATGAGAATCGCAATTCTGTTGCTTAAAATAAAGATCACGATTTTCTCACGATTCTACAGGTGTAAATCAAAGGTTAATGCACAGTAAAGTGATGACATCAGAACACAACCATTAATAAATCTGAAGTTCAATTATTATGTTTGAGACATATGCTTGCAACCTGTCACTGACAACATTATTAGACCATTTTTTCACTGGTAAAATCAGACATTTGTCATTATATTCCCTCTTGCATTATATTCAACTTTATACAACTGACACTGTTAAACATTTATTCTCATGCACAAGACTGTTCGCTATGAAAGGAAAACATATTAAATGCTTGTCGTAATCATAACTCTAAATGCGATATGATCATTTAAATGATGTGCGCGTGCTTTAGGTTTCATTTTCACTGCTAAACGCGGTTCATACGTCCGCGTGGCTCCCAAACGATCACTCTGTACAGGCCCGTAGCCAGCCTGGTCAAAGAGGTGGTTCTTTTTTCTCAAAAAGTGGACCTTTTTGGGGTTACACGCCTCATTTTATACTTAATTATGAGATTTTAAGCACTATTTTATCTGGATTACCTTGTCAGATGGTCATCATAACCACACTTTTTGATGTACCAAAGAAATGTTCTAAAGATTTAAAATAAAGAAATATTTATTTTTAAAATACAATTTATTACATCATATATCATTAAAAAAATTAACCCATTTTAAATTAAAAAAAAAAACCTATTGTCAATTATTAGGCAAATTATAAATAACAAACTGGCCAGCACAATCAACTTTACTCAGTCAGAATTTCACCATTTGAAATAAAATTAATTCATTAATTACATTGAAAAATTCATGGAAAACAACAATATAGCCAAAATAGTATTTAAATTCATTTTAATATGATCCGCTTTTGGTGCTTCACATCTTTTTATTGGTTATTTTTTAGTTTCATGAATAAGGTCCAAGATCTAGTAAAAAATTTACTTGTAAACTGTTTTTTCTATTTTAAAAACAATATAGTAGTAAAATATAACGTCACTTGCATTAGATTGTGTGTTTTCTTGCACGGCTGGATGTTGGACTCATGAAAAATAATTGTTTGCATTGGTCAAAACTGAGTCATGACAGCCAACACAGAATTCTGCTTGGTCTCAAAGCCTTTTCGATGGGTTATTTTCACTTATTGCGATGGCATAGCAGTCAAAATAGGATAGATGAGCTCATGTATGGGACAAATTTTGGACCTTTGTCAGTGAGGGGTGGTTCTTTCGAACCACCCGAACCCCCCCTGGCTTTGGGCCTGCAGTACCACAACCTGAATGTTATTTACAACTTTATTACCTGTTATTCACAGCCTATGCAGGTTGTTCACTAAAGTATACTTCATTCACAGGCGTGCGCCCACCCTTTCTGTGGTAACAGCTCACGTCACGGTCAGCTCACGTCACGTGTGATTTCGCGACCGTGAATACATCATTACATTAAGACAGAAATTACATTTTTGGGTGATTTATACCTTATATATACAATATGTGACTCTTTCAACACTATTTGCGGCCGCCTTTCATCTCTCCTGAAATTGAAAATATGATTGGCAGAATCGTAGAAATGCTGGATTAAGATCGTCTAGGGCAGGGCTATTCAATTAGTTTGTCACGGGGGCCAGTTCATGAAAAGCATCCCAAACGAAGGGCCGGAGAGATATGACTTGCAATATAAGTGATGACACAACTGCATATAAGAGCCCATATGTTGTATTTTTGCTCCTTTAGACACCCACGTTGTATTTGTCTACATTAAAATGTTAATATATTGTTTTTTTAACAAACATTCAAATGTTGTATTTCACAGCACAACAAAATCAGTGTATTGCTGAAGTAGGCTTCTTCTACACTCAGATACGTTCATATGTTTTGTTTTGAACTGCATAACAATTATGGATGCAACAATTATAGATTTTGGTTGTACGATTATATAGTGTGAAGAATAATCAGTGTTTCACAGTTATCACGTCTAATGTAAATTTAAGCTTTATATTAGCTAGATTTAGATCTGGACATCCCTAACTAATATTAAAAACCCTTTAAAAGGCATTTTCATTAGTAATAGTTTTTATGCTGAAGGTTTTTCTGTGCTTATAGGGCTACACAGTTTAATTATGTGTGTGTTTATAGAGAGGAACGGGAGAAAATAATATAATAATAATTGTTATGAAGGTCGGCGCCAATATTTAGATTAACTGTTGTTATCATCTGCGTTCATACATAGATAATCATTTTAATAATAGTTCGTCTAACATGTCTTTTGTTTACATTGCTCTGAAAACTAAGCTCAACTCTCACCGCTACTGCATGAGATGTTTTCTACTGCGTGCGCCCAGACAGCCTCGAGGGCGTTGCTCCGCTTGCGCCCGCATATTGGCATATATTCTTACGACATAACAAACTTGCGCGCGGGAAAGACGTGATATGGGAACGGCCCGCGACTATAGTTATTACAGTGTGCGTGCGTATTAGCTTCGGTGGACAAGCTCGGAACTTTAAACTAGCGCACAGTTGGCAACTTGGCGTAACTTTGTTCAGCAGTTTCGTTTCGTGCGGCAGAACAGAAATGCAGAAATGCGGCTTAGAGAAGCCTTTACGATTAATTAACCATGACGAATTAAAGCGCAGTTAATAGTGAAATCGGTTAATCGTTGCATCCCTAATAACGATATCAGTGCATTGTACAAAAGACCTTTTCTACAAACATATTACTGTCAGGTGACTCACGCTCTGCGCAGCTCTTGCTGTATTGAACAGACGCACGTCACTTCATATAGCGGCCGTTTTTTGACTGAACTAAATTTATTCTTGATGTCTTGGTCACACTATTTGGAGGGCCAGAACAAATTGCCTCGGGGGCCGGGTTTGGCCCACGGGCCACCAATTGAATAGCCCTGGTCTAGGGGGTCGAATCGAGATCGCGATCTTTTAATGATTAATCATGCAGCTCTGCTGTTTAGTCACCTTTAATTGTTTTCAATTCAAGTTTATTTGTAAAGCACTTTTTACAATAATTATTCTTTCAGAGCAGCTTTATAAGATGCACATTACTGCATTACAATTAGATTAAGGTAACGTTAAAATCACATAAGTTATTATATACATAGTTAACCTGCAATTTTATTGCATATAGGTGTTGTCTGTGTGTACTTGGGTTGTCACGACACTGGAATTCAAAACCAATCGGTACTTAAATTTTAAAAACATCCTTTTCCCGCTAGCATTTGAGTGTTCTTAAACACTGCTGATTTGTGTTCATGTGCTCATCAGAAATGACTGTGATTGGCCGTGAAGGTCATCAATTCACTGAACTCACTGCTGTTTACTGAGTGTAACCACAGATGCAGGAACACTGGAGTGTTTTAAAGTCACATCGATCAGCTGGTTTGTCTACTGTATAAGCTGACATACAGGCGATCCGCTGATGCATCACGGCTTTAATATGCTCCAGTGTCCCTGAGTTTGGTGAACCAATGACTAGGCCCACACGGAATCTGCGCGTGCAGAATTCCGCGGATTTTCCACAGAATTCCACAGATTTTTAGCCCATCATTAATTCTGTTTATTTACTTGAGTAAATATTTGTAAATCCAAATTTATTCAGTTTTTAAATTAATTACAGTAATATTATTGACTAATATAAAAATGTTCATCTGATTTATGTACAGTGCAGTTTTTAAAGTAATAGTTTCTGTCTTTTAGTAGAGATATTATATGAGAGACTTGATTTGTTTACCAAATAAATCTAATTGGGTTTGCATTTTAAATATTAAATAAAAGTTAAAAAGATATTATTTTTTATTTCACATATTAAGGTTTTAGTTATGATTCTCCCAAAATAATTCAGCATAAATCCGCAGATTTTGAGCAAAATCCTCTGCAAAAATGGCAAAAAACTTCCGCAGATTCCGTCTGGCCCTACCGAAGACCTTCACGGCCAATCAGTCATTTCTGTTGAGCACGTGAACATGATGGCAAATCAGCGGTGTTTAAGAAGGCACTCAAATTTCGCGGGAAATGGGCGTTTTTAAATTGTCCATATGGATTGATACCGAATTCCAGTATCGTGACAACCCTAATGTGTACATGTTTAATGAAGTGTATTTGTGTATCTTTATGGGTTTCTTTCTTCTGTTGAATGCTGGAAACTGTAACCATTGACTCCCATAGTAGGTAAAACAACTACAATGAAAGTCAATGGTTACAGGTTTACAGCATTCTTCAAAATATCTTCTTTTGTGTTCAACAGAAGAAAGAAACCCATAAAGGGGCTATTCTCATACTGTGTCAAATACCACATTAAAAATGTGACGTGTGCTTCTTCCTATACCGATTTATATATATATATATATATATATATATATATATATATATATATATATATATATATATATATATATATATATATATATTTTTTTTTTTTTTTTTAGGGGTTTTTCAACTTTTATTGGGATAGGATAGTGGAGGACAGACAGAAAAGCATTGGGAGCAAAGAGAGAGGAAGGGTCGACATAGGGCCTCGAGCCGGGAATCGAACTCGGGTTGACGTGAACAAGGTGCTATATGTCGGCGCACTTAACCACTAGGCTATTGGCGCAGACCCTATACCGATTTAAATGCATTTTTGAACTCGTGATCCTCTGCCATTTGCCTTTGCTATGGCCACCATCTGCTGTTCCTCACATGCGCAGCGTGCTCAATTTTCAAAATAGCTCAGCTTTTGCCACTGTGTGAATTAATACTGAATGTGTGTCGCTGTTATTACTTGGGGTTAGAGTTAAGAGTAGAGTAATATGCTGGTGTTTACTGCAGTGTTTTATTGCACTCCTGCATTGGGCTCGCACGTACTCCTCCATAGCCATGGTGGGTGTTTCCTTCTGTCTCTCGCTGAACCCAGTCAACCAATCGCAACAGAATGGGTTATCCGACCAGTCACAGAAGATCAGCCTCAAGCAAAGGAGGGGTTTAGGAACAAATTAATCACTGAACAAATTATAAGGGAGTCGTTGGGATAATTAGGTAAAAATAAATGCACATTATAAGACAATGAAAGCCTTTTTTGATCAGCCTGTTGTTGGAGACCCCTAAGACCAAAATATGACCTTTTATAATGCAAAATAGGGGCTCTTTAATGTGTACAGTAAAGATCAACATATTGTTCAAATGCATGTTTTGCTCGTCTGCTCATATGTGGTGTTTTATTGGCAATGATGATTCATAAAATTCCCCTTCACTATTGACCATATTTGGATTGGTCATGAATATTAATGAGCTCTGCCTCTCTCACACACATACACAAATTGACTTTTACTGTTTGTTCGAACTACTCATTTAAAAAGCGCTCAAACTACACAATTTCCAGCACAGACAACACAAAAAACAGCATTTTTACAGTGATATAAACGTAACACGGGCGAAATAATTATACTTCATTTGTCAATAAACTATTTTAACAAAAGAAGCCAATGCCTAATTAAAGCTTTTTAGCTTAATGTGTGGAGGTTTCTTTTACCTACATGGAGAGAGCGTGAGCTCTCTAATATAAACCCATCAGATGAACATCACCCTATTTTTTTTCGCGAGATCTGCTGTGGATAAAGGTTAAACTATAATTAAACTAGACAAAAGAGACTGATGGAGATGTATTGTGTTGTCTTTTTTTAAGCTATAATGTCACAAAAACAGCCAGGAATTAATACACTACTTTTCTTACTTTAGAGTTTTTGTCTTGTTTGAATCCAAATATCTGAAAATTCTTAAATCAAGACGCATTTTCTAGACAAGCATAAATATTGTCTAGTTTTCATAAATAAGTCAGCATTAAGTGAGTTTTCCCTCAAAATAACCTGCCAACGGGGGAAGAGAAATAATCATGTTTTTGCTTTGAAATAAGTTTGTGTCGCTTACACCATTGGCAGATTATTTAGCTTGTTTTAAGGTAAAACGCACTTCATGTTGACTTATTTCTGACCAAACAAGACAATGCTTGTCCAGAAAATGCTTCTTGATTTAACAATTGTTAGATATTGGACTAGAAACAAGACAAAAGCTTACAGCACTTTTTGCAGTGTATCTGCCTGTGCATAAACGGATTAATAGTTTATATCTGTTCCTCACTTCAGAAAAATTAAATTGAGACCGGAGTAATGCAACACTAGCAACAAATTTCACAATAAACACAGGTAATGAACAAAATATACAATTAAACACACCTTATGCCTCTTCAGGGTGGAGCTAAGTAAATGTCTAATACCTATATCCAGCATTTTGCGTTCTTGAACAGATGTTTTATGGAGTCGTTTCTCAGAAATGCATAGTAAATAATCTGCGTTTTCAAATAAAAGTGCCACATGCAGTTGAAGTCAGAATTATTACCCCCCTGAATTATTCGCCCCCCTGTTTATTTTTTCCCCCAGTTTCTGTTTATCAGAGAGCAGATTTCCTCAACACATTTCTAATCATAATAGTTTTAATAACTCATCTCTAATAACTGATTTATTTTCTCTTTGTCATGATGACAGTAAATAATATTAGACTAGATATTCTTCAAGACACTTCTATACAGCTTAAAGTGACATTTAAAGGCTTAACTAGGTTAATTAGGTTAACTAGGCAGGTTAGGGTAATTAGGCAAGTTATTGTATAATGATGGTTTGTTCTGGAGACTATTGGAAATATATAGCTTAAAGAGGTTAATAATATTGACCTTAAAATGGTGTTTAAAAAATTAAAAACTGCTTTTATTCTAGCCCTAAATAAAACAAATAAGACTTTCTCTAGAAGAAAAAATATTATCAGACATACTGTGAACATTTCCTTGCTCTGTTAAACATCATTTGGGAAATATTTAAAAGAGAAAAAAAAATTAAAAGGGGTGAATAATTCTGACTTCAGCTGTACATAGTAAGTTAAATATTCAGTTAAATAATGGAGGAAAATGATCATTGTTGTCTCACTGTGTACTTATTAATGCATGTTAACTAATTGCCTGCATATTAATGATCCCATGTACAACATATAAGTCTGTTTTGGCAAATGATCTGATGACACGGCTGCCTGTCAGGTCTCAGTGACGTAGAACAGGGGTCACTAACCCTGATTCTGGAGAGCTACCTTCACCTCTATCCCAGATGCCTCAGAGAAGTGGATGGCGCTTCTGGACACTGTTAACATAGGGCTTCCTTTTGGCACAGTACAGTTTTGACTGGCTTTTGTGGATGTAGCTTTGTATTGTGTTACTTGAAAAAGGTTTGCCGCAGTAGTCCTGAGCCCATGTGGTGATCTGGCTTATAGATGAATGAAGATTCTTGATGCAGCGCCCCCTGAGGGGTCGGAGGTCACGGTTGTTCAGCTTAGGCTTGCGCTCTTGTCCTTTACGCACTGAAACTCCTCCAGATTCCTTCAATCTTTAATGATGTTTTGCACTGTTGAAGGTGAAATATCCACATGTCTTCCTCTCTTTCTCTGAGGAATATATCAGTCCATGTTTTGGCTAGTGGTCTGATGACATGGCTGCTCGTCAGGTCTCGATGGCGTAGAACAGGGGTCAGCAACCCTGTTCCTGGAGATCTACGGTCTTGTAGATTTCAGCTGCAACCCTGACTAAACAAACCTGCCTGTGATTATCAAGTACTGCTTCAGGTCCTAATTAATTGGTTCAGGTGAGTTTGATCAGGGTTGGAGCTGAACTTTGCAGGAAGGTAGATCTCCAGGAACAGGGTTGGTGACCTCTGACATAGAATGTGACCTAAAGTACTTTATTCGCCCCCCTTTGAATTTTCTTTATTTTTTTTTAAATATTTCCCAAATGATGTTTAACAGAGCAAGGAAATTTTCACAGTATGTCTGATAATATTTTTTCTTCTGGAGAAAGTCTTATTTGTTTTATTTTGGCTAGAATAAAAGCAGTTTTTAATTTTTTAAAACCCATTTTAAGGTCAATATTATTAACCTCTTTAAGCTATATATTTTATCAATAGTCTACAGAACAAACCATCATTATACAATAACTTGCCTAATTCCCCTAACCTGCCTAGTTACCCTAATTAACCTAGTTAAGCCTTTAAATGTCACTTTAAGCTGTATAGAAGTGTCTTGAAGAATATCTAGTCTAATATTATTTACTGTCATCATGACAAAGAGAAAATAAATCAGTTATTAGAGATGAGTTATTAAAACTATTATGATTAGTAATGTGCTGAAGAAATCTGCTCTCTGTTAAACAGAAATTGGGGAAAAATAAACAGGGGGCGAATAATTCTGACTTCAGCTGTATATTTGCTTTCTTATTTATTGTTTTTATATAATTGAATTAGTGTATTAAAAATCAACAAAACAATTTCACCAAATTTCAGTATATTTTCATTGTTATTGTACATCATGACAGTATAAATGCTTGGTATTTCGATGGTGTTCATTGTAGGGGCTGATTAGATTTTTCTGGATGAGTTGTGTGAAGTGTGTGTTGCTATTTGTGTTAAATCAATAGTGTTTACTGAACGCCAGTTATCAGCTGAACATGCTCTGATCATTTAGAAGACTGTAAACAACTGCTGATGTTTCTCAGACGCATGGTGCTTTCTGTCTGTGTGCTGCGGGTTCGAGACCGAGAGACTGAGATGTCATTTTGTTTTTATATCTTCTCTTTAATGTAAACATCACACATGCTTTGGCAATACAGATGTAACATTGTCATGCCAGTAAAGCAAGCGTACATTGACCTGAATTGAGAGAGAGAGACTGAGAAAGAGACACACACACATACTGATTTATCTATTATATATTTATATTAATTTTATGTATTTTTTCTTCTGGAGAAAGTCTTATTTGTTTTATTTCAGCTAGAATAAAAGCAGTTTTTAATTTTTTTAAACCCATTTTAAGGTCAATATTATTAGCCCCTTTAAGCTATATATTTCTCGATAGTCTACAGAACAAACCATCATTATACAATAACTTGCCTAATTATACTAACCTGCCTAGTTACCCTAATTAACCTAGTGAAGCCTTTAAATGTCACTTTAAGCTGTGTCTTGATAAAATAAATCAGTTATTAGAGATGAGTTATTAGAACTGTTATGATTAGAAATGTGTTGAAGAAATCTGCTCTCTGTTAAACAGAAAATGGTGAAAAAATAAACAGGGGGCTAATAAATCTGACTTCAACTGTATGTATATATATATATATATGAGCGAGACTGAGAGAGAGAGACTTTGTGTTTCTCATCTGTTGTGTGTTTGCTTTAATTTTTCAGGAATGTTTCACCAGTGGGGAACTTCACAGGTACCTCAAGGTGAGAGAACACACACACACACATCACACACATAATCACAAACACAATAACATATCACAATCACAAATCTCATACACACACATCAAACTCTTAATCACAAATGCAATAGCATACTGTATCACACAGTCACATATCACACACACACACACACGCACACACACACACACACACACACACACACACACACACATCACATATCTCTCAGACACAATCACAAATCACACACACACAATGGGGAGAAAGCATCTTTTGTAGACTTTATTTTCACAGCCTTCTATTGTTCAATTATTAAATGTTTAAGTGATTGTTAATTATTGGTTTCTAATGAATATATATACATATATGTAATATAATATATATACACACCACTGATGATAATCACAAATGTTTCTTGATCATCAACACTGAATTAGTTCACAAACCTGTCTGTGTGTGTGTGTCTTTCTGTCTGTCTGTGCGTGTGTGAGAGCAGGTCCTCCTCGTGTGGAGATCATCGAGCAGCCTAAATCTCGAGGGATGCGTTTCCGCTATAAGTGTGAGGGTCGATCGGCCGGCAGCATCCCTGGAGAAAAGAGCAACGACACCACAAAAACACACCCCGCCATCAGGGTATGCAGATTAACAACACCTCTGACACTTACTGCAGGATTATTACTTTAACAGAATATAATGCAGTAAAATATGCTTTGTGCTGTATTGTGCATATACTGTGAGTTTAGTTTCTGTTTCTCATATTTCCAGATGATGTTGAACAGATTCAGGAATTTTTCACAGTATTTCCTACAATATTTTTTCTTCTGGAGAAAGTCTTATTTGGTTTATTTTAGCTAGAATAAAAGCAGTTCTTAATTGTTTTAAACCCATTTTAAGAATAGATTTATACACACACACATTGATTTTACACTGTGATTTTTACAGTGATTTCTGCAATGGTTTTACTGTGATTTCTACAGTGATTTACAATAATTTTGCAATGATTTTGTACTGTGATGTTTTTTTTTGCAATAATATTTACAGTGATTTACAATGATTTTATAGTGATTTAAGAATAATTTCTACAGTGTCTTACAATTATTTCACAGCTGTTTTTTTTTAACCATTATTTCTAGAGTGATTTTTAGTGATTTTACAGTGGTTTGCAATGATTTTACAGTGGTTTATAAGGATTTTGCAATTATTTTACAATGATTTACATTGATTTTATAGTGATTTATAATCTTTTTTAGAGTGATTTCTAGAGTGATTTTTTTTGTGATTTACAGTGATTTTTACTGTGACTTTTTTTTTATTACAGTGATTTCTTTTTGGGATTTTACATTTTTTATGCTGTGATTTGTACAATGATTTCTACAGTGATTTTGCAATGATTTTATAGTGATTTTCCAATGATTTTTCCAATGATTTCTAGGGTATTTTTTTTTTTTTTTTTTTTTTTGTAATTTTACAGCGTTTTTACAAAAAAAAATTTCACACTGATTTTTACAGTGATTTCTAGAGTGATTTACAATGATTTCACAATGATTTTAACAGTAATATTTGCAATAATTTTAAAGAGATTTACAATAATTTTATAGTGATTTAACAATAATTTTTATTATGATTTCTAGAGTGATTTTTTTTTTTGTGTGACTGTACAGTGTTTTTTTACAGTGATTTGGTGATTTTCTTTTTTTTTGTAGCATAACTTTTTTTCTACAGTGATTTATTTTATTTTATATTTTTCGCTGGGATTGTTTTTACAGTAATATTTACAGTGATTTTATAGTAATTTAACAATCTTTTTTACAATGATTTCTAGAGCAATTGTTTTTGTGATTTATAGTGATTTTTACAATAATTCAGCCGTGATTTTATAGTGATTTTGCAATATTTTTACAGTAATATTTACAATGATTTTACAGTGATTTAACAATGATTTTACAGTGATTTATAGTAATATTTACAATGATTTTACAGTGATTTAACAATGATTTTACAGTGATTTATAGTAATTTTACAATGATTTCTCGAGTGATGTTTAGTGATTTTACAGTAGTTTATAATGATTTAGCAATGATTTTTACAGTGATTTTTTTTACAGTAATATTTACAATGATTTACATTGATTTTATAGTGATTTAATAATCTTTTTATACAGTGATTTTTTTTTTTTGTGATTTTTACCGTGACTTTTTTTACAGTGATTTTAAAAAAATTATTTTACATTTTTTTTTTATGCTGTGATTTTTAAAGGGATTTTTCACAGTGATTTCTACAATGATTTTGCAGTGATCTTTAGTGATTTTACAGTGATTTATTTTTTTTTCACACTGTGATTTTTACAGTGATTTCTACAATGATTTCACCGTGATTTCTACAGTGATTTACGATTTTGCCATTTTTTACAGTGATTTACAAGGTTTTAGGGATTTTTACAATTCTTTTTCTACAGTGATTTTTTTAAAAACTTTTATTTTACGCTGTCATTTTTACAGTAATATTTACAGTGATTTACAATGATTTTACAATGATCTTATAGTGATTTAACAATCCCTTTTACAATGATTTCTAGAGTGGTTTGTTTTTTACAATGATTTTACAGTGATTTTTACAATGATTCTACAGTGATTTTTACAGTGATTTAACATTCCCTTTTACAATGATTTCTAGAGTGGTTTATTTTTTACAATGATTCTACAGTGATTTTTACAGTGATTCTAGAGTGATTTTTATAGTGATTTACAGCACTAGAGGAGTAAAGCACAGTGTTTTTCATGCAGCTTCACACTGGAAACACTGCTGGTCTTTTATACACACTGATGGGTCACATGACTCTGTCCGGCTCTTCTCATAGGTTCACAACTACAGTGGGCCAGTCAGAGTGCGGATCTCCTTGGTAACCAAGAATCAGCCGCATAAGCCACACCCACACGAGCTGGTGGGAAAAGACTGTAAACATGGCTACTATGAGGCAGATCTGCAGGAGCGCAGGATACACAGGTGTGTGTGAGAGAGTGTGTGTAAGTCTGAGTGTGTGTGGGAGTTGAGTACGTTTGTACCTGTGTAGCAGTTTCTTATGACTCGGTCAGATATATTCTGCTGAACAGGTCTCTAGTGTAGTGTGTGTGTTTGTGTGTGTGAGAGAGTTGGTGAGCGAGTGAGTGAGTGTAAGTGTGTGTGTGTGTGTGGGAGTTGGGTGCATCTGTGTGTGTGGGGGAGTTGTGTGCATTTGTATGTGTGTGTGTGTGTTCTCCAGCAGTTTCTTATGACTCTGTCAAATATGCTCTGCTGAACAGGCCTCTAGTGTGTGTGTGTGTGTGTGTGTGTGTGTGTGTGTGTGTGTGTGTGTGTGTTCTCTAACTGTAGCGTCTGTCCATTGGAAACATCATGACTGTGTGTGTGTGTTATTATTATCCGTCTATAACTGTAGTGTGTGTCCATCGGAAACATCACAGTTTCTACTTCCTGTCTGCTTCTCGCTGCTGTTTCTGGAGCGCTGTGTGTGTGTGTTTGTGTGTGTGTGTGTGTGTGTGTTGGTCATAAAGCGAGCGCAGAGACTCATTTCTGGGTTTCAGTTTCCAGAATCTGGGTATTCAGTGTGTGAAGAAGAAGGATGTGGGAGAAGCTGTTTCCTGCAGACTGCAGACGCAAAACAACCCATTCAAGAGTGAGTGACCCAGACAGACACACCACTGGCAAATCACTGCATTTAACCCAACAACTGCACTGCTCTTCATCCACATATAAACAGTTTCCAGTTTGTAATGGGTAATGGGTATTGCCACAGGAATAATAAATGTGTAGCAGAAGTCGAGTGTGAGGATTTGCACTTGTACTGGCAGATCTGAGAGGTTGTGAGCGCCGACTCGTCACACGTACAGTCAAACATTAAAGCAATACGCTGCAATAAAGTGGTAAACTTACTGTACCAACTCATCGATCTCGCTCTAGAAGTGCCAGAAGTCATTGCGACTGGAGGTGGGAAGAGCAGTATTTTATATAGATTTATTATTAAAGTTCAGAGATATCACTTATTTACCTCAGGAGTTTCCCTAAATGAAACGGTGAATATAAACATCACCATGGACATCTTAATAAAGGAATAAACACATTAAGGGTGTTTATTTGCTGAAATTCACATTCAAATCTGTGTTATTTATATTGTGCAGCGTATATTTCTAATGTTTTATGCAGAGTATATATTTTGAACTCGTTGTATGAATGCTGTAATGTTTAAATAATTTTCCATTAAAATACAGTAAGGTCACATGCCCATCAGGAAGAACGCAGCATCTCATTTCTCACAGGACGCGTTCTCTGTTCTCGTGGTCTCCCGAGTTCGGTCTTCCGAGGACACCTGGCAAGACCGCTCTCCACAAGAACACAAGTCCGTTCTCTGCGTTCTTGGAATTGAGAAACAGTCTATACGTGTAACCGAAATGTCACCACACCGCGAATCTGAAAGACACCGGCGCTTCCTCGTACTGTTACCTCACTTCACCGCAGCTCGCCATGTTAAAGTGTGGAATGATGGTGGAGCAGCACCTAACTTTAGATCATAGTGATTGAAGATTTACTCGCGGGGAGGAGTTTCCTCATCTCTCGTAGACTTACAGGCACACACAAACAGTTTTTCAGAGACAAATAAAATGCACATAAATTATTCATTTTCATTCATTCATTTTCTTGTCGGCTTAGTCCCTTTATTAATCCGGGGTCGCCACAGCGGAATGAACCGCCAACTTATCCAGCACGATTTTACGCAGCGGATGCCCTTTCAGCCGCAACCCATCTCTGGGAACATCCACACACTCATTCACACTCATACACTATGGACAATTTAGCCTACCCAATTCACCTGTACCGCATGTCTTTGGACTGTGGGGGAAACCGGAGCACCCGGAGGAAACCCACGCGAACCCAGGGAGAACATGCAAACTCCACACAGAAACGCCAACTGACCCAGCCCAGCCGAGGTTCGAACCTGCGACCCAGCGACGTTCTTGCTGTGAGGCGACAGCACTACCTACTGCGCCACTGCATCGCCTGCGCACATAAATTATTTAAACGTAAAACCAAAAAAACGCAATTCACAAGCGTATTGAACCGTGAATGTTGTACCGAACGGTATTGAGAATTGTGGCAACCCTAATATACTGTTATTAGTAGGGCCAGACAGAATCTGCAGACATTTTTTGCTATCTCTGCTGAGAATTTAGTAAAAAGTCTGTGGATTTATGCTGAATGATTTTAGGAGTATCATAACTAAACACTGAATAATAAACAAATGATACATTTTTAACCCTTATGTGTCCCTTTGATGCACCCTTTAATGCTTCTTATGTCCTTGTCGCAGCACCAGTGGCACCAAAATTAGGCTCTGAAATTCATATGCTGATTCGGTCCAGTACGTACCGGTTACAAAGGGTTTCAGTACCCAACCCTAATCGATGGCATGATAATCGTAACCGAACCGTGAGACCAGTGTAGATTCACACCCCTATAAGTTATGGTCATATATAACAGAGTACAAAGTACAAACATACTTTAACAATCTTTGTTTTGGTACATCAAATCAATAGCTAAATAATATATAACTATAGGTGGGCGTAGACTAATTTTTTAAGTCTAGGTTAATCTCACTGTAATCTTGGAATTAATCTGAATTAATTAGTGGCATTATTCAATTTAATTCAGTTCATCTTTATTTGTATAGCGCTTATACAATGTAGATTGTGTCAAAGCAGCTTCACATGGAAGATTATAGTGAATGTAAACAGTGTCAGTTCAGTTTTCAGAGATTAAGTTCAGTTCAGTTTAGCTCAGTTCAGTGTGGGTTAATAATCACTACTGAGAGTCCAAACACTGAAGAGCAAATCCATCCATGCGCAGCTCTATAGATCCCGAACCATGCAAGCCAGTGGCGACAGCGGCGAGGAAAAAACTTCACCAATTGGCGAAAGCGAAGATTTAAAAAAACTCGAGAGAAACCAGGCTCAGTTGGGCACGACCATTTCTCCTATGGCCAAACGTCTTGTGCAGAGCTGCAGTCTAGGCGCCGGAAGCTGGACCTCAGCGAAGACTCGTCTGTCCTAGGAGCATCACAGGAGTCAGTCATGCTCTCACTCCACGATGACCACCACAGCAGCTGCTCAGGATACGGCCTGGTCCAGAAAACCTTGGGATCATCTCGTTGCTGGTCTTGGATCGCATCAGTGGCACTGCATAGTCTGAGGGCCTCGAGATGAGTACCCCCAGGTGGAAATGCAGAATAAAGTATAATTATTATAAAATAATTATTGAAGTAAACACCTCAATCAAACTATTGCCGTCGTGTAGGGCTTTTCGCCATATTTTCTCACAAGATCCAGTTTCTTAAGGCTGTCAGTAAAGGAACACACACACACACACATCACGAAATGCAGAGGTTTTTTCTTTCCATTTGGCGTGTGTTATTAAACTCCATAACACTCTCACCAGTCCTTACTCCTTATTTGCCTCTAATACCCCAGTTTGTCACTGGGGCATGAATGAAATGTTCATGAGTGAATGTGAAACTGCCGAACTGAAGTTAAAGTCATCCAAAATGACAAGAAACTCTTAATGAAAGCACTTTATGTAAACACCTTCATTATATTATTGTCTATTAAGGCGAATAACTAGACTACAGATGTCCATGTGAGCGTAGTCAGTAGTGTCTTCACAGTAAGTGAAAGATCCAGAAGGGCATCCTGCTGATTTGATTCAGAAGGGCACTTTTTTTGTCAGACGGCTCACCGGTCGGGTATACATCTGCGCTAGTATATCAAGGTGAAAGTCATTATAGCTTGCGAAGAATAGACCCAGCTCTCAACCCAACTTTGACAATAGATTAACAGCCATATGTTTTTGATCGTCCGATAAGTATCTCGCATTTACGCCGATAACGGCCCACCACTATAAATAACATGTGTTTAACTGTTTATTAAATGGAGGAGAGGTGGATAGTTATATTCTACCTACCACAGTCCTTAGCTTAGCTAACAGTATTGCACATATAGGTCATTTTTCAAAACAAACACTTCCCTTGGATTGCTGATTTACAGAACCATCCCATCTCATTGGCTGGCTCTAGCCAATAAACACACTCTGCTGATTTTTTGCTGGTATTTACATATCTATAGAATTAATGCTGTATAATCAGTCCCTCCAGGATTTTGCTATCGCTGAATTTATTGCAAAATCAAGCAAACTCTCGCATTTTTACCTGAAATGCTGCAGATTTCCCGCAAATTTGGGGGCTAGACGCTTTCTATGATGTCATCATGACAAACAGCCATCGCTAAGCCATGATTTAACATGCATAAATATCGTAGATGGCAGTATACTTTACACTGGTCTAGGGCTGGGCGATTAATCGGACAGTAATTGAAATCGACATTCCTAACCTAAAATCAATCACATTTTTCCAAGCCCCAGGTTAAGACTTTAGACTAAGATTTATACTTCCGCATTGAGCGCATGCGTATGATTTGGCACAGCCTTTGCGCGATCACATACCCATGCACCTCTCAAAATAATGTAACTACACGTCGCGATGACACGTAGTGCTCAGGCTTCGTGATTGGTCGTTTGATAATGGTGATGAGTGTGGGTAATCAGAGATAGTAGATAGTGTGTGTTTCCTTCAATCCTTTGAAGATCATGTACTGCTCCCTTCATTCAAAAATCTCTCACTTTTAATATGCGAACATACAAAACTGTGAACTGAATAAATCAATAAAATACTCGTTTATTCATCGTAATCGAGTTTTAGGCCAAATCGCTCATCCCTACGCTGGGCTGTAACTCAGCAAATAACCAGAAGAAGAAGAGCGCGCATGTTCAATACGAGTAAACATACAAAGTCACATTTACCTACAAATATTACTGTGAAAGACTTGAGGTGAGTGAAATTAGTTAAATAGCCGCTTGTTTTGGGCACACCACGTTACACAGGCATTGTGTCAGACCCTTGCTTGCAAATGAGTAACGCATTTGATTGTATTTGTTTCGACATGTACTGTTGACATGCTGTTAATATACAGTGGTCCCTCGTACCCCCTGTGGGTAGCATGATCACATCACAGCAAGAAGGTCTCTGGTTCGAGTCTCGGCTGGGTCAGTTGGCGTTTCTGTGTGGAGTTTGCATGTTCTCCCCGTGTTGGCATGGGTTTCCTCCGGGTGCTCTGCTTTCCCCCACAGTCCAAACACACATATGCTGGATAAGTTGGCAGTTCATGCCACTGTGGTGACCCCTGATTAATAAAGGGACTAAGCAGAAAAGAAAATTAATGAATGACATTTGTGTGTCGTTCTGTGTTTGTGAATGACATTTTACAAACACATAACTGCTAATCTGCAACCTGTAATTTCTCTCTCTCTCTCTCTCTCTCTCTTTCTCTCTCTCTGTGTGTGTGTGTGTATGTGTTTGTGTGTGTAGTTCCCGAGGCAAAGATCTGGGAGGAGGAGTATGACCTGAACGCGGTGCGTCTGTGTTTCCAGGTCTCCATCACTCTGAGCAGCGGAGATCTGTTCCCTCTGGACCCCGTCGTCTCTCAGCCCATATACGACAACAGTACGACTGTGTGTGTGTGTGTGTGTGTGTGTGTGTGTGTGTGTGTGTGTGTGTCTGTTTTTGTGTTTGCATTTGTGTGTTTGTTTGTGTCTTTGTGCGTCTGTGTGTTTGTGTGTATCGGTTTGTGTTTTTGTGTGCGTGTGTGTGTGTAATTCTGTGTTTGTGTCCTGCAGGAGCTCCTAACACTGCTGAGCTGAAGATCTGCCGTGTCAACAGGAACTCCGGCAGCTGTCAAGGAGGAGACGAGATATTCCTGCTGTGTGACAAAGTGCAGAAAGGTGTGTGTTCGCGCACGCTTACATACACACACAAAAGCACATAGATAGATTGCCAGAGACACACACACACACAAACACAGCCCGTTTCAGCATCGCTCATATACTGTTGAGTCTCACTGAACATTTGAATCATTCAGAAATGTATTTATACTGATCATTTTCATTATCAATATTGTTAATAGGGCTGAGTTAAATGGCCAAACGTCTTGAGTGAGTATATCCGTGTGTTGTGTGTGCGTGTTTCAGAGGACATCGAGGTGCGCTTCTTCCTGGACTCGTGGGAGAGTAAGGGCTCATTCTCTCAGGCTGATGTGCACCGGCAGGTGGCGATAGTGTTCCGCACGCCGCCCTACTGCGATGCTAACCTGACTGAGCCGCTGCGCGTCAAGATGCAGCTGCGCAGACCGTCCGACCGCGAGGTCAGCGAGCCCATGGACTTCCAGTACCTGCCCTCAGACCCGGGTGAGCATAACTGTGCTATTACTGAATTATTACTGCTTTAATAGTGTTATTACTGCTTTATTAGTAATATTACGGCATTATTACTGCTTTACTAGTGTTATTACTGCTTTATTAGTGCTATTACTGCTTAATTAGTGTTATAACTGCATTATTACTGCTTTTTTAGTATTATTACTGCTTTACTAGTGTTATAACTGCATTATTACTGCTCTATTAGTGTTATTACTGCTTTATTAGTAATATTACGGCATTATTACTGCTTTATTAGTATTATTACTGCTTTATTAGTGTTATTACTGCTTTATTAGTGTTATTACTGCTTTATTAGTAATATTACGGCATTATTACTGCTTTATTAGTATTATTACTGCTTTATTAGTGTTATTACTGCTTTATTAGTGTTATTACTGCTTTATTAGTAATATTACGGCATTATTACTGCTTTATTAGTGTTTTACTGCTTTATTACTGCTTTATTAATGTTATTACTGCTTTTATTACTGCTTTATTAATGTTATTACTGCTTTATTAGTGTTATTGCTGCTTTATTAGTGTTATAACTGCATTATTACTGCTTTATTAGTATATCACTGCTTTATTAATGTTAGTACTGCTTAATTAGTGTTATTACTGCTTTATTAGTGTTATAACTGCATTATTACTGCTTTATTAGTGTTATTACTGCTTTATTAGTGTTATAACTGCATTATTACTGCTTTATTAGTGTTATTACTGCTTTATTAGTGTTATAACTGCATTATTACTGCTTTATTAGTGTTATTACTGCTTTATTAGTGTTATTACTGCTTTATTTCTGCTTTATTAGTGTTATTACTGCTTTATTAGTATTATTACTGCTTTATTTCTGCTTTATTAGTATTATTACTGCTTTATTAGTGTTATTACTGCTTTATTAGTGTTATTACTGCTTTATTAGTGTTATAACTGCATTATTACTGCTTTATTAGTATTATTACTGCTTTATTAGTGTTATTACTGCTTTATTAGTGTTATTACTGCTTTATTTCTGCTTTATTAGTGTTATTACTGCTTTATTACTGCTTTTTTTAGTATTATTACTGCTTTATTAGTGTTATTACTGCTTTATTTCTGCTTTATTAGTGTTATTACTGCTTTATTAGTGTTATAACTGCATTATTACTGCTTTATTAGTGTTATAACTGCATTATTACTGCTTTATTAGTATATCACTGCTTTATTAGTGTTATTACTGCTTTATTAGTGTTATAACTGCATTATTACTGCTTTATTAGTGTTTTACTGCTTTATTACTGTTTTATTAGTGTTATTACTGCATTATTACTGCTTTATTAGTGTTATTACTGCTTTATTAGTGTTTTACTGCTTTATTACTGTTTTATTAGTGTTATTACTGCATTATTACTGCTTTATTAGTGTTATAACTGCATTATTACTGCTTTATTAGTGTTTTACTGCTTTATTACTGCTTTATTATTGTTAGTACTGCTTTATTAGTGTTATTACTGCTTTATTAGTATTATTACTGCTTTATTTCTGCTTTATTGGTGTTTTACTGCTTTATTAGTGTTATTACTGCTTTATTAGTGTTATAACTGCATTATTACTGCTTTATTAGTATATCACTGCTTTATTTCTGCATTATTAGTGTTTTACTGCTTTATTACTGCTTTATTAATGTTAGTACTGCTTTATTAGTGTTATTACTGCTTTATTAGTGTTATTACTGCTTTATTGGTGTTATTACTGCTTTATTTCTGCTTTATTAGTGTTATTACTGCTTTATTAGTGTTATTACTGCTTTATTGGTGTTATTACTGCTTTATTTCTGCTTTATTAGTGTTATTACTGCTTTATTGGTGTTATTACTGCTTTATTTCTGCTTTATTAGTGTTATTACTGCTTTATTTCTGCTTTATTTGTGTTATTACTGCTTTATTTCTGCTTTATTAGTGTTATTACTGCTTTATTTCTGCTTTATTAGTGTTATTACTGCTTTATTGGTGTTATTACTGCTTTATTTCTGCTTTATTGGTGTTATTACTGCTTTATTTCTGCTTTATTAGTGTTATTACTGCTTTATTGGTGTTATTACTGCTTTATTTCTGCTTTATTAGTGTTATTACTGCTTTATTTCTGCTTTATTTGTGTTATTACTGTTTATTAGTGTTATAACTGCATTATTACTGCTTTATTAGTATTATCACCGCTTTATTTCTGCTTTATTAGTGTTTTACTGCATTATTACTGCTTTATTAGTGTTATTACTGCATTATTACTGCTTTATTAGTGTTATTACTGCATTATTACTGCTTTATTAGTGTTATTACTGCTTAATTAGTGTTATTACTCCAATAATGTGTAAAGATGTATTACTTCATTAATCTATTATTGCAGCATTATTACTGCGCTAATTCATTATTACTGTTATTACAATGTAATTACTGCATTGTTGCTACACTATTAGTGTTATTACTGCATTTAGTACAGTTATTACTGCGTTATTACTGCAATATGGCATTATTGCTGCGTTATTACTGCAATGTTAGGGTGTAATACAGTGTTGTAAATTTGTTAATCCATTATTACTGCATAATTATGGCATTATTACAGTGTTCACAGTTATTAAAGCATTATTGCTGCATTATCATTGTATTATTACTGTGTTTTCATAGTTTTTACTGTGGTAACTTTAATAACATGATGATAATGCAGTACTAACAGTAACAACGCTGTGATAACATCAAAATAAAGCAGTAATATTACTGTTATCAATGTGTTATTATTACTAAGTTATTGTAGCATTATGGTGTTGATACAGTGTTATTACTGCATTACTACAGCATTATTACATTGTTATTACTGCATATCCTGTCTGATACAATGAGACATTTATTATTTAATCATGTGTGTGTGTGTGTGTGTGTGTGTGTGTGTGTGTGTGTGTGTGTGTGTGTGTGTGTGTGTGAAATGAGCAGACGAGCACCGGCTGATGGAAAAGCGCAAGAGAACTGAAGGAATGCTGCAAAATTTCAAGATGAGCAATATTACAGGTGTGTGGGTCAGTGAGTGATTGCGTGGGGGTCAGTGAGTGTGTGTGTGTGTGTGTTTACTAATCCCTAATGATTGTGTATGGGTTAATGAGTGTGTGTGTGGGTCAGTATGTGTTTGTGTGTGTGCACTTATGAGTGTGTATGGGTCAGTGAGCTTGGTTATTGTGTGTGTGTGTGTGTGTGTGTGTGTGTGTGTGTGTGTGTGTATATTAATGCTCATCACTTGATATCATTTAACTAACAACTCAGAGGTTTGTCTTTTGGTTAATGTGTGTGTGTGTGTGTTCGCAGGGTCCTCGATGTCGGCTGAAAGACGGCCGTTTCCTACGGCTAAACGAACTCTACCTGTCTCCAAACAGCCGGTGACAGTCAGTGTACCAGCAGGTAACCCTTCCTCATCCGCTTGAGACTATGAGTGTTAGTGTGTGAGTGTGTACAGCGGAGTAACACACACTGATCAATACTCTGTTCAATCAAACACTCTGATCTCTTATTACCATTTACACCACACCTCTGCTGAACGCTGGATTCTGATTGGCTGATGGTCACTCTCAGGTGTTTGGTTATTGTCAGATAAAGGCACAGCTAAAGTAGTTCCGGCAGGTTTAGAGCACATTACAGCTCCATATCACTCCGCTGAATGATTAGAGTTACACACAGGAGATGTTTAAGGAGGACACACACTCTCACACACAACACCTCAAGAGTGATTTCTGCATGATGGCTGTGGTTTAAACCGTGTGCTGAGCTGTTTTCTCTCTGTGTGTCTGTCTGTAGTGTCCACCACTCTTCCCCTGAAGCCTCCACCCTCCTCTTTTTTCTCTCCGCCCCCCGGTCAGCTCTTTACCCAGCAGAAGATGGAGCCCTCACCCTCGTCCTCCTCCTCCTCCGAAATCTGGAAGTTTCTGCAGACCATGACAGTGGACAGCCAGCCCAAAGCGGTGCCGGTGCTGCCCTACCCCAGCGGACCCGTTCCCACCGGTAGGGATGCACCATTATTAGGAGTGTCAGAATTAAATGTCTCTTTGATGCATATGCAGACGATAAGGTTCAGTCATTGATTTCAGAAAGAGGAAAACACTAGTGTGAGACTGATAACGGCAGCCAGAGGAGAGAATAATGTCAGATTTACTGTCCTGCCCCCATACACACTGCATTACACACACATCACACAAGCGCTCATTCGCTTTTATTAGTGGTGTAACGGATTACTAATCTCACAGTTCGGATCACATTATATTTTTTCAGTCTAACATTATCATTTGTACAGCCCATATTTATTTTTAGTCTCATCTTTAATAAATGATTTAATTATTCACTCATTAATCTTCATGTTTCAATGCTTGATGATCATTTCTGAAGAATTATTCAGTGGAATATTTTTGATGGCTGGTTGTCGCCACCTACTGGTGAAATAATGTAATTGCTGACTACAACTTTCATTTTTGAGCGTCAAGTTAAATGCATATGATGGTGATTTTAATCTGTACCGTGAACATCAGTGGTTTAATCTAAACTATAAACTGTTCTCCCACTACTTCTGTGTTATTTGACTGTAAATTAAAGACTCAAACTCTTTCTTGGTTTTTGCGTTTGTCAAACACAGATTTTAATGCAGCAATTGGAAGGATTAATAAACTTATGTAAGTCAGCATCATTTATAATTGATGTTGTGTGGGTGTTGAGATCCCGACCTTTTAATGATGAATCGTGCAGCTTACACTGAATGCATTAATGCAAGCTAAACAAGTAGTGACATTAAACACCTTTAATAACCTAAGAAACACCACATCCTCAATAACCCACCACAACTTCTTCCGTCATCATATTTTACAGGAAAGCCTAAATGCTCTCATACAGTGCATCTGAAAAGTGTTGATAGCGCTTCACTTTTTCCACATTTGTTTATGTTACAGCCTTATTCCAAAATAGATTGATTTATTTCCTCAACATTCTACACACAATCCCCCATAATGACAATGTGAAAAAAGAGTTTTTGAAATTGTTGCAAATCACATGTACATCAGTATTCACAGCCTTTGCTCAACACTTTGTTGATGCACCTTTGGCAGCGATTACAGCCTCAAGTCTTTCTGAATATGATGCCACAAGCTCAGCTCACCTGTCTTTGGGAATTGTTGCCCGTTCCTCTTTGCAGTACCTCTCAAGCTGTATCAGGTTGGATGGGAAGCGACAGTGTACAGCCATTTTCAGATCTCTCCAGAGATGTTCAATAGGATTTAGGTCTGGGCTCTGGCTGGGCCACTCAAGGACATTCACCGAGTTGTTGTGAAGCCGTTCCATTGATATTTTGGCGGTGTGCTTTGGGTCATTGTCCTGCTGGAAGATGAAGCGTCGCCCCAGTCTGAGGTCAAGAGCACTCTGAAGCAGGTCTTCATTCAGGGTGTCTCTGTACATTGCTGCGTTCATCTTTCCCTCTATCCTGACTAGTCTTCCAGTTCCTGCTGCTGAAAAACATCCCCACAGCATGATGCTGCCACCACCATGCTTCACTGTAGGGATGCTATTAGCCTGGTGATGAGCGCTGCCTGCTTTTCTCCAAACGTAACGCCTGGCGTTCACTCCAAAGAGTTCAATTTGAGTCTCATCAGACCAGAGAGTTTAGTTTCTGATGCTCTGAGAGTCCTTCAGATGCCTTTTGGCCAGGTGGGGAGTGTCTTCAGTCTGGCCGCTCTACCATACAGGCCTGATTGGTGGATTGCTGCACAGATGGTTGTCCTTCTGTAAGGTTCTCCTCTCTCCACAGAAGAACGCTGGAGCTCAGACAGAGTGACCATCGGGTTATTGATCACCTCCCTGACTAAGGCCCTTCTCCCCCGATCACTCAGCTTAGATGGCCGGCCAGCTCTAGAAAGAGTCCTGGTGGTTCTCCATCTTCCACTTACGGATGATGGAGGCCGCTGTGCTCACTGGAACTTTCAGAGCAGCAGAAATGTTTCTGTAACCTTCCCCAGCCTTGTGCCTCCAGATAATCCTGTCTCGGAGGGCTACAGACAATTCCTTTGTCTTCATGCTTGGTTTGTGCCTTGACATGCACTGTCAACCCTGGGCCCTTATATGGACAGGTGTATGCCTTTTCAGATCATGTCCAATCAGCTGAATTGACCACAGGTGAACTCTAATGAAGCTGCTGAAACATCTCCAGAATGATCAGTGGAAACAGAATTAACCTGAGCTCAATGTAGAAATTTTTGCAACAATTTCAAAAACTCTGTTCTCACATTGTCATTATGGGGGATTGTGTGTAGAATGTTGGGGAAATACATTAATCCATTTTGGAATAAGGCTGTAACATAAACAAATGTGGAAAAAGTGAAGCTCTATCAATACTTTCCAGATGCACTGTACATGTGCTTTGAATGATGTGAGAGGCAATCTCTCTGTGATTGTTACAAATTTAGGATTAATCTACAAGTAAAATAAAAATGCATTAGCCTAATCCGTGGGCCATGTGTTTTCCGAACTGTGGGTTGTGATCAGTACGAATCATGGATCAACCGTGATCCGTTACACCCCTATTTTTTTAGTTATTTGTTGAAAAGATGATATAATACAGACGTAAATACATTTAAATGTACATATGTGTTTCTAAAAGTCCAAATATTAAAGTCTTTCAAGGATTTAAGATGCTGGTGAGCATTAAATGCATCATTAAAAAGCCTTGTGAAAAGGCTCTATTGTCATTATTAATCATGATTAACATTTTGAATAAAATAATGGTGATCATCATTTCTCTGTTGTGGTGCAGCTCTACCCACCTGCCTGACACAGGCTTTTCCCACCGTTAACCTGTCGGATCTGCATGATTGCACCATCAACAGCTCCATAACCACAGAGGCCGCTGCACTGAAAGACACAGAACCAGGTGATTACAGTTTTAACACTGTTTAAATTTGCTGTCATGATAGTTTAGTTTTGGGTCGTTTTATTAATAGTTTGAAGTAAAACACTGTCCGCTCTGCGTATAATCTCAAATCAACAACAGCTATACTTTAACATACAGTTAGAGTCAGAATTGTTGCCCTCCTGTACATTTGATACCCAATTTCTCAGTTTTTTCAACACATTTCTAATTATAATAGTTTTAAAAACTGATTTCTGTTATCTTTGGCATGAGCACAATACATCATATTTGACTAGATCAGGGGTGCCCAAACTTTTTCATATAAAGGGTCAAAAAAATATCATTATGAGTCGTGGGCCGAAAGTTAATATACCAAACTAGATTACATTAAAGTTGTCATGGGTAATTTCCTAATATGTTTCATAATATTTAAAGATAAATGTTAAAGAAATTACTTTAAATTGTATTCACTAATGCAGTGTAACTTTTAAATCATAACATTGCAATAAAAGCACAACAGTGAACAGTGGAGTTCAATGCTGAATACAACAGTCGAGCAGAATCTGCCTTTATCTTGACTTGCTCACCAAAGTCCTCAATCCATCAGGTGACCGTATTAAACATTTAAAGGTAAATCTGATTAATTTGCAATATTTAATTGAAACATTTAATTTCACTTAGCTTTTAACAACAAAAGATGACATTAGCTTTGAAATGACGATCTCTGTACCATCCATACCTGCCAACATTTGGTTCGTAAATTCCGGGAGACCCTTTATGTAAGCTTGTCAATTTAACTAAATGTATTGCTGTTTGAATACAGTATATCATTATAGATGAGTAGGGAATTTGCAGTAATCTCTCAGACGTAATATACTCAGACAAGTTCTGAAACTCTCCCTTAAAACATCTCTGATTGTGCAACAAGAATAAACGGTCAAATTAAATTGTTAAAATAAAGGAGAAGCAGATCGGGTTGACTGTACAAGGTAAATACCTTCAAACTGCCACCTGTTCTAAATCATTTGCCGTCGGTACGCAGAGAGGTGCTCTGCTCCCAGGCTGCAGGGAGGGGCCGGCGGCATCCTCTCGTTGAGAAGAGTAGGGACGGTACAGTAAAAAAAAATCGCCAGTAACACAAAAAAGTGGCTAGATTTGTCGCTAGTCGCTTTTTTGAAAATTTGTCGCTAAGTTGGCAACACTGGCGCAAACTGAAGAGCAGGGAGCGGGAGGAGTGAGAGGTTTGGGGAGATGGAGGCGTGCGAACTGTAGCGCGCGACCGGAAGAGCACAAAGCACCAAGTTTCAGCCCGAACTGTACCAAAATGCTGAGGAGCAGGGGGGCGGGGGAATTCCGGGAGTTTACCGGGAGACAGAACAATACGGGAGACGGGTCTGAAATACGGGAGACTCCCAGGAAAAACGGGAGTGTTGGCAGGTATGGTACCATCCCCATCATTCTCACTCTCTTCTCAGATGGGATGGTGCCCTGGTTTAGGCATCTCTGGGCTAGATATTTTTCAGGATACTAGTATTCAATTCAAGTGAGATTTAAAGGCTTAACTAAGTCAATTAAGATAATTAGGGTAAAGTTAGGGTAATTAGGCAAGTCATTGTTAGGGCCAGACGGAATCTGCGGATGTTTTTTGCAATTTCTGTGGAGAATTTCGGTAAAAATCTGCGGATTTCTGCGGAATTATTTTGGGAGTCTCTTAACTAAAACCTTAATATGTGAAATATGTGTAATTTAAAAACTGAATAAATTCAGATTTACACACATTTACTCAAGTAAATAAACAGAATTAATGATGGGCTAAAAATCAGGGGAATTCTGCGTGCTCAGATTCCGTGTGGGCCTAGTCATTGTTAACAGTTAACAGTGGTTTGTTCTGTAGACCAGTGGTCCTCAACCACAGGGCCGCGGTTTTATTTATTATCTGAGTCTGAATGATCTTTTATTTTGAAAGATGACCCTATTCTCTCTGAACTGACCAATCAGCTTCAGCTTGTATGGAATATACAGATTTCGGTAGACTAATGATCTCATCGTGAGACTCATCTTCATCAAAGGAGAGGACCTGATGGGTTGCCCCTTCAGTGTTCATCATTGTGCACAAGAAGGAGCAGTAACTGCTTAATTCCGGACGTCATTCAGGGATGTAATTGTAGACCTACCTAGGCTGTTGTGTGTAATGATACTGTGTAGTTCTATAATGTGCGCGGATGAGGAAGCCGCTGATCATCAAAATGTTTTACATGTGTGCGCAGCTGTGCACACTTCTTCCGCTCTCTCAGTTGTCATGACCACGTGCGCTCTATGTACGTTATAAATACAGCCAGGACGCACTTTTGATATCCTCTGCAAATCGTCTGTTCTTGTGTCATTTATTACGTGCTAAAGCCGGGCAGCTCAAATGTATTACCTGAAAGTTTAGATGATGGGCGAATAGAAATGTCTAAAAATATATTTATAATTAATTAAAACTATGAAAAAGCTGAAGGAAAGGGAAAGTATTAAACTCTTTCTAGTGATGTATGATTTTTTTTCAGGGTGAAATGTTAAAGTATATCAGGCTACTCAATTCAACTGGACTTCATGTTTTAATGCCTTTAAACGATTTTCAATCTAAAAAAGTCTTGAAACTGTTTGAATTGTTGAATGACTAGTAGTTTGTTTATCAATAAAGTGTCGACTAAATAACATTTGTATTCTGTGGACACGAGCACTAAACTGAGTTAGTGGCTCCATCTAGAGGCGGTGTGTGGATCTGTCCCCACGTTAAAGTGTACTGTATAAACCTATTAAACAATACTTGGGTCACTATTAAACTGCTAAACATTGAAACTGATGAAACAAAAACTTCAATTGTGTGGCCAATATCAAATATTTATATAAATAATATGATTTATTATTATTTTTAGAAATATTGTTTATATTGTTTATTTAAAAACACACACAGAGATATATATATATATATTCATTCATTCATTTTCTTTTCGGCTTAGTCCCTTTATTAATCAGGGGTCGCCACAGTGGAATGAACCGCCACCTTATCAAGCACATGTTTTATGCAGCGGATGCCCTTCCAGCTGTAACCTGTAGGAATGGGTTTTAACCACAGCAGTTCGAACTGTAGTTCTGCCGAGCGACTACAAAGTTAGCATGATGGTAAAAAACTACATTTCTAGTCAAATCATTCTTCTGCAGTCTTATACCAAATAAGGGCAGTATTAATAGCTAAACATGTGGGGGAGCATTGTTATTATGTGATTGTATTGTATTACAATATGGAGCAATTAAGTGTTGATATCGCATGATGAATCAAAAGCAGGGCGGGCCATAGGGAGCACCGGGACATTTCCTGACGGTCATCTAGCCTGCCACCCACTTTTCATAAACATTTCCCGGGAGAAAATGCTGTCCCAGTCCACCCGTTTACCAGCTATTTTCTATCTTTCTTGACCATGTGACCAAAGCCCAAATACTGAGACATTTAAACTGACCAATCAACATGTGACCACATCGTAAAACCCCCAAAGTCCACACACCAGGCCCTGATCTTATCAGTATCTGCCTTTGGAGTCAGCATGGACCTTCTTTGGTGAAAAAGGCATGTTTTGCCATATAAACAAATGCATATGATCATTTAGACTCTTACAAACCCCATCACTGGCAAACATCCATACACACTCATAAGGGGGTCGCACACCAGATGCGCCGCTCTGTGATGCGTTGCGACATGCTTTTCAGAATTCTAAACATAGGTTTCTATCAGGGATGTGTGTATACTGTATATATATATTTACAGTGTTTCCTCTAGGATTTTTTCCAGCAGTGGCGGCAGGACTTTTTTTTATACAGATCTGCCAACTATTTCAAAGACAAATATTACACACAGTATTACAAGTCGAGATCGCATTCATGTAATATGAGCATGCAAATCTCTTTGCTTGCGTGTCGATTTCCTCTTCATGCACAAAACTTCTTGCACACACTCAAATTTACATGCTCAAGTGCAGATCTTCTTGTGCGCTCTCCAGTAAGCGCTGCTGAAGCGCGATTTAGTGCGTTTTTGTGCGTTTTCCGACATTAACGCGTCCTGAAGTAAAGTGAAACGGCTATAAACTCCAGAAAGATAAGTATACTTATGGAAACTGTGTTCATCTTAACTGAAAGCTATGCTGTTTGCTGGCGCCCCACACATCACGCACCAGTCAGTCAGTCAGCATGTCACCTTAAAGGGTTGAACAAATAGCGCACAGCACTACTACGGTTACAGAAATGTTTGCGCTGTTACAATTCACTTACCTTTTAATATGTTTTAGTGCGATTATAACCCGCTATAAAAAAAAAAACACGACTAAATGTTTTAAATGAGAAGTTGTAATGTAGCCGTGGCGAGATGAATTTTGGCATGGCGGCCTGCCACGGATGAATGAATGTAGCGGAAACCTTGTATTTATTATTATTTATTTTATTTTTTTTGAAGGGGGCGGGGTCTCGCCTTTCTTCTTTTTTGTCCTCGGCTGATCACATGCCTGCTGGCAGTAGGGGTTCATGCTCCTCTGTGTTGAGTTTCTTCACTGGTGTTAACGTACAAGTAGCTCAAACTCGCTCATTCAGAGGCGAGAACCGGCGGACGTGCAGCAACTTAAATCATAAGGTCAACACAAAACCATCTCCATCTGGAGCTCCTTTAAGGGACTCCACACTTGTAAACACTCGCTCCATCAGGCTCGCGGCTCTCAGCACCACCCATGCTCGTCACGATACCAAACTGACCAATCACAGAGCTTGTGTTATGCGCCGCTGCGACGTGTAGTTAGATTTTTGTTTTGAGAGAGAGAGAGGTGCGTCAGCCACGGCGAGGGTTATTTGACTGCTTGAAGGCTGCGCCGGACCATATGCGTACGCTTGAGGCTGAAGTATAAATCAGTGTTTGTGGTGTACAAACTGTGATTAGCACAGAGGTCCAACAACAGAACACCACTGGAATATTATTATCATGTATTATTATTGCATGATGTGTTGTTATTATTAATTATAAATATTAGATTTTGCCTTTTTAAGTGACTGTTGTTGGTTTCATTTAGCATTTGATTTATTCTGGATGTTTTGTTTTGATTTCAGTCAACAACACAGTTTTTCTGACCCAATGCTTCTTTCCTAACCTGTCTTTAGCTTCAGAGGTGCAGAGTGCGTTCAACATCAGGATGGATAACACATTTACAGACGAAGATCTGCCGGATTTCCCCAGCTTCTCAGAGGTGCAGCAATCAGGCAACATCTGCAATGAGGAGATCCAGGCGATCCTGGACCAGAGCACCCTGCGGGAACAGTCCAAACCCAACAATGAGTTACCCAGCGCTGCAGACTCCTTCACCACCTCCTGGATGGGCTACCATCCCAACTTCTCTAGTCTGATCGGTAGCGTGACCGCGCAGGATAACAGTGCCAGTGCGGCAGCGCCGGCTCCGTCTGTACTGGACGATCTGGAGGAGCTGACCTCGATAGAAGACGAGAGATTCATGTCTCTGTTCGACACCAGCGACATGAGCACCTTCCACTTCTGACACAAACTCTCACACGGAGGAACGGTCAGTGACCCTCTTAAAGAGACAGTACATGCTAACACACACGTTTACTCTCCATTTAGTCATGTGGTATGCATAAGGGGGAGTTTTATTTTAGTTGAACACAAAAGAAGATGTTTTGAAGAATGTTGGAAAAGCCATTGTGTTTTTCTGATGATGTACAGTGCCCCAAAACGTTCTTAAAGAGACAGTACACTCTAAATACACATTTACTCTTCATTTAGTCATGTGGTTGCAGAGGGTGAACTCAAAAGTAGATGTTTTGAAGAATGTTGGAAAGGACGTTGACATCCATAGTGTATTTTTCCTATTGTAAACGGTCAGTGCTGCTAATATACAGTGCACAGACATTCTTAAAGAGACAGTACACTCTAAAATGGCAATATACTCGTCATTTAGTCATGTGTTTTGCAGACCTTTAGGATTTTGGTTTTCTGTTGAACACAAAAGAAGATGTTTTGAAGAATATTAGAAAATGAAATGTTTTCTAATCACATACAGTGCCCGAATCATCCTTAAAGAGACAGTACATGCTAAAATGCACATTTACTCTTTGTCATTTGGTTGCAAAGGTTAAACGCAAAAGAAGATGTTTTGAAGAATGTTGGAAAAGGTTGTTGACATACACAGTGTTGTTCCAATTGTGAACATTCAGTGCTGATAATATACAGTGCCCAAATCATTCTTAAAGAGACAGTACACTCTAAAATTACAAAATACTTTAGTCATGTGGTTTGCAGACATTTAGGATTTTGGTTTTGTGTTGAACACAAAGGAAGATATTTTGAAGAATGTTGGAAAAGCCATTGTGTTTTTTTGATCATATACAGTGCCCAAATCATTCTTAAAGAGACAGTACATGCTAACAAAGACATTTAGTCTTCACTTGGTCATGTGGTTTGCCGATGTTGACCACAAAAGAAGATATTTTGAAGAATGTTGGAAAGGCATCCATAGTGGTTTCCCCCTTTTTTGTCTTACAATCATTCTTAAAGAGACAGTACACGCTAAAATACACATTTAGTCATGTGGTTTGCAGGGATTAAACATGAAAAAAGATACTTTGAAGAATGTTGGAACAGCCGTTGACATCCAGTGTTTACGTCCGCTTTTTTCCCTACAAACATCCTTAAAGAGACAGTACACACTAAATACACATTAACTTTTCATTTAGTCAGAGATTCTGTTGAACACAAAAGAAGATGTTTTGAAGAATGTTGGAAAATGCCGTTGACATCCACAGTGTTGTTCCTATTGTGAACATTCAGTGCTGATAATATACAGTGCCCAAGTCATTCTTAAAGAGACAGTACACTCTAAAATTACAAAATACTTTAGTCATGTGGTTTGCAGACATTTAGGATTTTGGTTTTGTGTTGAACACAAAGGAAGATATTTTGAAGAATGTTGGAAAAGCCATTGTGTTTTTCTGATGATATACAGTGCCCAAATCATTCTTAAAGAGACAGTACATGCTAACATAGACATTTAGTCTTCATTTGGTCATGTGGTTTGCCGATGTTGACCACAAAAGAAGATATTTTGAAGAATGTTGAAAAGGCATCCATAGTGGTTCCCACTTTTTTGTCTTACAATCATTCTTAAAGAGACAGTACATGCTAAAATACACATTTAGTCATGTGGTTTGCAGGGATTAAACACGAAAAAAGATACTTTGAAGAATGCTGGAACAGCCGTTGACATCCAGTGTTTACTTCCGCTTTTTTCCCTACAAACATCCTTAAAGAGACAGTACACACTAAATACACATTAACTTTTCATTTAGTCAGAGATTCTGTTGAACACAAAAGAAGATGTTTTGAAGAATGTTGGAAAATGCCGTTGACATCCACAGTGTTGTTCCTATTGTGAACATTCAGTGCTGATAATATACAGTGCCCAAGTCATTCTTAAAGAGACAGTACACTCTAAAATTACAAAATACTTTAGTCATGTGGTTTGCAGACATTTAGGATTTTGGTTTTGTGTTGAACACAAAGGAAGATATTTTGAAGAATGTTGGAAAAGCCATTGTGTTTTTCTGATGATATACAGTGCCCAAATCATTCTTAAAGAGACGGTACATGCGAACATAGACATTTAGTCTTCATTTGGTCATGTGGTTTGCCGATGTTGATATTTTGAAGAATGTTGGAAAGGCATCCATAGTGGTTCCCCCTTTTTTTGTCTTAAATCATTCTTAAAAAGACAGTACACGCTAAAATACACATTTAGTCATGTGGTTTGCAGGGATTAAACACGAAAAAAGATACTTTGAAGAATGTTGGAACAGCCGTTGACATCCAGTGTTTACTTCTGCTTTTTTTTCATTACAAACATCCTTAAAGAGACAGTACACACTAAATACACATTAACTTTTCATTTAGTCAGAGATTCTGTTGAACACAAAAGATGTTTTAAAGAATGTTGGAAAATGCTGTTGACATCCACACTGTTGTTCCTATTGTGAACATTCATTGCTGATAATATACAGTGCCCAAGTCATTCTTAAAGAGACAGTACACTCTAAAATTACAGTATACTCTGATAGATAGATAGATAGATAGATAGATAGATAGATAGATAGATAGATAGATAGATAGATAGATAGATAGATAGATAGATAGATAGATATTCGTTCATTTTCCTTCAGCTTAGTCCCTTATTTATCAGGGGTCGCCACAGTGGAATGAATCGCCAACTATTTCAGCATATGTTTTACGCAGCGGATGCCCTTGCAGCAGCAACCCAGTACTGGGAAACACCCATACACACTCATTCACACACAGTCATACACTACGGCCAATTTAGTTAATCAATTCCCCTATAGCGCATGTGTTTGGACTGTGGGGAAACCGGAGCACCCGGAGGAACCCACACCAACACGGGGAGAACATGCAAACTCCACACAGAAACACCAACTGACCCAGCCGAGACTCAAACCAGAGACCTTCTGTTGTTGTCTGCTATAGATGTCAATGGTTACAGGTTTCCGACATTCTTCAAAACATCTTCTTTTGTGCTCATCAGGATTAACTCACATGACTACATGAAGAGTGAACGTGTGTTTGTGGGTGAAGCGTGCCTTTACTCGCAGGCTTTAGTGGTGGCGGTTGACAGGGGATGTTTATATGTGTCAGATACGTGTTTGTTGAGCAGATGGAGATGAGATTAATACCCGCAGTGCCTTTAAAGAGCTTAGTGTGTGGAGATGAATGGATGTGCAGAACACTGAGCGTACGGATGATGACAGATGTACAGAATATCTCCTCACGGCAGTAGTTTAGTAGCACGCCATTATTATTATATTTAAAGACTATCACAATATTTCTGTCTGTGTGTACGTGTGCGCCTCTGTTGTGTTGCTCTTAACACTTGTTACATTTTCAATACAATCTCAACTTTTTTATTTAATAAAAACAAATCATTCATTATTTTTTATTCTCATTTACTTAATTAATGTCCCTTTAAAACTAAAAAGAAAGCATAGATTATTTCCGTGGCCTTTAAAACTCGATTGACTGAAATGTAATCAAATAAATTCAATTGGCATGCAAAAAAAAAGGCTTTAAGTAAGTTCTCAAACTTGACTAGCGCTGTTTAACGATCGTCACTAATTGCATAAGAAATCAAAATGCACATTAAGTTATTTGTGTGTGTGTTTATGTATATAAATGCACACAAATATACACACAGTCATGTGAAGAAATGAGGACCCCCTCTGAAAGCCTGGGTATTATGTAAGATTTTTATTATATGGTCATTTAATCTCAAGTTTAGCAATGCAGAAAGATTAAAGTCACATAACTAAACAATTAAACCTGAGACCTCTTCTGTAAATGTAATTCTACAATAATGCACATTCTAACTGGGGGAAACATTAGGACACCCTACCCCTGAACATCTAGTGCAGGGATGTCCAAACTCGGTCCTGGAGGGCTGGTGTCCTGCAAAGTTTAGTTCCAACCCCAATCAGACACACCTGGGCTAGCTAATCAACCTCTTACTAGGCTCTCTAGAAACATCTGTGCAGGTGTGTTGAGGCAAGTTGGAGCTAAAATCTGCAGGACACCCCTGATCTAGTGTCACCTGTCACCTCCTGTAGCGGTCTACCCGTCTCTGACAGGGCTCCGATGAAAGTGTAGCCCACTCCTCAAAGGAGAATTCCTTCAGCTGTGAGATGTTTGAGGGGTTTCCTGCATGTACAGCTCACCCTACAGCATCTCAATAGGATTAAGTTCTGGGCTTTGACTTGGCCATTCCAGGACTCTCAGTTGTCAGCCAGTCCTTGGTTGATTTACTGCTGTTTTGGGTCATTTTCATGTGCATGGTCCAGTTTAGTTTCAGCTGTATTTTTGGACGGATGATCTCAGATGTTCCTCAAACACCCTCTGATACACAGCAGAACTCATGGTGGATTCTGATGGAGAGCTGACCAGATCCTGCTGCAGCAAAGCAGCCCCAAACCGAGACACTTCCACCGCTGTGCTTCACAGTTGGTATGAGGATCTTTTCCTGCAATGCTGTCTTTGGTTTGGGCCAAACATGTCGTCTGTTCTGGTGTCCAAAGTATTCAATTTTGGACTCATCTGTTCAAATAACATGATTCCAGAAGTCTGCTCTTTGTCAATAATCTCTCTGGCAAACTTCAGTCTGACCTTGATGACTTTCTTACTGTACACTGAAAGCGGCGAGAGCGTCAAAGTAGCTGGAAGTCATTCATTTTCAATAGGAGCCGGTGGTGATAAGCGGCGAGGAGCATCGCAATGTGTCTTCGCCAGTGTGAGCATTGAGGAGAGTTGAAATCAAGTCAACTTTATGGTAATGAGCTGTGACGCAGTTCAGCAGCAACCAATCAGAATGTAGAGCTCCACTGCTTGAGAGGAGTCCAGAGAGAACATGTTCACTGTGAACTTTGGTTCTGACCACAGTTGTTCCCGAGCAAGGGTTTCCAATTATTTGCAATGTTTTCTTACAGGGACATGCAGTAAACAAGTTACTGGTGAGTTACTGATGTGCATCAGTGTTATATATGTTTTTTTTTCTTCAATCTCCTGTGCCAATACAAAACAGTACTGCTGCTTCAGGATAATTCAGACATGCAGCCTGATCTTCCGTAGTTAACTGAATTTGATAGTAAGTGTGCAACGTTTTCACTCTAGAAAGCAGTATTTATGGGAT